>VCAZ01000140.1:572500-910000 GCA_005784505.1 Bagarius yarrelli | reverse complement strand
TGGTTAAGGTATTGGGCAGCTAACAGGAAGATTGTGGATAACACCAGGTTACCACTCCGGGGCCCCTGAGCAAGGCCCTTTACCCCAATAAGTCGCATTGGATAAGGGCATCTGCCAAAAGCTGTAAATGTAAATGGAGCTGCTGACTGTAAAACAGTTTCCTTGTATAAAGAGTTTAATTATCTTTATCTTGTGTGTTTATATGTAATGTGAATATTTCCTGGTTCATCAGCAACACCGAATATTTTGGCAGGTTTAAAGCTTTTTTCCCCCGAGATCCTCCCTGTTACACGTTATAACGCGGAATTTGGCATGTTATGACTGTGCGCGTGTTCTGTGAGGTCTGCTTAATTATTACGCAGCGCCATAATTAAGCAGGAATTTTAGCCGCTTTACATCAGAACCCGGGCCTAATAAAGAAACATCAAAGTTTAACAATATCCTCATCTCTCACCAGCTCCAACACTGAACACACACACACACACTCGCTAATTTTTAAAAGCAGGCTCGAGCTGTGAGAGAGCGCGGACACACACACACACACACACACACACACACGAGGATCGCCAGTGGACACAGAAGCGAGGTTTCATGGCTGAGGTATGACCATGACACACTTATTTTTTTCTGCGTGTTTAGAAAAATAGCAGAAAAACATTTAATTACCGATTTTTTTTTTAAAAGCAACTGTGAGAAAAAAACGCATCAAAATGCTCGTGATCACGTGACTGCAAAAAAGGGACTCTTGCATGCACATGAATAAGTTTACGATAAAAATGCAATAAAAGTGTGTAACGGCGAACTTTAACTTAACAAAACCTTCACAATCTGATGCGATCATTTTAATGCGCTAAGTTTATCGCTTGTATTGCAAATGAACAAACAGCGAGTGATGTGTCGTTGACGAAGGAGTCGGCTCTATGAGTCGGCTCCCAGAAATGGGGAGTCATTAAGGGCCGGTTCGCGTCTGCGACAGATTTTTTTTTTTTTGATATTTATGCAAAACAGAGGTCTGTTTTAGAAGGGTGGGCAGACAGATACCCCAGGTGGGGCAGTTTTTCTGGGGGTGGGGTTAAAGAAAAAGATAGATACTCTGTAAAATTCAACTAATTAAATAATGGAATAGCAGAACTATTGTTTTACTAATATTCTTGTTAGGGTTTGGTAAAAAACATTATACATTATATAAAGTCAATAAAATCACAAATATATTTTTTTAAATGATAAACGAAGGTTTACTTTCAATGTTCAGCTAATGACTGGACTAATAAACACAAACTCAGGCAATATTATAATCTTTTTAAAGTTGGAGTAAAATGTGGGCCAAATAAAAATTAAATATTCAAGTAATATTTTGAGGAGATAAATTAAGTAAACCTTTTTTTTTAATCTGTGGAACTAGTTTAGAGGAAAGCCGCCTCGCCTCGCCGCACCATTTGCTACAGCCAATCAAAAACAGGAAACTGTTTGGTTTTGGATTTGATTGGTTGGGGCTTTCTACACCCCTTCTTCAAACTACTTAACACAGATAACCAAATTTGGGTGGGCAACACAGATGTTTGGGTGGGCTCAGCCCCCATGTCCATGCTAAGAGCCCTGACAAAACACATGAATATAATTATCATTTTGTAACATTGCGCTCCTATAAGTACACCCCACGATAACTACAGTTTAATTTGACACACATTGACGGTTGTTATTAGACCTCATGAAGTAAATTAATCACAGGCCAAACATTACTAAATATTAGGGCTAAATCAATACCAGTAAGGATATTTTTTTCTGGCGTTTTCCGATTACGATATCTGTGCTAACTCTGTGTATGGCTTGCTTACTTTTTCCTCTTTTCCTTTTCTGCAGGGTTGGTTGCTAAATGCTAACGTTACTGCTAGCGGCAAATTCTTCAGTTTGTGTTTTAAATTTTAGACGTTTTATCAGATTACTCATTTTCACTACTTATTTTTGTTCCTCTTAATTTGAACAAACAAACAAAGGTTGCAGTCTGTCACACGTAGGTGGCATCATTTTATTTTGAAATATTTTCACACCGTTGAGTCTGGCATTTTGTCGCTGCTGCCGGAGTCGATTTTATTTGATTTCATTTGTTTTGCGCTTTTAAGAACAGACATGAACAGCTTAACACAGAATGCAATAACTGTGAAAAGTGTTAGTTTGTCCCTAATGAGCAAACTGGAGGCGACTGTGGCGAAGAAAACCCCCCTGAAGTACAGTAGGAAGAAACTTAAGAGGAACCAGACACAACAGGGAACCCGTCCTCATCTGGGCGACATCACATGTTATTGTTGATTACAACAAATTGAAATGATCAAATTTATCGTAAACAGTCCCTGTGTGCCGAAATTTTTATCAGTAACGACACGCGCTGTATGGACCTTTGGTATTGAAGTACGAATGTGAGTACGAGCACATGAGCTCAGTATCGATACCAGTATCAGTGTCAATGCGTCTCTACTAAATTTGGCTGCATTTAAAATCCATAAACTGTTTGGGAGCTGAAAGAGTCGACTCTTATCACTGAGTTGAACCGAATGATCCGGTTCTTTAATCAGACCTGGAATTCCTATCAAAATGCTTCTTCTTGGTTTTTCAAAAAATGTTAGGGTTAAAATTATTTAATTAATTATATCACCATAAAAAAACCTCATTTTGTGACGCTTCCATTTTTAATAGGACCTGAATTTTTCAATTTAGTCATGATTTATTTACAGACAGTTTAATTTGAAAGTTTAATTCACCACTGAACAGACATCCACCTTGCACCAGCACGCAACTTCACACACTGCACCCCACAGACAGACGACAATCACACACTGCACACAGACAGCGTAACACACTGCCCCACAGACAGACAATCACACACCGCACCCCACAGACAGACAGTCACACACCGCACCCCACAGACAGACAGTCACACACCGCACCCCACAGACAGACGATCACACACCGCACCCCAAGACAGGACGTCACACACTGCCCCCACAGACAGACGATCACACACTGCAACCCCACAGAAAGACACACACTGCCCCACGACAGTACACATCACACCTGACCCCACATACAGACAATCACAAACGTCACCACACTGCCCCCACAACAGACGATCACACACCGCACCCCACAGACAGACGATCACACACCGCACCCCACAGACAGACGATCACACACCGCACCCCACAGCCACGATCACACCACTGCACACCACAGACAGCCGACACACACTGCACCCCACAGACAGTAGACAATCACACACTGCACCCCCAGCGACATCACACACGCACCCCAACAGCTACAGAATCACACACTGCACCCCACAGACAGTCACACACTGCACACCACAGACACGATCACACACTGCACCCACCCACACGCTCACACCCACCATTACGATACACGCTGCACCCACAGAAGACGATCACACGCTGCACCCACAGACAGACGATCACCGCTGCGCCCCACAGACAGACTATCACACGCTGCCACCCACAGACCCCAGACGATCACACGCTGCACCCACAGACGACGAGCACCGCTGCACCCCACAGACAGACAATCACACACCGCACCCCACAGACAGACGATCACACACTGCACCCCACAGACAGACGATCACAGCACACACACGACATCAACACACGCACCCCACAGAAAGACGATCACACACTGCACCCACAGAAAGCCGATCACACACTGCACCCACAGACAGACGATCACACACCGCACCCCACAGACAGACGATCACACACCGCACCCCACAGACAGACGATCACACACCGCACCCCACAGACAGACGATCACACACCGCACCCCACAGACAGACGATCACACACTGCACCCCACAGACAGACGATGCACACACACTGCACCCCACAGACCCACGATCCACACTGCACCCACAGACACGATCAAACACTGCACCCCACAGACAGACAGTCACACACCGCACCCCACAGCAGAGCTGGGTATCTCACTTTAGAAATATTAAAATTATGTTAAATGTTTTATTTTGAATAATTCTGTTGCTAATTAACATCATTGAATATTTTAGCAGTTTTTAAAGCACCTGTATTCTTTTTTTTTTTAATGAGCCACGGCTGCTCATAGCTAAACCACGGTATCAGGTTATATTATGGGTTGTTTTATTCTGGTATCTGACGTGTGTTTGACTTGACGAGTGTGACGTGAACAGTTTCTGTCTTTGAAGCTGAAAGCAGTGTGTGATGATGTGTGAATGCAGGCAGCTCGAGGGACTGCGAGGAGGAATGTAGCTGCAGTATTTTACTGACAGCTTCTGATTGGTTTAGACTTTTGTGTAAATGACGTGTTGGGCTGATATTTCAGCTGTTACTATCAGCAGTGTGTTAGCTTGGTTTAGGCGTAAATTTGCATGCCGATGGACTTATTAAACTGGTTCTGCAGCATTGCTGTCTAAATAAATTTTGCCTCTGTATGTGGTTGATTCTTATGATAACATCAAACAATTACAGAATTTAATCTAATATAATAATACTAATTTACATTTGCGGTATTTGGTGAATCTCGAGTCACTTACATTTAACTAATTTTTCTGGGATAAGGGCCTTGCTCAGGGGCCCAGCAGTGGTAGATTGGTGGTGTTGGTATTTGTTTTCACAAGCTTTTAAACTTGGGATGCAACTATATGCAAATTGAATCCATGATTGATTCTTTTTATGGCCGTTTCGGATACAGATATTGATGATTTTAATATTATCTGCAGTTTGTGCTTCCAGAAGAATAAAAAAATCTAAGATACACTAATGAAACTGATATTTTATTTAGCTCTGGCCAACTTTAACACTAAACATCAGTCCAGTTATTTTGTGTAACACACCAGTAATAATTTATTGTAAATTCAAAAATGAAATAAAAAGATAACAACACCGAGCAAGAACCCACCCAATCCGGCAACACTGGACGGGAACCCACCCAATCCGGCAACACTGGCTGCAGTCACTTGCCCACTGAAAGCGAATAAATCTCTAATAAATCAGACTAATTGATTGATTCACCAGCAAGTCGTACGTTATCAGATCTAGTTATCGGATTTCATTTATTTATCGGAGCAATTGCAATTGTCATTTTCACCATAAGGATAATTAATCTTTCTGATAAATATTGTTTATTCCTAATTTAAGACAATCTAAGATTTGGACAAGAATAAGAACTTTATTGATGTTAAAGGCAGGTGTGTTTTATTGAACTCTTTACTTTAGGCCGGGTTGTTTGGCCCTCATGACTCGAGTGCTGCTGTTTTTTTGTATTCGGGCTGCATGTTTAATGAAGCTTCATCAAATCGGCTCATAAATGATTCAGACTTTTCCGTTGCTGTGCATGAGTGTGCAAACGACACCCCTGCACACTGATCAACACACTGCGCTCTCTCTCTCTCCTGCACCTTCACCTGCCCCAGACACTTCACTCACACTGCCTGGTTTCCTGTGTGAAAGCAAAGAAGGATGGAAGCATCACCTTCATCACAGGAAACCCGAACCTGTGCCACTCTTTCCTAATGAACTTTCCTCTTCTGCCGTTACAAACTACATCAAACATTTTAGAATGATCTGAAAAAATTATTCTGAGATTATTTGATCTGTTCTTATTGTCAGTAAAGAGCAGCGATTTAGGTGATTTAGATCAGGTGTGTGGATCTTGGGTAGATCGTAGATCTGGGGTTATGTTATGTAAGTAAAAGCTAATCAGGAAACCATTTAGAGCATGAACATGTAAATTATTCTGATGACATTGAGCTCAAAAGAGATTAAGAGCTGATCATTTAAACACACACACACACACACTGTTTAAGACTCCATGTTGTTAGTGTTGTGATGCTTTTGGGTTCACGCTGATTCTCTGTGTTTGTGTGTTTCAGATTGGTGCGTACGACCAGCAAATTTGGGAAAAATCTGTGGAACAAAGAGAAATAAAGGTAGAAGATTTTACTATACTTTTTTTATATACTTTTTTTTATTATTTCAGTTATCTCTTCCTGTGGACCGTGGTGTGTGTGTGTGTATCAGCATTCAGCTGTGACTGTGTGCCGTCAGAACCTTTTCTGTTTTCAGTTCATTTCTTTTTCTTTCTTCTCCACGGTTGTGACTCTGAGCAGTTCATTAGACTGGTGAGTAAAGCAGAAGCAGCAGCAGAAGCAGACTCACTCCCTCACTCTGCTCTGGGGCTGTACCATGTGACTGCCTGCCTCCTGGTCATCCACACTAGTCCTGCATTTTTAACACACCAAGGGCCTTTCTGTGTGGTTTTGGGTTGCGTGTGTGTATAAGAAAAAAGACTGGATTAATTGAGTACTGATACGTATGTTAGTGATACAACTCTGATGTACAAATAAAAGCATACAGATGAGTTTATATTTTTTTATATTTATACATTTACTGTGCAAACGTTTACAGCAGGTGTGAAAAATGCTGTAAAGTAGGAATGCTTTCAAAAATAGAAGTGTGGATAGTAAAAATGGTAAATAAAAAAACAGAAAACACTCTGAAATACTTGCACACAGTTTGTGAATGAACCTTTACAAAATGACTGACTTTGTGCAAGCGTACAAAGTGCACAATTATAGGAATTGTAGTCACAGGGTACTCACTCCAGATATTAATGAAGTTTTTTCTGTTTGCATTTTGTAAAGCAGCTTTTGTAAATTTAAAATATCTATTTTTAAAAGTTTTCTTCATTTAAAGCATTTTTTTAGCCATAAAACTTTTGCACAGTATTAAATCTGATATATTAGATGGAACAATAAGCACTGCCTGTGTGTCTGTGGTTTGCGTGGTCAGTTGATTAAACCAGTCCAGAGTGTTGGGAGACATTGATGTCCAAAAATGGCTATTAGTGACCAATCACAAAGGGCAAATCCTCCCAAAATGGATTATTATTACAGGCTATTTTGCTTGTGCTTGGACATTTATGGATTCCTTAAAAAATCTGCACTGGTTTAATTTCAGCACGCAGTAATCCTGCACATTCCTAGTCCCTTAAACTGGTGGTTTGTTTTCTGGTCCCGGCGAGTACGTGGTGACTCTATATGTAGTGGATATTTGTCCCAAGTGAGGGTTCTCTTTTAGGGAAGGTGAGGTGAGCGGGGCTTTGAGGGGTTTCATTAATAATATAATATTTCATTTATAATTATAATTTTTTTTATAAACACTGTAAATTGGACATTTTTTAAAAATATTATTTATACATATTATATTGTAATATGTAATATTGTATTTCTTTACTGTCAAAAAGCAAACAGAGGGATGAGGGTGAACAGAGGGATGAGAGTGAACAGAGGGATGAGAGTGAACAGAGGGATGAGGGTGAACAGAGGGATGAGGGTGAACAGAGGGATGAGAGTGAACAGAGGGATGAGGGTGAACAGAGGGATGAGGGTGAACAGAGGGATGAGAGTGAACAGAGGGATGAGAGTGAACAGAGGGATGAGAGTGAACAGAGGGATGAAGTGAACATAGGGATGAGAGTGAACAGAGGGATGAGAGTGAACAGAGGGATGAGAGTGAACATAGGGATGAGAGTCAAGTCAAGTCACCTTTATTTCTTTAGCACTTTTAACAAACAGGATTGTATTAAAGCAGCTTTACAGAAATACATAAGAAATGACAATATTAAACATTTATTAGAACAGTCCTTTTGATTGATATCTATAAATTACCCAACTAAGCAAGCTAGAGGTAACGGCAGCAAGGAACCAAAACTTGGGAAAAAGATTTTGGGGGAAATCAGGTCTCAGACTGGGGGTCAGTTCACCTCTGAACAGATAAACCAGTAACAGATCACTAAGAAGCTGCCTTATTGTCTTCAGGTGATGGTGGCGACGGTGAGCTCGGAATAACAAAGAACAGACATATGTTAGTGTAGATTCAATTCGACTTGTGTTAAACAAATATATTATGTGTTATCGGTTCCGGTTGACCTGATTATTGCAGCCTGACAATCCTTTAACGGATTTAAATAATAAGAAATGTGTGTATTATGTGTAGGCAGGTTAAAAAAATGTGTCTGTAATCTAGTTTTAAACTGGCAGTGTGTGTCTGCCTCCAGAACAGTGCAGGGTCAATTATTCCAAAGTTTGGGCGCTAGATAAGAAAAGGATCTGACACCTGCAGTTGATTTTGTTATTCTAAGCTTTATCAGATTGCTGATCTAGATTATTACAGGCAGAGACTTTATTTATGCCAATAATTATCACCTCTGTTTTTTCAGGATTCAGCAATAAGAAATTATTTGTCATCCAGTTTTTTATATCAACTATGCATTCAGTTAGTTTTTTCAAATTGTTACGTTTCGCTGGGTTGCGAAGAAATATATAGCTGATTGTCATAAGCATAGTGAAATCTAAAGCTAACACCATGTTTTCTAAAAATATCTCCCAGTGGTAACATGCAAACGGTCCTAGAACTGAGCCTTGGGGTACCCCATACTTTATTTGCGAGCGATATGATACCTTTTCATTCACTGCTACAAATTGTTGGCGGTCAGATAAGTAAGATTTAAACCATGCTAACGCACTTTCGGTGATGCCAAAAAAGCTTCCTAATCTATTTAAAAGAATGTTGTGGTCGACACTGTCAAACGCATAGCACTAATAGGGAGAGACAACCACTATTAGCTGATAGCAGTAGGTCGTTAGTAACTTTAATTAGAGCAGTCTCAGTACTGTGACAGGATCTAGGTACTTGTGGTTTTTTAATGAGCGGCTTAATAACAGTTAGTTTAAATGTTTTGGGGACGTATCCTAATGACAATGATGAATTAATTATATTCAGAAGCGGACCAATGACTTTAGGAATTACCTCTTTTAAGAGCTTAGATGGAATCAGGTCTAACATACATGTTGTTGGTTTAGATGACTTGATAAGTTTATAAAGTTCCTCCTCTCCTATAGTAATGAATAAGTGGAATTGTTTCTCGGGGGTCTATAGCGCACTATTTGATGCAATACTGAGGCTGTTTGCTGCATGTTCAAAATTTTATTTCTAATAGTATCGATCTTGGAATTAAAGTAATTCACAAATTTATCACTGCTGTAGGGTTAGGAAATGTCAATACATGTTGTCATACTTTGTTATTAGTTAATTTAGCCACTGTATTGAATGAACACCTAGGGTTATGTTTGTTCTCTTCTAAAAGAAGAAAAACATTTTTTTTACGTTTCCACATTCGTTCGCCACATGCCGATACTTGGACAATGAACCTAATTTATTTAAACAGGTGAATCTGATAGTCGGCTGCATGATTTACTACAAGCCTACATGCAAATTGTGGGTGTGGTCACGCTAACGGGAGAACCCTGTTTCCACGGTGCTGTGGATTTCATCCGCTGAGATTGGATGTGCTGCTGCTCTTCGTGTTGGTGCACAATATATGATCATAGAGAAGCATGGCCCACCGTCAGCTTAAAACTGGAACTGTTTAATAAAAACATCTGTGTTGACTATGTGGTGTCAGTTTCCGTTTCCACGTGGACTGGGTTTGGTGGGAGGAGCTTAGAAAGGGCGATACTTGGTCTCATAAGGGATAATCAGCAGATGGATAAGAATGTAGAAATGTATGTCTATGTGAGAAAATATAGTTTTCTGAACAAAATTCTGCTATATATAATTGCTATAAGGTGTGTGTGTGTGTGTGTGTGTGTGTAGGCAAATGTTGATATTTGGATATAGGGTGTCCAGTATTTGCATGTCTGTGAATGAGCTGTTACTATAGAAACGATAACACCAGTGTGTGGTTTATTTTCTTTTAAGCCTGTGATGTGCCTTGCGGCTGATCCTGTAATTGAACCTTTTTGCTTAGACAGAAAAAAAAAAATTGGGTGTTGAAATCTCAAAGCACCAACAATCCTGCAGCTGACTGACATTTAACATCAACATTAACTGAAGATTCTCACATGAATCCGCATGAGTTAATGCACTGTAAATTTACTTCCTTATTAAATCTGCAGAATTTTCTCTTTTCAGTAGTAATAATCTCCATGGTATTATTAAATAAGGACACAAATGTTTTTTTTGGTATGGGAGAGTAGGAAATGCTGTTTAAGTAGTACAATTAAAGAGAAAAAATATTTTAAGTGAATATTAAAATTCTTAAAAAAGAAAAATAATCTAACATTACTTAAGGTTTAAACTGAATTACTTAAATAAATAGTTTCAGCTCAGTATGGTTTTTGAGAATTTGTGTGTGTGTGTGTGTGTGTGTGTGTGCATGCAGGGCTTATGTGTATGGATTTCTCATGCAGGTCTCTGACTTTATTCATTTGTGTATCGGTTAAAGGGGAACATAGACTCGACTGCATTTCACTGCACTGACATTCACATCAGCTCAGTCTGATAGCGGGATTGTGTATGTGTGTCTAATGCTACGATGCTGTTGTGTAGGGACTGAGGAACAAACCTAAGAAGACAGGCCATGTGAAGCCAGATCTGATTGACGTGGATCTCGTGAGAGGTAAGAAGAGATGTAAACATTTCCATAACATCTGCTAGAAAATCTCACAGCAATCTCTGAAATCGATCAGCTTCCTCTCACTTATTATTATTATTTTAGCTTTTTCTCATGTGTTTAGTGTCACCTTAAGTGACACTCCTGAATGATTAGTACTCAGGGAGCTTCTCGTATAATTTGGGTCAAAATCAACAGGTATAATAATCATTTCTTTCTCTTTAGACTTAAAAAAATCAAATCAAATCATGTGAGCGTCTTTGTGACTGCATCGCTGTGACATCCTGGCAAAAAAGCTGGAGATCTAAAAGTTTTCTCTAATTTTACCTGTAGGTGGCGCTGTAATGAACGAAATTGTAACATTGCTCATAACCCAATAACCATTAAAACATCAAAACATGATTGTTAAATTAAAAGGACTGTAAAATCTTCAGGAGAACAAAACAAAGTTCCTTTAATGCAGCAATGTGTATTTATTATATTATTATTATTATATTATTGTTTAAATTCTCATCAATCTAAACGAAATAACTGATCTTTCTGAAATGCTTATTTTAATCAGTGCAGTGAAAGAATAAATTAACATGTTTCAATTCAATTCAGTTTTATTTGTTTGGCGCTTTTTACAATGGTGATTGTCACAAAGCAGCTTTACACAACTGAAGAAATTATGAGACAGAATGAAACAGAAATCAGTTTGTCCCTGATGAGCAAGCCGGGGGCGACGGTGGCAAGGAAAAACTCCCTGAGATGAGATGAGATGAGATGATGTATCAGATTTCACTTTTGTTTTTACATTTTTTAAGGCTCAGCATTTGCCAAAGCCAAACCAGAAAGTCCATGGACGTCTCTAGCACGGAAGGGAATAGTTCGGGTTGTCCTTTTCCCCTTTTTCTTCAAATGGTGGATACAGGTGACGTCCAGATCCATCTTTCTGCTGCTGCTCTCCCTGTACCTGCTCCAAGGTCAGTGTTACAGTCACCTCAAGTCCCCTTTATTTCTAATGCACTTTTAACAGTAAAGATTGTGTCAAAGCAGCAGAACAGAATCATAAAGACAATACAGTGAACACTCACTAAAAAATTAAGAGTCCCCGACTAAGCAAGCCAGAGGTAACAGTGGCTGGAAACCAAAAATCCACCTGTGATGTAATGAAGAAAAAAAAACATGGGGAGAAACCAAACTCAGTTGTGGGGGCAGTTTTTCCTCTTACCAGACAAACCAAGTTCTCATCAGTAAGATTCTGCCCCTGGGGCTTATGGGGCTACACAAACATAAGACAGAAACGCCACGGCTGAGGACGCGGCTCACGCCTGATCGTTCAGTCGTTGTGCTAAAACACTGTAGAGATTCGATTCAGTGTACAGTTTTACTGCAATAGGATTTATTGACAGGAGAATATTTGTATAATCTCGTAACTAAAGTTTAAAACTAAATAAGTGTTGTGAGACCTGCCATTATACTTATAGATTTGTATTTGGGAAACAATGGCGTACTGTTCATTTGTGCTGACGCTGTTTTACTCCTTTGTTGTGTTTCAGTGCTTGCGACAGTGTTGTTTTTCAGCATCTCACGTCCCCTTGACATCCCAGTGACTGAAGTGTTTGGGGCATTCTGGCTCATGCTGCTTTTAGGCACTGTGCACTGCCAGATTGTATCCACACGCACACCGAAACCTGCTCCCAGCGCCACTGCCAAGAGGAGAAGGTGGGCAGGACAGAGCAGTTGGTTGGCACTGACTGTCTGTGGTTTCTCTGTTTGTCTCTTTTGCTCGTAGTGTTTCTGAAAGAAATGTGATGGCTAAACCTATATTCCCTGTTTGTGTCATGTGAAATGGGTTAGCCACTCATTTCCTGTGTGGGATGAAAGGTGACTGGTTCTTCTGTAGCATGTAGCACATCTAGCCCACTTACTGTGTTACCTGATGCACAATTTTCTGAGCACTGTGAGAAAATTGGTCTGTGCTGTGATTAATGTACAGCGTGTAACCGGTGCGGAGAACAGACATGACACTGGTAAAACGGGACTGTTTATAATGACTCAGTTTTAATTCGAGAAGTTTTATCCCTGTTACAGTCAGGAGAAGCTGATGTTCCTCATGATGTTCATCAACCAGAAGACATGCAGGTCAGATTAGAGCTCATACAGTACATGCTGCAGTTTACAGTCAGTACATCTAAAGCCTAACTCCAATTCAACAGTCTTATGCTAAAGTCATGGAATTCCTTATTACTGGAACCTGAGATTATAATCAGCTCCTGGGTGAACATTGACTTGGCCATTTTGTAGAAAAGGCCGATGATGTTCTTTATCTGAGCCTGTAGTCATTTTTCAGCCTCATTTATTACTGAGTCAAAAGTCAGGAGAGCAACTAATGCTGCTAAATCAATTATCACCACTTCAGCTTTATTTATTTCCCTTTAAAATCTCTAAAACATTTTTTTTCCTTCTGTTTCTAAAGTGATTCTGTTTGGATTTCTCTCTCTAAGCGCTTTACGCTTTTAATGTTTTTTACTAAAGGAAGTTAAGGAAGGCTGCACACTTGGAGGTGCATAGGGAAGGCGATGGCTCTAGCACTACTGATAACACACAGGAAGGGGCACCGCTCTTCCCGGGCTCTGCCGCCACTCACAGTCTCGGTGCTTTCCTCAGAGAATTCTGGCATAATATCTTTAAATCGGGGTGTGTATTTTACCCTTTCAGATTCCATGTTCTGTCTGCACGTTGCAACATCTCCTGTCTGACACTGGCATTAATTAATCTGGTTAATTTCCACATTATTAATTGGACCGTGGTGTAAAAAGCTCAAGCTTTGATTTTAAACACTCTAAGAAAAAAGGAGATTTTGCATCTGTTTTCTGTCACTTTGTTACAGCTGGGGCAGTTCTTTAAAAACACTCAGGCTCAGAATCTCTCATCTAAGATCTTTGAATTGCAACCACAGTAAACATAAAGACCTGCCAACGGCTAAGCTTTTATTTATTAAATTAAATATGTTATATATGAATTAATTATATTTACTATTAGGAATTTCAGAAATGATGAAAAAAACTTATTAGCTGCAACTGTTAACTCTGTCAAGCTACTTAATTTTTTTATTCTTTATCTATTTTATTAATCCTAATATATGCAAGCAGGATGTAAATGTAACTCCACGAATGTCATTTGGACTTCCGTCAATTTTAACTTGATGGCGAGTTTGTTTTTAATAACGAGAAAAAATACTATATATAATAATATATAATTTTTACAGCTTCACAATGATTAGTAAAAAAAATCAAATTAAAAAGATTTTAGTGCGCAATTCTGTCTTTAGGACTATATCCGATTTTTCTGATCAATCGCTCACATCTCCTTAGCATCAGTTTTAGCATAGTTTACTCACGATGCACTTACTGTCCCGGGGTGGACCCAGCTGGCCACGTAAGTGTTTTAAAAATAACCCATATCTGATTTTTGCATTTACATTTTATACAACAAAACAACCCAATGTAGACGTACTGACCAGAAAAGGAAGTAAAAATGGTGCCTAATTAATGAATGCAATGGACGAATATGAAATGATAATTCAGTATTTTGCTTCCTGCAACAGATTTATAGTTTGAGGAAACAATGATCTCTTTAGGGAGAAAAAATGGAGAGCCCTCGTTGCAGCCTGGACGGATATAGCATTGGTCGCTATGTTATAAATTGTTTTTTTTTTGATAGTGTGTAAATTTTTTGATTTAATTTCAGACAAAACAGATTTTAAGTAAACAAATGATTAAATATTAAAATACACAGACGTCATGTGCAGTGACCTTCAACTTGCATTGACAGGCGAAAATCTAATTTATATCTGATTTATTACCTCGTAAATGAGGCCTGAGACCCTATAAACAAAGTGTTTATAGAGTTCTATTGTTTTTAAATTATTACTAATATTGCGAGTCTTATCCAATAAATGGTGTAAGGTGAGGTGTTTCTGTATGGTCTTTTATGTTTGCATCGGTTTTTACACTGAACACATTTTTAATAATGAACACTAAACACACCTCTTCATGATGTGATATCATCTGCCTAAACTGGGAGGTCCTGACTTTCCTCAGCTGATTTAACATGGACTGTCCCAGCTGTCTTAAACCCATGTGTTAGTGTTAGTATTCATTTATTAACACCTCCAGCGATGAACATCATGCTAGTGCCTTGGCAAATCCTTTAGCGCTGAGACTTTTGGAATGTTGTAGAGTAGTTTGGTGTAATTGCACTTGAGGTGTAACAGAAAAGTAATTCTTTATTCAGAATAAACGAATAATGCTGTAACTAGTTCGCTTTAGACTGTGTGTGTGTGTGTGTGTGTGTGTGTATCATCACTCTGATCCCACAGAAAACTAACAACAAAGTTGTTAGTTTTAAACAGTAGGCTTTAAAACTGGTTTTAAAACTGTTGGGCTTTAAACAGTAGCAGCTCATAGGTTGCTACCGCCAAATTCCCAACAAAATGTTCTAGTAGAGACAGATGGCCACCCTGTTCACACCACATCAAATTTCATATTACAAAAAATTAGGGGTGGAAAAAAAATCTAACGATTCCTGAATCAATTCTCAAAAGTCCAGAATCGATTATTAATTTAAATAAGATTGCAACGTGCAGGGTCTGCACATGCGCATGCAATAAACAGAAAAATAATAAGTGTAAGCAAGCGTTTGTCGCAGGTTCACCAAAACTTTTGAATTTAATAAAATAAAGAACAAAAGCAGTCCAGAGTGGACTGAACTGGTTTATTAGATACAGAAGTGTATTTGCAACTTTTTTTTCTGTCTCACACTCCTGTGTGCATGCACTCTCACCAAACTACGGCAAAAATGCATACACACACACACACACACACACACACACACACACACACACAGAGAATGAGCGCTAACACAAAATTACCAGGTCTAACTTAATAAACAGTTTAGTCTGTTACATAAGCACTGACTGACGCAGGTACGGATGCTGCAGAATTTACTTAATTTCAACAAAAATGGACATCAAATCAACCTCATATGTAAAATCGACTGTGTGGAAACACTTTGCTAAGCTTCCACCGGATTCTAAAAAAGAAGTGAATCACTCGGTCGGTGGCGGTTTTATTGCCAAAGATTTGTTCTGGTTCTCCGTTGTGGATAGCACAGGGTATCACACACCGTTACAGGTGCTTGAGTCGAGGTTCAGTGTGTCCTTACGGCGTTATTTAGGTGTTCTTTATAATTATTATAGTAATCTGACGTTTCAGAGCTTCTTTATTCTAAACACTGAACTTTATTAAGAAAATAAAAATGTATAAATCCAAATCATCTTTTTTAAGATGGATGATGATGTCATACAGAAATTCAAGCATAAAAACTCCAATTCTGGATAAAATGTAAATATGGAAACATGTAATTACACAGCAGAAGAATTAAAAAAAAGTCTAGATTAAGAATCGATTCTGGAATCGGATTATAAGGTACTTAAAGATTCCCACCCCTTTAATCACCACCGTACTGAACTGTTACAACAATTTCTTATTTAATCCATTTTAAAATGGGGCTTAAAGAGACTGTATAACCCAGTCGGACCGCTCGCTGTCAGCACACACTCCCAAAATCAGCATTGATTTTTCAATGATTTTTTTAAGTCAGCATTTTAATTGTTATTTCAAAAAGCCATCCAGGTTTTATAATCCAGATTAATAATCCAGATTAATAGGGAAACGATGAAATTAACAACTGTTTCGCAGAATCTCATTTATTTGATGGATTATGATCACATGTGCACTGAAAACTGTCTTAAAACCGAGGTCAGAATATTGCAACATAACTGCCGACTGTGGCCTCAACAGCGATTCCTTAAAGGGAAAATGACAGTCTGGTTTTAAAACCAAGTCACGTTCCATAACCTGAAATCTTTTCAGACAGCGCAAAGCATCAAGAGTTACAGGAGTTCTGTGAATTAAAATTTCTTATCATAGATGATTTCTTTCCATGTTTGAGTTCTTTCCGTGTTGTTTGAATAATTTTTCTGAGATCTAGGGAAATTAGGATGAAATGTCAGTAATAAGTGTCTTCTGTTACACCTCTAGTGTGTGTTCACAGCAGTATCTGTAGCTCATTGCCTGCAGCTCCTGTGAGATTGGACTGGTTTCTAGTTGTTCTGACTGAAAACGAGACGCATGCTAACGTTGAATGTTTATTTTCGAGCATTTCCCTTTCTGGCGTTTGCTTAACAGGTCTAAAAGATGCAAGCTATCCATTGATAAGTCCACAGAGACGGATAATGGTTATGTGTCACTGGATGGCCGGGTGACGAGTAAGAGCAGCGAGGAGAGGCTGCAGCTCCACGAGCCTCACTGTGACCTGCGGCGCTCTGAGGAGCTGAACTGGAGCAGCACACAGTCCAGAAACAAGCAGGCCTCTCCCAGCAATAAGGTACCGTTTCTGCTCCTGCCTTTACTGACTTTAGTCTGTATACTAAGGATGTAGTCGATTCGGTCAAAGGGAAAAGGTTAATGAGAAGTTTCCAAGTTCAAACACAAGCTTCCTGATCCAGGATGATGTTGTAATGCAGCAGGGTGTGTGACACAGTCCTGTGCTTTTTTAGTGTATGCAGGAGTGCCACATGCACAATGTGGAGAACATTTCTGATGAGGCATCAAGTGAAGAAGACCCTGAAAACTACAGAGCTCTTCGCAGGGGTGTAGAGCACATAAACAGTGACTGTACACTGCGCAACAGAAAAACCCACCACTACAGAAAACACTATTCAGCAGTCGAGGTACGCACACACACACACACACACACACACACACAAACACACATTCAAACAAACACAGTAGACACTACAGGTTCTTTCCCAAACTGTTACCACAAAGTTTGTACACAGCACACAGACAGCACACAGTGGTCGAGCATCGTAGCATTCCATTATTCCTTCACCGGAACTGCGAGACTCAAACTCTGTTCCAGCATGACAATGTCCCTGTGCACAAACTCCCTGATCTCCATAAATACATGCGGTGTCCCGATTGGAGCGGAAGAACTCTCATATTCTGTAATGAGTCCTGATTCTGACTCAACCCCTTTTAACTAAACACCTTTAGAAAAACTGGAACCACGACTGAACCCCAGACCTCCTTACTATTGCATCATCAGTGTCTGATCTCACTAATACTATAAATTCCCACAGTCACATGGCCCAATCTAATGGAAAACCTGTCCATATAGTGATAACAGTGATTGCAGTGTTACAAGTTCTTGGGTTGCTAAATGCTTGAGTGGTGTTTTGTTGTTAATCAGGGGATCAGAGACATTGAGACAGAGTAGATGCACCGCAGTAAAAACAGTGATGTCATAATAAGTCATTAAAATATCTGTGAGTATTTTGCAATAAAAAGAACCACTGAACCTTTACTTTCTGCTCCGGTGATATCTACAGTAACACATGGATTCAGTTTGTTTGGTTTTATAATGCAGGATATTACAAAGAAATGTGATATTTTTAGGAACGTGTGTAAAAGCACGTAATAAAGACGCATAAAGCAATCTTTGGTCTTGTTCAGGAGATGCCCAAGTCAGGCACCAGCTGTAGCTCTCGCTGTTCCAGCCTGCGCACTCAGGACTCTGAAAGCACTCGGCACGAGTCTGAGACCGAGGATTTAATGTGGGAGGACTTTCTACACTGCGCAGAGTGCCGCTCCTCCTGCACCAGTGAGACAGAGGGGGAGGGGTCTGCTGTCTGCGCCGCCTCCAAAAAAGAATACCGGGACGACCCGTTTCTGCAGGTGAGGAATACAATTAAACCCAAAGCTCAATGATCATATTAAAAAACTGGTTAACAGACGTTTCCAGGATAACTTTAATAGCCATGAAAGCTTTTTACATCTCTTTGGCCATTTTTTGTTTTAGAGTGCATCAGATTGACTGGGGTCCTTACATGCCTGCCAGGTCTATGATACCTTAGAGCAGGGGTGGGCAAACCTTTTGTCTTGCAGGCCACAATAGGTTCTAAAATTTGACAGAGGAGCCCAGAGCAGATGGATAGGGTGTTTGTGTGAACTAATTAAAATGACATATAAAAGACATTACATAATTTTTTTTATCCTATAACAGGTAGCGAAGCATGAATATGGAGTCAGACAGAAGATCAATTAGTTCCAATTAAAGGCAAAACTATTGACGGTTAATGATGACAAAATTTAATAATATAATTTGGAGTCTGGCGGGCGGAATTAAAAAGGATCGCCCACGAACCTTAGTTTGCCCACCCCTGCCCTAGAGTCTGAGTTTTAAACATATTCATATTCTGTAATATTCTCATATTCTGTAATGAGTCCTGATTCTGACTCAACCCCTTTAAACTAAACACCTTTAGAAAAACTGGAACCACGACTGAACCCCAGACCTCCTTACTATTGCATCATCAGTGTCTGATCTCACTAATACTATAAATTCCCACAGTCACATGACCCAATCTAATGGAAAACCTGTCCATATAGTGTATATTGGCAGTTGAAAATAACATTTTATAAACAGCATACTTTAGTAAACCCTGTCTTGAGACACACTGTGGCAACAGGAGACTTCACCCACACAGCAGATATAAGACAATGTGTGTTAATGTTCTCAGGTCATTAGCTCATTTATACCAGAGCTGTACAAGATATCATTTCAGCATTAATATTCAGTCTGTGTATCTGCAATAGTCACATTGCAGGATCTGCAATATTAAGTTTCGATTATATTTGATTGCAATGAAAGTTGATCATTTGTTCATTGTTTTATGGTCTGTTACTGAATAAATCACCATCAACACCGACTATTGCAGCAAACCTACTTTGGGGTAACTTTCAGTTGCTGTTGTGTTTGTATTGCCTGATGAATTGGTGAGAGCAGATTTGCAAAACAAAGAATCAGCATCAACTCTTTCTGCTCTGCAAACTACATTTCACAACCAATTGCTGGCCAAGGTGATAAGGAGATAACACAAGATCACCTGTAAAAAATCACTTAAAAGACTGGAAATGTTATTAAAAATACAAATGGTCTGTGTGCTGATATCCTCCATTTCTTGGATTCAAATTGACCGAGAAGGAGCCTTTACCTGGAACTGAAGCAATGCTTGTTAATATCGTGGTCTAAAATTCCTCCCCGAACTTTCCACTGCCCTGTTTCTTGCTCTCTTATTCGCTGTTAGTCATTTTGAATGTATTTTGCAATCACACGGCAGGATTTTGAGTCACCGAGCGGCAAGGCTGTTACAATTATTAATTAATCGTATGATCCTATAAACAATTTTTGATCTAATCGTGATCATTAAATCCAACCACAATTGGAAAATCCATTGCACAATTTTATTATCCACAAGGTTAATAGTACCTGTAGCACCCTAGTGATTGAGTGATTGAGTGGAGCGTCATGACTTAAAAGTCGGATCATCAGGGTTTTCTGATGCTTCAAACGCGCTTTAATAACGCTCCATAAGCAGTGCAACTCATGTTAACGACACATAATGCAACTGCATAGAACATAAATTAATTTATATGTTGTTGAACAGATAACCCCACTGACAGGACACAAGATATAGATTTCCTTAAATACTATTTATCTATAATAAAATATTTACAGTAGGGCGCAAATAAGGTGCAAATTGGAGGGATTTTAAAATATTTGCTTTCTTAAATGCCTAATTGTCTAAAAACAGACAATAAACCATCATAATCGCAGTTATTTCTTAGACAATTGATCGTCATCCAAATGTGATAATTGTGACAGCTCCACCGACAGGTCCTGATAGGGGCACCATAATTTCTAGTACATTACTGCTAGTGCTAGTTACTACCACTAAATCTGACCCCTGGATGCCCCCAAAGTGCACGGTATCTTAGAATCGGTCTAACTCCCAATATCACAGGACTCAACAATTCTTTAAGAACACGTCTTTGTTTAATTACACTGCGGGATTGTCGCTAACATGCACCAGCCGCGATTTGCCTCCACTTTCAGGCTTTTAATGGCGATTTTGCAAAACCAGTCAGTAAAGTAAATATCAGAGCTAAAATCCTGCAGTGTGAACTGCGATATCCTGCTGGAACTGACAATCTAAACAACCAATTCAGTGAAATTCAGTCTATGAAGCTTGTTATGCATGGACACACGTATAATGCATGAATGCGGTTTAACTGGTAATGCAAGCCTAGACTGTATAAACATTCCAGTGCCTGAGGATGTGTGAGTATAAAGAATTACTCTTCACTATGCTTTACATTTTTTTATAAAACCTTTTTTACTGCATGCTTTACTTTTCTCAAGTAAATTTTACACAAACCTGCTGGTGATCTGCTGTTGTAATTCACTTCTTTTATCATCACTTAATCCGTAACAGAAACTTGGACGGCTTTAAACTGTAGAATCCACGCAAAATATGTCCACCAAACCAGTTTCTACCGTTTAAGACCACACGGTCTGGTAAATACTGACTGGAGTGAGAATAAAGACTGATTATCAGCACAGCGTTACATTTTACGTTCATGCTGAGAATTCTACAGTTCTAACACTGTACCACAGTCGAGGGTGTGTGTTTATATGTTTGCTGCTATTTGTCCCTAATATTTGTGTACATGTGTGAATGGGAAAGTTGTGGACCAGAAGGTTATGAGTTAAAGTCCCAGGACCACCAAACTACCACTGCTTCCACTGCGCAGGGCTCTGAACCCTCAGCTGTGCAGTAATAAAATAACTGAGTCGGTCTGCAGAGGGACATCTGCCAAAATTCTGTAAATGAAATGAGGCTGCTGTGAAACATGGATGAGTTTAGACATTTAATAAAGTCTGTATTTAAGATTAACTGAATGTTTTTTTCTTTTGGTGTTTGTCAGGGCCATACACCCTGGCTGCACAGCTCGAACCCGGGGCTGGAGCGTGTGAGTGCCATTGTATGGGAGGGAAATGAGTGTAAGAAGGCCGACATGTCTGTGCTGGAAATCAGCGGTATGATCATGAACAGGGTGAGTGGGATTCAGCAGGAAGTCTAAGAGTTCTCTCTTCATTATCAGTTTCTCGCTCGGTGCTTGATAAAAATCACTTCACTGATCCATTTTTCATTGCTGTTTTTAAGGTAAATTTGTACACTCCCGGCATTGGATACCAGATTTTTGGAAACTTGGTGTCTGTGACTTTGGGACTCACGCCGTTTGCATACAGAATATTCCAGTACAAAGACATGGAGCAGCTGTCCTCTGTCTCGCTCACTGAGATGATCTCCGTTGCATTCGGCTCCTCGTCCGATGTGGCTGTGATTGCAATGGTATCTGTGACCTTTGTGGTGCGTGTGTGCCTTACCTGGGTCTTCTTCTTTCTGCTCAGCGTGGCTGAAAGGACCTACAAGCAGGTGTGAGATTCTTTATTCATTTACATGGAGATGATATTTGCTAATTAAAGCCATGTATATGTTCATGATGTTCCAATCACGCAGGGTTCTTCATGGTGTTTACTGTGATTGTTCTCCTTTATGACATGTTCATCTTGACAGTTTGTGTACTAGGTTACGGCATAGATTATATTTTTTGATAAGACTCTGATATTATGGTGTTATTAGTAATTATGGTGATTTTTTTTCACCAAGCTGTACTAGAGAATGTGATGAGAGATGGAATATACCCTTACCTACCTACCTATACCTGTACGGCAATTTGTCAATACAGCAGAAATCGAGGTCTTATTCAAACAGCCTTAAAAATCATGGGCTAGACAAAACTTTTTTATCTCCAGTATTTACATGAAAAGTCTGGAGCTAGATCAGATTTTGCATGTTTATATATCATCATTTGCGTGCTCAGTTTCATTATTTCAGTTGTAGCCGTGTGGCAAGCTAGCAAGAGTGACGCAACCGTCTGAGCCGCAGCAAGATATAAACAGATAAGAAACAGACATCCAGTGTTTTTTTTTGTTGAATTTTGAGGCATTTGTAAATTAACCCTAACCGTACCATCAGGCGTGGGATAAAAAATCTTAGACTGTAAATGAAAATAGTTTTTAAAAACTCGTTGCGCAATTTAGCTATTTAAATAATATTAACGATTTGTATTTCCAAAACACACGAGTACAGGGGAAACTTTGTGTGTTACTGTGTTTTTACTGCGTGATTTTATATGATGCGGTGGATGTACTTCTGAGCCTAAGACAAGTTGCACTCTGGGACAATAATGTATACTTTACCTTACACCACTCTTACATCACTCTATCCCAGTGTGTGTGTGTGTAAGAGAGACTGAGTTTAGGCTGAAAGGCTGCGTTTAATTGTGTGTATCCTCTCTGCTCTTACAGAGACTGCTCTTTGCTAAGCTGTTCGGTCATCTCACTTCAGCACGCAGAGCCAGGAAGTCTGAGGTGCCTCATTTTCGGCTAAAGAAAGTGCAGAACATTAAGATGTGGCTTTCCCTGCGCTCCTACTTGAAGGTATTGGAGAAGAAATAGATCTATATCAACATATAGGGTGCAGCGGGGCAGGAGGCGCCGTGGGGTAAAATTCAGCTTTAATTTTAGTTTGTTTTAAACCACTAAATGGCATCACAATGCAAATGTAGCTTTTTTTATCATAAAATGTGTTGTAGACTTTTAAAACCAATTAAAAATAAATAAACATAGTGTATTTAGGGTAAAAAGCACACCTATTATTGGGAATAAAGGTGCAGTCTGGGTGTTTAGCCCTGTGGTGAACACTGCAGCTTGTTAGAACAGGTGTAAATGAAATGTAATGAAAGTGATCATAAATTTGCTGACACACTTTTGTATTTGTTAACGACGTTTTGCTGTTCAATTGATTAATGCAGTTTTTTGCAATAGATTTATTTACTTTTTCCATTAAATGTTGACTAGTAATCGCGCGCGTCGAATTGTGACAACTGTATGTCACTTTTGTTGTTTTGGGCTGCATGAGTTCGATTCCTGGCTCAGAGAGGTTTTTCCTGATCCCGCCCCCCCATTTTTATCTCTCACCTACTTCCTGTCTATCAAATGTCTTATAAATAAAAAAAAATACACTTAAATAAATCTCAAAAATGCCATCTAATAAATTGAGATAAACAGCATATTAAAATTTTTTTTAAATGAATAGATTTATAATCTATAATAGGTAAAAAAATAAATTAATTACTCATATTCAAAATATGACTAAACTAACCATTAAAGTTGAAAAAATGTCCCATATTTTTGCCTGAAGTAAAAAAAAAATTTGCATATTGTATTTATTATTTCTTTTAAAGTAAATATACTTATTTAATTTATTGTTATTTAACATAAAAAACTATTCTATTTAGTTTTATTTATAAATGATAAAGCATATGTACGTAAATATTATATTTGCCCTACTAGTGGTAAAAAGACTGTTATTTTTTTATTAAAACAAAATGCTTTAAGATTTATTTTGCCACAAAATGTGCTTCGGTGTCAATGTTCAAAAAATGTAAATTTAGTTTTTGTAATTATACATTGTAGTGATATAATAGTTAGCCCTGTTCTACCCTAAATAAAGCAATCTGTGTCTAATCCTCTGTGTGTGTGTGTGTGTGTGTGTGTGTGTGTGTGTGTGTGTTACAGAGACGTGGGCCCCAGCGCTCAGTGGATGTCATTGTTTCCTCTGCCTTCCTCCTCACTCTCTCAGTGGTCTTCATCTGCTGTGCTCAGGTGTGTGTGTTTTTAATGACCGTGGTACAGTAGTCCGTTTCTCCGGCTGGAAGAAGATTGATATGTTTTAAAGGAGACAGAAGTGCTGCAGTTCGGTCATTCTTGCTTACATGCTCTGCTCATTTCAGTGTGAGTCTAAAAGTGTGTGTCTGACCTGCAGTTGCTTCACGCACATGAGACGTTTCTGGAGTATCACTATAACTGGGAGCTGGTGATCTGGTCCTTCTCTCTCTCACTCTTCCTGCTGCGCTTCGTCACGCTGGGCTCAGAGACCAGCAAGAAGTACAGCAACACCTCTATCCTACTGACTGAGCAGGTGAGTCATCACACACACACACACACACACACACGCACACACACTGGAAACATGTTGCGGTTGATTGTAACAGATGATTCTGCTGGTTGCTTCTCCATTAGATTAATCTGTACTTGAAAATGGAGAAGAAACCGAATAAGAAAGAGGAGCTGAGTCTCGTCAACAATGTTCTAAAACTGGCCACCAAACTGCTGAAGGTGCTGCTTCATCTTTCTTCTCTTTCTCCTTCTCGCTTACACTTTAACTCAGTAAAATCAGAGGTTCTGCTGCTGTAGATGAGTGTATGTGTATTCAACAATCAGACTCTATAACTTCTGCTGTAGTGAAGAGATTTAATAAGAACATCTCTTACACACACACTTAATACTGCTAGACTTTATATTGTGTAATGGCGGAAGAGTAAAAACGTATTTCATCATTTCTTTCTTTTGTGTTTTTGGGGAGTTTATTCTCACTGCATCTCTGATTGGGTTATTAATTTATTTATTTATGACAATGAGCACTTTCAAGAGCAGTTTACCAAAAACAAAAAGTTAAACTGGGGTAATTAAATTTATTCTCTCTCTCTCTCTCTCTCTCTCTCTTTTCCTCACACACAGGAACTGGATACTCCTTTCAGGCTCTATGGCCTCACTATGAATCCTCTCCTCTACAGTATAACGCAGGTGGTGATCCTATCCGCAGTGTCAGGCGTCATCAGTGACCTGCTGGGCTTCAATGTAAAAGTGAGTATCAGCTTAAATAACATCAAACGAGCACATGACCACCAATGAAACGACTCTTCAGAAATATTTCGCTGTTAATACATGATAAATTCTACAGTAGGAATAAAGTTCATCTTTTCCTGCTTGTGTAGAACATCATCCATATGCCGAGTTTAAATCAACCAGAGAGTAAAAAGAGTTTTCTGGGCGGAGGAATAGTGCTCTCTCTCTCTCTCTCTTTCTCTCTCTCTCCGTCTCTCTCTTTTTCAGACTGACACAAATTCATCCTTACTGTTAAAATAGGCAGCTTACATCTAAAATGTATATTTTTATACCAAGAGTCTGAGAGGCCAAAAGTATTAGGACACCAGATCATGACTGTCATCCTAGACATTCTATTCCAGATGTAGTTTTGCTATTCAGATTTGTGTTCATTCAGCTAGAATAGTATTAGTGAGACACTGATGATGTAATAGTGAGGAGGTCTGGGATGTTCAGTCTAAAGGGGTTGAGTCAGACTCAGGACTCTTTACAGAACATGAGAGTTCCTTCACTTCATGAAGATCAGGGGTTTCATGCACGGGACAGAGATGTTCTACAGAACCTTGTGCCTTAGACTTTGTGTTAACAAAAAAGAAAAAGTGTCCACAAACTTTTGGCCATAGTGTTTATTCTTACAGAGGAGAATATATGTTTATTATTGACCGTTGTATGCTTAACTGATTATATATTTTTGTGTGTATGTGTGTGTGTGTGTATGTGTGTGTGTGTGTGTACAGCTCTGGAAGATTAAGTCATGACACAGCAGCCAGAGAGAAGGAGATGAAGAGAGAGAGAGAGAGAGAGAGAGCGCCACCTGGAAGGAGCTGCTTCCTCTGAAAAGGAAAAGAAGAAAAAAAGAGGCTCTTTATCGAGTTCTGCCACTTCAGTCGGTCAGAAAACGATTATTTTAATGTTACTGTGTTTTTTTTCTCAGACATTTAGCTGCTATTGGAATGACAATGTTACAGTATCAATGCTTCCTTAGAATTATATGTGTATATACATATCTGTGTGTGTGTGTGTGTGCGTGTGTGTTCAGTTTTTGGTATGTGTACTTATTTGTAAGCATATTTGACACAAAATTTATTTATTTGACGGAATCATGTGATGCGGTGCCTTGGACACAGCAGGAGCTCTGAATGTCTAGGAAGCTCACAGACACGCACACACGCGCACACACTCGGCGGGAGGTCAGCACTGCTTTAGGTCACAGGTGTGATTTGAGAGCTGGATGTTTCTAAGCACTGAACACAAAAAGGAACTGACAGATTCACACACTGAAGCTCAGCCGAGCTTCACCTTCAGTGTGTTACATGTGTGTGTGTGTGTGTGTAAAACGTTTTTATGATGTGTGTACAAAAATGTTACGTTTTCATTTCAGATCAGGTCTTCAATCAGTTTATCCATCATGTTTTCATGTTTTTATGTCAATAATGTTGTGACCTGTCCTCAGTTGGTGTGTGTGTTTGTGTGTGTGTGTGAGAGAGAGAGTGACAGAGCATAGCTGAAACATTAGAGTAGAAAAGTATAATAAACCCTGTGATATGTTACAGTCAGTAGTTACACTGAGGTCTGTGATGTAACTCGCATCAGAATTCAGCAGTTTCTGAAGGTCAATCAGTTACGCTATCCAGTCCAGTTTCTTTTCTTCATGTCTGGAGGTGTGTGTGCGTGCGTGCGTGCGTGCGTGTGTTTCAAAATTGCCTCAGAATCTGCACTTTAAAGCAAAGAATATGTTACTCATGTCTGATAGGTAAAGCCTTGAAGATGCTTTATTTCTGATTTTATTTTTATTTTTTTGCATTAGAAAGTCATTAAAAAAAAACAACCAAAGTTCTTTTATTCCGTCTGCTGCAGCTTCGTATCACAGCTCCTTCATTACACACCATTTTATCTGAGAATTCCTGTCTGATGCTGTTCCTGTTACTTTCTCTGGGTTTTTAAAGAATGGTGCAGTTACTCAGAGGAAGTGTGTGAACTTTACAGTGAACACTATGAAGGAAACTGGATTACAATCATAATAAAAAAAAAAAAATACCCAAAATGTTGCATGTGATTTTCAGGGTTTATTTCTTTAAACGGTTTTGCAACCTTTGTATGTTTTTATATGAAAATATTTATATATGTGTGTATATGTTACGCTGAAATATTTAGGTACAGAATCAGGACTGTGTTGTTCAGACTGCTTTTATCATATTAAATCTTCTGTTTAATTCACCCAGCGTTTGTGTGTATCTTTATTTCTCCCGGTCATCTTTTGTAATTGAAATTGATGTAAAATATTTTCCATTAGCTAGACTTCCTATCTGTCCAATGGTTAGCTTGTTCGCTTGGTTTTTTTAAAAAAAATCTATATAAATAAAAAGAAAATTAGCAGGTCAACTTAAGTAATTAGCTTTTACTATTTAAAGCTAGAGTTTTTTCTTCTTAAGAAATAAGTGGATGCTTTCATGTATACTGGTGGCAGCCAGGGAATAAAGCTACTCACCATGTTAACCTTAAGCTAAAATGCATCATAAATTAATAACTAAATAAAACCAAAACGTCGTATTATTCCACTGTTAGTCATGTTATTTATTTTGCCGGATATTTGCAGTCCTGCATTACTAACCGTTTGAGGTTTTTGTTTTTTTAAGTTTGCAAATTCTTCAGACACGTCTCTGATCAATGTACAGTCTATCAGCGGAGGACAGAAGAAGAAGAAATCTGATTTGTGAACAGTATAAAAAATATGACAAGCAAGTTCTTATAAAATAATCTGAATGTATTTATAATTTGCATTAGTATAATAACAAAGTGGTAGCTCAGTTGTTAAGGTGTTGGACTGCTTATAGAAAGATTAGAGTTTGAATCCCAGCACCACCACTTTGCCACTGCTGGGCCCCTTAAACCCTATCAGGAAAAAACATTCATTCATTCACTCAAGTGCACTGAGGCGTTAACTGCCCACTCTTAATAGATTCCATAAACACCTCCTCTAGAACTGACCCTCAAACAGATCAAACATGTTGGTACATTATGTGCAATTCTTTTTTTAAAGTACCGCTGCAGAATCAATCAATCAATCAATCAATCAATCAATCAATCAATCAATCAATCAATCAATCAATCAATCAATCAATCAAATATGTATTGCCTCAGTTAATTATCCAGCATTTCTTAAACACCTGTTAATCAGGAGCTTTTGATCACAGCATCACTTATAATTATTTCGCCACTAGCAATTAAATAAATAATACATTAAATAGTAATCAAAATGTGTTATTCTAAACATTTATAATACGAAACAATTATTCACATTCAGAAAATTTCAAAAATGAGTTTAAATTGATTTAAGCAATTGAGGAAAAAAATGCGCTGAGGTGAAAACTAAAAGAATCATTTAATTAAAAATTAAGAATCTTTTTTTATGTTTAGAGGAAAACAGGATTAAGAAATAAGATAAATCACTATTTGGGGTATTACGGTGTTTTTCTCCTAGACCATACTCTCACTCTCATGGCTGAAATTTGAAGAGTGACAGCTGAAGTCTATGAAGATTCCGTCAGACTCCGAGTCTAAGGACTCCAGCAGCTGATCTGTGATGGTTTCAGGGCTGGAGGAACCTCTGGCTAGTGAGGTCAGTTCCTGTGTTAGGTCCGAGTCTGATTCCTGGGACATCTTTGGAACGATTTCTGAAGAACACTGAGAGCAAACCGAAGGATATATGGAAGGGGATGGAATTGGAGATGTGTCTTTTATCTGCCCTCTACAGCCTGGCAGACTGGTGTCCTGTACTGTGGATGAAATCTGGGCTGTGATGTCTGACTCCGGGCTGGACTTGGTGCTAGAGAATGGTGGCTCTTCCTGACACAAGGTCATCTGACACACAGAGTGGCGTCGTTTTCCCGCACTACCCAACGACGCGGACTCCGTCTCGTACTCGACCACAGGCGTCAACATTGGCACGTTGTAGCTTTTGGAGCGCACTACAGGGTTCCTGGCTGAGGAGTCGGTGGCCGGGGGCCAGTGTCGCTGCCATCGCTTCTCTGCGACAAGACAAATAATGCAACTAGTTACTAACTGTGCGGTCAAACTTTCTTTAAATGTGTCATCGGTCCTACATACCAGAACTGCTCGATTACCTGATAAAAATATTGCAGTTTTTAATTTCACCATCCACATGATTTTAATTCTCCTTTTTTAGTATTTTAATTAATTTTATTTATTCTATTTCCATTTTCAAAATCTCTGGGGATCAATAAAAAGGACAAAAGTTATTCATCACTAAAACCAGGATTGGTATGTGTGTTACAAGAACAGCTCATCTGACAGTCAGATTTGACATCTGATTGGAAACTGAAGCAGGTCTGATAACGATCTATAGTTTGTTTAATGACCTAAAACATTTTCATGTCATACAGTTTATGAGACAGCGACTAAAATAAATTAATATGCCTCAGAAATAATGCTCTCTCATTTCAACCTGGATTATTCAGGAGCCCAGCAGTGGCAGCTTGTTGATGCTGGGATTTAAACTCATGACCTTCCTATCATCTTAACTGTCTGAGCTACCTCTTCACTTTAACACTGCCTGAGCCGCACAGACTTAATCGATTCAGCATCTGATCGACTGAAGCAAACAGACTTTAAACCTGTTTTATTGCTTCCTTATCCAGTAACCTGATGTTCAGCACTGTAAATGTCCAGCACTGTGAGATAAACAAGTTCGAAGCAGAAATAAGGGATTCCTATTTCATCCAGAATCGTGAAGTTTTACTACATGAACGTCTACTCACATCACACACTCAGACTGGCAGCATGATTCGTTTTAAATAAGGTTTTGAACGGTTGTTCTTTTATTTTATAGCGAATATCTTCACAATTTGTCGCTTATTTTTATACACACTTATATATTTTGAAAAATGTGTCTATTGGCAGATAATTGATAAAGTGTCCATCAGTAATCAGAACTTAAACACACCCATGAATGTTAAACGCTGTGAGAGTGTATTTCTGCTCACCCAGCACACAGGAACACTGCGCCACACAGCTGCCGTCTGTATACAGGCCGTGTGTCCCCAGGTACGGAGACACAACCTTCTGGATCAGAGACTCTAACTTTAAGTAGTTGTCAGTGACTCCCTGAGGCTCGTGCACCCCCTGCAACACACAGCACACAGGCACAATCAACCAAATGATTAATTCCAATCAAAAGTGGCAGCCTAGTGGTTAATGTGTCCCCAGCACCACCAAGCTGCCACTGATAGGTCCCTAAGCAAGGCCCTTAACTCTCAACTGCTCAGCTGGATAAAAAAGTGTGTGACTCCGGATAAGCTCCATCTGCCAAAAATGTAAACGTTTTTGTGATATAAATCTGCATGTAATGTTCAGGTTAAGGTGATATTTTGGTTTGATCTGTATGCTGGGCCAGTGCGTGCTTAAGTGTGTGACTGAAGCCTTGTGAACGCTTAAATAAAACGAACAAATTTAAAGAAATCATTAGCATCAATTGCGTTCGATTTTTTTTGTGTGGCACTTTTAGCAAAGCACAGTATAGACTCTGCAGTTGAGATTTTGTTTCAAATAGCAAACATTTTCAAAAAATGTATTCCAACACTAACAATTAAAAAATTATTTGCGGCAGATGTAAAGTGTGTGTTCATTTTCTGTATCTCACTCAGTAATATCTAAATGTGTTCTGGTGTATGGTATGTTCTGTAATGTCCAGATGTGCTGCTATTAGTAATTGTATACAGGAATCGATATCAATAACAGTTTCCTCTCTTTCTCAAACACACTCTTAAACATTTACACACACACATACTGCGATATACGGATATGAGATAAACATATTAACCTGCAGGATGAGCAGCATCTGTACGACAGACGGAGGAACACAAACACTGGGACGAGACAAAGCGTCCTCCAGCTTAATGCTCAGAGTTATAATGTTCCGAAAGTGCAGGAGAGCCAGCTGTCTCACAGTGGGCTCCTTCCCCTACACACACACACACACTCATGAGAGGCGTGAGATCTTTATCAGTGTTATATGTTGGTATGGTAAAGTTTCAGCAGACACTGCGCTACCTGGACAGGGTAGAAAATGGCTTGCAGCATCGAGAGAATATTACAGAAGAAAAAGTCCCAGGTTTCAGCCAGAGCGTCCAGTAACTTCTGACCTGCACAGAATGTTAAACAAAAAATATGAAACCTTTATAATGTTTTAAATGTTGTGATTTAATTAGCAAGAGCAACATGAGAGTGCTGTGCAGTGTAGTTATGTCAGTGTGTAACAATGTGTTAAAGGAAATGGTAAGAAACCACAACAGACACACACACACACACACAGAGCTGGTTGCTGTAAATTAGCTAACTGCTCATGTGTTGTGATCTCGGAAAACCCATCTTATGGTGAAATTTGACCTATTACAGGTTTTGGTACGATATGAAGGCTGATTTTTAGCTCTTTCCAAAACTGATTTCATTTTTTCACACCTTGTCTGTAACAAATATAATAACGTCAGAAATCAGCTTATCGCTTACAAAATGGGTTTAAGAAGAGCCAATGAAAATAAAACATCAGTCAGGTAAAACATGTAAATGTTACTTTACTGTGGTAAAAGTCTTATTTTAGTCACTGTACATGTTATGAAGAAACATACAAAATGATCTCTTCAACCACATAAAACACAAAACATCATCATCATCATTCGATATTTCATCCCTGTACATTGTTTATTGCACTGACATCAACAGAACATGTTATTGATCCTCTCGGAAATTGTTATTTGAATAGGTGAACTATATTTCTAACTCTGCTGGTTGTGTTTGTAAACATAATCTTGCCGCAATAAATCGCTATTTTCCAGCGGCTTTTCCCAACTCGCCTCACATAAAGTCTGTCTGATCTTCATTTATTCATTTATTCATCGTCTATATCCGCTTATTCCCTGAAAGGGCAGGAGGGGGTAAACCCTGGACAGGTTGCCAGTCCATCACAGCGCCACACACACAATGGACAATTTAGAATCACCAATTAACCCAACATATATGTTTTTGGACTGTTGGAGGAAACCGGAGAACCCGAAGTTAACACACACAAGCACAGGGAGAACATGCAAAAAGGCCCCTGCCCTGGAATCAAACCCAGGACCTTTTTGCCATGAGGCAACAGTGCTGACCACTAAGCCACCATGCTTCCTACATGTCTGATCTCTCACAGAGTAATTTCAAATAAACTAAACTCAGTCCTAGATTTCTGATTTAAAGTCTTTACCTTCATAGAAGTATATTTTGTCCCGCAGGATGACCATCCCTTTGGTTAGGAGCTGATTCTATAATAACAAAACACAAACATTCACAATCTCACAGTCATTTGAGCTCAAATCGTATTATCACATTTATTACAGTGTTTTCTTTCCAGTGCAGCTAAAGTCTAATCAACATTTTCCTCTGGACATCTCAGGTGTAATCTAGAGCGAGTGACTCTATTTGCATTCAGTGTGAATACAGCATTAAGGGTCATTACAACATTACTTATATGACTGCTGCCCCAAAAGGTCAGTTGGCAGAAGAGCTCCTTGCTGTGGGACTGGGCGGTCTAAACAGAGGACTCAAACTGACAGCCAATCAGAGCAGGGCAAACTCAACTGCTCACCATGAGGAAGAAGAGCATAAAGCACAGAATAACCCAGCTGTAGTAGTGTATGTTTCTCATCTGTCCCCCTGTCTATAATGTAGAATTCTATGAGATTAGCAAATTAGCTAATGTGCATATGGATTTTTTTTTTTTGGTGGACAAAAGAAGTACAAACAGTTTTTCTTTTGATGTTTGGGGTAGAAATCTTTTAAGGGGTGTGTTTGTAATCAGTGATGCAGGTCATAGCAGACAACAAAAAGCAATAATGGCATTAATACTTTCTGTTGTTATATTAAGTTTTTTATTTAGCTTGTTACTTAATGAAGCAGTTTAAGAAAGTGTGTAAGACTGTTAAATTGTGCTGAATGATTTTCTACAATGTAGGTAATCAGTGAAGGATGTCATGATGCTCACACACACTAAGCTGATGACGGTTCATACTCTACAGATTTCCTCTTAAAACAGATGTAATGTCTTCACAAACCTTAGTGAGGTGCCTAACAGGCTTTTGGTGCAGAATGTTATGCATCTACATATGGAGAATGCAAATACAAGTACGCTTTGCAATTCTTTTTTTTAATTGTCTGCAACATACTTCCATACTGCATGTCCGCTGTGTTCTGTCCTCAAACATTAAGCATGGACTGTATGGACTGCATGGGATGTAACTAATAATATTTTAAACAGCTAATTTTTGATACAAACTGATATTGTATTCAATGCTGTAATTTATTACAAAAATCAAGCTTAAAGTTTGAATTTTTCATTAAGAAAATTGGACATTTTGGTTTCTGCAGTCAGGTTTAACCCACTGCGTGAGTTTCCTGTGTCCAGTTCTGTGTGCAGACTGCGGCAGGTAAGGGTTTGTGGGTGGGGCATCTGAGCTTTATATTACTTACTAGAAAATATACAAACAGGCACAAATCCGTGAGGGTTTTTCTGGATGCTGATAGACCTGCACTCCATTTTTACCATAGTTACTACAACCTTCTGTTGCTCTCTGAGACATAGTTCATAGTTTAAAGTAAATACCATCAGCCAGGTTGCCGTCTGAGACATCTACCGCCCATTATCTACCATTTACTTTCTTTATGTAGACTGTGACAATGCAGCTGTTGATATTGTGGGAAGTGGTAGTACAGTGGTTAAGGTGTTGGACTTATAATTGTAAGATTGTGGTTTGATTCCCACTGCTGGGCCCTTGAGCAAGGGGCTCAACTTCCACTTGCTCAGTTGTATAAAATAACTTGATGTAACTCACTCTGGATAAGGGTGTGTGCCAAATGCCTTTAGTGTATTGATTTTTGTTAAAAACAAATGGTTGCTTTTTATTTCTTTATCTCACAATAAGACTTGTTTTGTAGCAATGTTGTTTGTTTGTTGCTGTTGAATGTGTGTTAGACTCAAATATTTAAACAGTTGAGCTTATTTTTAGATTGTTGCTGAAATGGTCAAAAGAAAATATTTTTCTTAAAACAACCAAATAATAATTTATTCTTATTTATCACATCTCCAAATACACATCATGCACAATTAGCAATCCATGCTGCCCCAATAAGTCAGTTGGCTAAAGAGTTCATGGCTGTGGGACTGGGCGGTCTAAACAGAGGACTCAAACTAACAGCCAATCAGAGCAGGGCAAACACAACTGCTCACCATCAGGAAGAAGAGCATGAAGCACAGCATAACCCAGCTGTAGTACTGTACATTTCTCATCTGTCCACCTGTCTGTAATGCAGGGTTCTGTAAAATTAGCAAACCTAATGTGTGTTATGGAATTTTGTTGTGGTCAAAAATCTGCAAAGAGTGTTTGTAATATCTACAACATCTCCTTTCTATTTCTGTGGCTGACCCAAAAATAAATTGTGTTTAAAGACAGACCTTTGTATGTATTATTATTCTCAGTGGCCACTGCTCACTGGAATATGCAGTAGTTGTATAGTAGAAGATAAGAGCTGGGTGTGTGTGTGGTTTCTCACCTGCAAATACTCTGTGAAGAAGGAGCCCAGTTCAGTTTTCAGCAGTTGTCTGTAGACAGTGAACATGACAATAAAATATCAGGTGAAAAACATTAGAATGAGAACGTTTGAGAACGAGAAAAAGGGTTTTAAGTGTGTACATTTTTTTTTTACACCATTTTTGCGGTAAGGATTGACCCACTGAGTTTCCTGTGTTCAGTTTTGTGTGCAGTGTGCAGCAGGTAAGGGTGTGTAGGTGGGCCATCTGAGTCTGGATTACTAGAAAACATACAAACAGGCACTAATTCTCGAAGGGTTTCTCAGACACTTGTGGACAGGAACACCATTTTACCACAGTTACTAAAAACTTCAGTCTGGTGATTATTTTTTAATAATTAATATCATCAGTATTTTGTGCAGAAAGAGACAGTTCATGCCGTATGGTATTGTTTTTGCACGGTGTAGTTTTTGAATCATGTCTTTAGTTTTGCTGGTCATTAAGAAATCGGACTGTGTAACTAATATAGATTTAATTAACTGTTTTCCACAATAGTGGATTAATATTCTAAACCCTAGTATTGATATATTTAAATGACATTTTACCTGTTTTTCGCTTTCCTTAATATTTAATGGAAACTCTCTTTTTCAAACTTTTTCCTTCTCCTCCCCTGTAGTTGTCGCGTACACATACGGTCATGGTCTCAGTAGCAATCAATCAATCATATTGTTTTTATATGTTTTCGTTGGCATCTACATTTTAGTTAAAAGTGACGCTGTGGAATGCAAATACATTTGCCAATATATGTGAGTGGATGTTTTTAATTAATTTTAATTCTATTCAATATTAGAATCCCATACTATCACATACTAGGATCCCCAAGGTGGTACACAGCAAGTTGTTCTTTTAGTTTAAAAAAAATATTTTTATTAGATTTTTTTTAAGTAATGCAATATACTGTGGTATGTATTGTATCATGAGGTCTTGCCAATACAGAAGGTAAAGGTGAGTGTTTGGGATGGTTTGTTGAAGTGCAGATGTTTTGGGGTTTCTTTTGACTAGGATCTTTTATCTTAGCAGGCTTTGAGATGATAAACTGAGAATGGAATGGTGTGTTTGTGTAGAATAGTGTAACAAAATATACTGCATTTATATGTATCATCATTTTCAGAAATCTATCTTGATTTTAGCTCTAAGGTGTCGACAGCTTTCACTTTCACAAGTCTTCAGGTGTTACATTTTAAAATATTTCTTAATCACTGCATTTAGTGAATAATTCAGTGGAGTTGGACATGGACTGGATGACAAGTGTGTTCATGATGCATACCGGACTCCCTCGTTTAAAGCATACAGCTCATTGTTTCCCAGATCCTTCCTCTGGAACAGACCGATTACTGCATTATGAATACTACAAACACACAAAAAAGTGAAAACACAATAAGTACACACCTTACACACAAACACTGAAAGTACATCACTGTTTTGTGTTAGTGTCACAGACACTTATTGTGCATAGTGTGTGTGTGTGTGTGTGTGTGTGAAACAAAAAAAAACAAACAATTGTGTCCTTTGAGTTCATGCATTGTGTTTTCATCTTGGCATCTCAATCAGATAAAAGGAAGGAGGCTGTAACATGGTGGCACTGAACCCTTTTCCTGCTTCCACCACAGAACTGCTCCACTAAACACACTGCAATATTGTGTGCTGGTTATTATTTACAAAATCCTGTTACATCATGCAGACAAAGCTGAGGAAACATTTCCAACATGTTCTAACAACATGCCGGGTGCAGATGTGAGCATGTCTGTGCAATAGAAGGATGAAGGGGTGGGGGTAGCAAAATGAACACAAACCAAACAATCTAAATGAACAGCGTGAAATAAACCAGTCCAACAAGGACACATCTGAAAACGATTAAGCTCCAATAACATGTGCTAACTCTCAGCTCACCCAGGGACAGATGAGACCTTCAGCATCATCATTAACATCATCATCATCATCAGGTTTGTTCAACCTCGTGTCAAAGTGCAGTGTAAGGCATTTTTGCATTGCGGTGAATGCCTTGCAGTAAGAGTGTGTGTGTGTGTGTGTGTGTGTGTGTGTGTGTGTGTGTGTGTTTAGTACCTGTTCCAGATGGCATTAGTTCCTGCCCTGCACTGCTGAGCACCTCGCTCTTCCAAGGCTGCCTTTTCACTCCTGCCCAGTTCGCTGAGGCTCGGTGAACTCATCAGCTTTAACCTGTGAAGAGTCCGCATGGTGAAACCTGACGCAGGCGAATAACAACACAGAGGTGCAGATACGGATAAGTGAATACAACACAATAGAGAGAGAGAGAAAAGTGAAAGAAAGGCACCACTGTTACAATATATGGGTTGTCTCCACCCACTCCTCTTTCCTTCCTCTGTCTCTCTCTCTCTCACTCCCTCTTTGTCTGACACTGTGACTTTTTCTCTGCCTTCTCTTTTTTTTCCCTCTCTACATATGTAAGAATTTTTTTCACAACCCCCTCAAACAGATATGTCACAATACTGAGAGGAGAAAAGTAGTCATAAGTTAAATTTTATATAAAAACACTAACGCTTGATTAAAAAACCCCTCTACAATCAAGTTCTGTTTTTTTAATTCATTCGATAGATACATACACACACCAGTGGGTTTCGTTTCTAGAGCAGGGAAACGAAACCCACTGGAACACTTTACACTTTATTAATCAAACAAAAAGCTGAGTAGGCGACCGATAGAACCAGCAGAGAAACACACAGACTCCATTCAACCAAAATACTACAGTTTCAAACAATAACCACAGTCTGTTTGATTTTCCACAGCGTTCAGTGTTTGAGTACACTCACCATACAGTTCCCAAGTATCAAGCGCTTTTTTAGAAAGCCAAATGTTTCACTTACTCCATAAAATGAATGGGCAGAACATAACTCCACTCCATGGATGAGCTTTAAAGATCAACTGAAATAATTTCCTTAAACCAGCAACTCAACAGCCTCAAAACCAGTGAAAAGTCAGAGAATGTTGAGTTTCTTCTCCTCAAGTCCGACTTCCTTTCAAACAGACCAGAAAAACTCACTTCACCAAACACAATCATACTTTATTAGTGAGAAGTGAGAGAAGTGAGATAGTTTAAGGGGGAAGAACTGCACATCCATTCCCAGTGTGCGTGACCAGTTTCTCTAGTCAAAGCCAATTTTAAAATCTTTTCCAACAAAACAGAAGCTCAGCTTTGCGTTGCCAAACACAGGAAGTGCTTTTTGAGGTGAATAATGTGCTGAATACAAAGTAAGTGGGAGAAAGGGAGCGTAAGTGTGTGTGTGTGTGTGTGTGTGTTTGTAGTAGCTTGATGCTACTACATGGTGTTTTCTGAATGCGGAGTTGAGTTCAGTGAGTTGCATAAAAACACAGTTTACCAAAATCTTTACAGCAAAACTAAAAAAAAAACCTTACAGCTTTCTCAAATTCCACAAATTCTTTCAAATCAAAAAATCAAATCAGGTAAAAGATGAAAAACAAAACACAGAAGTTTATTAAACTAACAGTGATAAAGAACTTTTCCTTACTGAAGGTGTGCAGTTTGAAGCACTGTATGATGTACAGTATGTGTCAGTTTAATCTTATAGTCTGTCTTAAATTGGCAGACGCCCTTATCCAGAGCAACTGGATTGGCTGTTAAGGGCCTTGCTCAGGGGCCCAGCAGCAGTAACTTGGTGGGGCTGGGAATTGAACTCTGATCTTCCAATTAGCAGTTAACCACTAACTTTCCCAGACTTCACAGTATGAGATTATTATATGGATTTATAGCATTTTTCAAGATATTTTAATTTAAATTAAATCCTGAAATGAATGTTGGCTTCTACTGGTGGATGTTTGAAATAAACGAAACTAACGTTTGGTTCTGTTCTTTTGCTATATCTTTCTGATGATCTAATTTTTTTTTCTGTTTTCTGTCTTTCTGCAGCTCAGACAGAAAAACTGAAAAAAAGTTCAAAACAAAAAAAAAATCACAGTATATTGTAAGTGGAACAAAGGATTAGGAAACTCGGCACATGAAACCCTAATCACGCATCAGCTGCAATGTGGGTAAATCATGAGATGTATAATTGTTTATTCTAAATCATACAATCGGCCCCTGAAAGAAAGACACACACCACTTTAATATCAGCTCTGCATCTCCTGGGTGCAACGATGTGGGTGCAGACTTTGGTTTGAATGTTGCATGAAATCATAAGCAAGTATATTATGTATACCTGCCCTACTTAAGTGTGTGCAGGGGCAGATTGAGACCAAGAAAGACAGCACATTCCATATCATTATACGTCAGCTTATTAATGTAGACACTAATTTTTAATTAATTTTTAACACGCCTCACTAGCATAAAAATATAACACATCACAGAAATAAATACTATTTAACATTGATAGAAATGTCTATGCAAACAAAAATGGTCCCTGTGGTTCAAAAGTTGATCAAAAGACTACACAGACAGGATCTCATCTCACATCTCACCTCATTATAGGCATCTACTTATGAATAAAAAAGGGGAGAAAAGGGAATAAAACTGTGGCAACTTTAAAGGCATGAGGATGTAAGAAATGCTCCAGATGTCGCACTTAGACATGAGAAAAGAATTCCAGTTACATGCAGTCCTAAGCCAGTTCACTGAGATTTTTAGAAAGCAGCCAAACATACATTCAGATGAAAAAAATTAAACCTCCATCTTAACCTCTTCTTACCAGCAGAAGAGACAGGATATCAGATTCTACATGTTGTGTCTATGAGAAACCACAAGATGGCAGCAAAAAACTTTTTTCTTGTCTCCTCCCGTTACTTGATGAATGCAGCGCTGGTGGTGGCATGGATGCCTTCCAATCCAGTAAACTTTAACTTAACTTAAATCAGCAGATTAGTAACCCTCTGAAAGTTCAGTCACTGTGGCACATTTGTATGCCTAGAATGACCGAGGGTTCTACTGCACTGGACATTACTCTCTATAATTCGTCTATCCATCTAACAAACAGTATTTCCTTTAAAACATAGAACAATTTATGCTTCAGACACTGATGCCTCAAAAAGTCTAGTTTATTTTACATACAAGAACTGAGTTAACTATAAGCAGAGCTGTTTTGATAAGCGTTTCAGTGTGTCATTAAGTTGAGAGTGTGCCCTGTTGTCTTCATGTGTTTGAGATGTTGAAGATTTAAAACTGAAAAATTGAAAAATTGCAAACTTGTAAAATTGAAGACTAATAAGAATAATTACATACCGTCCCAAACACACTGAATAAAATTGAGGTTACTTACGGTTGTTGTTCCTGATGAAAATTTTAAGTAAACAAAAGTATTAATGAGAATAAAAGAAGTGGCAGCAAATATAGAAAAAAATAATACAAAAAGAAATCGGCATAAGGAATAGTTAAGAATTTTTTTTTTGAAGGAATTTTCTCTCTCTCTCTCACTGTTGAGTTACATACGCCACAACGGAGCTGCCGGTGATCCAGTCCCCACCACCGACCCATCCTGTGGGTCCCTTCCCTGTGACCTGCCCAGCGGATGATGTATCAGCGGGCGATCTAGGACGACCCACCTCGCCATAAAGACGTTCCGGCTGCTTGCTAAGGACTGATGATTATAGTTGTTTACACACACACACACACACACGATGTAACCTCATGATCCCTGCTACCTGTTTTCACCCAAATGAGGATGGGTTCCCTGTTGAGTCTGGTTCCTCTCAAGGTTTCTTCCTATCTCATCTCAGGGAGTTTTTCCTTGCCACCGTCGCCCCCGGCTTGCTCATCAGGGACAAACTAATTTATGTTTAATTCTGTTTTATAATTTCTTCAATTGTAAAGCTGCTTTGTGACAATCACCATTGTAAAAAGCGCCAAACAAATAAAACTGAATTGAAATTGAATTGAATATGTATGTAGTGAATGTGATAACTAAAGTTACACTAACATTACAGTTCATTAGTCACTAAAACCATGTCTGTTTAATGGCTAAATAAATGCACATTTTTAATTTATACATCCTAACATACATCACAATTAAAGATCATTAAGAATTTGGAATAAACATTTATGTGCAATCGTGCGTGTGAATGTTGATCTTTAAAAGTTGTCACACTATTTTTAATTGTGTTATGAACAATAACATGTTTTATCTTATTATGTTGCTCTAAAAACAGGAAGAAATCTACCATGATAGGGGAAAAGTCACTGCCATTATTAAACACTGCAACTCTCAAACTTAGCACTGTATGTTGTATAAGATGCTTATGGTCTCTATGCTAATATATATATAGTTAAAGCAGTTTAAAAAAAGCACTTTATTTGTTTTTAATGAGACTTGGGAACATTAACCTCAATTAACCTCATAAACTGTCCTCCTAATATTGACTAATAATAAAACTAGTAGAACTGTTCAAGTGAAGTTGACAGAAATGTCTTCGCTGTCCTTTAGGACTTGCTGTGTCCCTGGCCCTCTTTGTATCATTCTAATTAGAAAAAGTGTAAATACAATAATTTTAAAGGCAGAGGCATAAACATTCTGCAACACTAAAACCAATTTAACAAAAGTACAATATGATGAGAATGATGCATCAGACCGCCCTTCAGTCTGTTATCATTCTTTTTTTCTAAGTCTTATAGAATTTGTATAAAATACATCATAAACGCTACTCGGGCAGAAACATGACTCATGAAACCATTTCAGTCCAGAAACATGAGACCAAAAACAATATTGATTTAATAAAGTGAAAGTTTCTCTGCGTCCCGGAGACGATGTAGAAGAAGCTAATTAGAGCTTACACACTCAGATCCCATGCTTTTCAAAAGTTTACGGACATCTAAATTATTATTAATAATAATATGAGTAGGGGAAGAACTAAATGGATAAATGTTGTTATCAATCAATTCAATATCAACTTATTGTCTAATATATTAAGTAGCTTTTTTCTTGGCGGGGACAAAAACCCCTGTTAAATTTATATTATTAAAAAAAAGTGTCCAGAAAGTTTTGAACAACTTATAAAACAGATCATTACAGTTTATCCTAATTTTCATCCTGCTGTAGCATTAAATATACAATGATGGAAACGCGAGCACGAGCTCGATCGGGGCAACAAAAGCCCAGATCAAGGGGCGCCGCTTGTAATTTTGGGTCCTATGAATTAATTTTCTATTTAATTACTGCTAGCACTGTTACTACCAATAAAACAGATCTCTAGGGGCCCGATGGTGCGTGGGGCTCTTAGCGGATGGTGCGTGGGGCCCCTTAGACCCTGGACCGGAGTCTGGGATTTAAGGCATATTCACAGCATATAAAGCACGTGGATAAGAATCTTCTAATACAACCTCAGAGAGAGCAGCAGTTTTAAAACCAAAACCTTTTCCCCTTTCCCTCCGCCTCGGACCTTTTGTCGTTTTGTTTTGAACTGGGACGCCGTGTTCGGATCAGTATAAAACTACACAGTGTTCACACTGGCACAGGTTCGGTTTCCAAAACAGAAACTTACCGTTATCTTCTTTTCCGATATACCGGCTCGTGCTACTGGTCACACGTGTGATCAGCGGGATCGACACACTGGTTAAAGACGGAGATCTCTTTACTTCCACTTAAATCCGTGCTGCCCCGATCCCTACCTGGTTATGACGTGAGCGCGCGTGCTGCCTGTATACCTGAAAGCGCGCTGGTGTGGGGCGGCGTTGCTTAACCCGTATTTTTAAGGTGTTCCAGTATACAGAGTTATATTTTAACCCCAGTTATAGTCTTCCCGGAAAACAAAAGAAGAGAGAGAGGCAAGAAAAACTCCCTGAAATGATAAAATGGAACTGAATCCATCATATAACAGAGAAGTGAGATTATTATTCATCATGTCTCTCCTTTAACTGTGTTACAATTGTGTATGCAGGAGATTTAATGCTTGCTGGGGTTATTTACTGTTTACAAATAATGTCCTGATGGAAAATGTTTTATTTTCATTCATTCATTCATTCATTCATTCATTCATTCATTTGCAGACCGAGACTCTCAATGAAATCTAAAATTTTCTGTAAAAAACCCATATTATTTATAAAGCGCTTTAAACAATAAAGATTGTGTCACAGCAGATTTACAGAATTTACTGAGACAATAGTAAAAACTTCCGGTGAAAACCCAGTGCATCATCAGCACCACAGTTTCTTCACTAGAGTAGGTGTCTGCGTAGAGCACACAAAATCATCCAGGACTCCTCACACCCAAGCCACAAACTGTTTAACCTGCTTCCATCCAGGAGGAGATACAGAACCATCCGCACCAGAACCAGCAGGTTCAGGGCCAGTCTTTTTCCTTTAACCATAAATCTTCTGAACTCGACATTACACCGCTAGGACACTCACATCTCACTACATATCAACATCTTGCAGTTCTGCATTTTTTTCTCTTATTAACCTCCAATGGAAGAAGACACAAGAAATCAAGTAAAAGGTTTAAGTAAAAGGTTTAACTTTATGAGATTTTAAGTTAATTTTGATCAACAGCAGTGACACAGAATATTTTTAAAATGTGTAACAATAGCAACTAAATCCAAAGAAATAGATAATATTTGCTTTTTAAATTTCCTGCATGCATCATGGCCCTTTACAATATTTACCCAATACATGTTACGCTTTGACTAACAACTTTGGCAGATACAATTGTTGTGAAAACATTTTACTTTGACATTCCTGCCGTAAGGTTAGCTTTTAATTTGAGAGTAACAGTGAAAAGTTACATGACAAATAACATTAATACAGCAAGAGATCCCAAAATAAGATTCAAATAATAAATAAATAAATAATTTCTCTCAAATCTGGACCAAAACAACCAAACTGTTTCCACTGTAAGAAGCAGGTTCTGAGAGGACACCATGATGTTAATTAAACATATTAACATCAACAGGTGAAATAGTGCACCTACTACATATCTACCATTTTCAGTGGTAATGAGAAGTATTGGAGTCCAAGTCCAAGCCTATCTCACTTTATAGCATGAAGGAACAATAAAAGCAAGCAATAGAGTCTAGATTACTGACACACAATCACTGGATTGGTAGATAATCATTAATAGAAGTTACTAAGCATTGTGGTTTATTAGTTAGACAGACCTAATGGCCTGTACACAAAATGTAATACAAAAATTGAAGATGGTCATGTTAAAAAGTTTAAATGACTGACAACAACTTTGACAATTACAGATCGCATACACATGTTTAAAATATGTGTGTTTACTAAGCTGATCTGAAGGGCAGCAGGAAATTGCTTACATTCAATATGTTTGAATTAGACAAGGCCAGGTTCTTCTTAGTCTCAGCCTTAGACGTCACACCCACAGACTGCTAGCTGAACGTGTGATGCATATGTCATCTTCACACTGGTTGAATTGTACAGGATTTCATGGAGTTGTTTGTGTTATTTAATGAAATAAATGCTGTTAGTGGTTCACCTGGAAACAACCAAACGCTCTCTGTTTGAAGAAGCAAGCTGTTGTGGTTAGATCAGTGCCAATGAGCTTTATTCTATATCGATTATATATGCTGGATTCCTAAAAACGTTTATGATATAGACAGTTTAAAAGATGTTTATGTGTTTTGCTTGCGGCACTTAGTGATGACGCAGCATAAAAGGTAGCGAATGTTTCCAGACCTGCCGTCAGTCTGAAGCTCTGGCTAAGCTGGACTAGATTCTTCTCTACATCTGAAATATAGTAATATACCATGTTTTTGCACATACCTTCAGCATAAACACTTAATTATTAAGGGGTTTCATGGAAGATGGCCCGGCAAAGAAAAATTATGACATTTGCAAACGTGAGCTCCTGCTTACAAATTCACATTGGAGGAAATGTGACACTGGCTGGAAGGGACCCACAATCTATTTAGAGTGCTGAAAGACCATCAGAACCTGGAATATCTACAGAAGGCCAAGGACTTACGTCATACCCTAGGACGTGGTCTTAGACAGAGGCTTTTCGCTCCTAGGTGTGTCTAGGTGTGACTCCCTGCTCCTAGGTATGTCTATCAGTCTAATTTCTGGTCCTTCAGCTCCTTGCACATTGCTTCAGTAAGCTTCTACCTGCTTATCTCCTTTGAGACCTCCCAGGGCGTCTGTTTACAGACACCTCCTACGTCTGTTTCTTGAGCTCCATCAGCCCCTGGCTACGTCCATCCTCTATTTAGCTCTATCATTCCTTCTGGATATCCGATAACAGTAACAAGCCTGCTCTTCTCCTGCTCTATTTCTTCTTTAATAAGCTCAAACATTTGGGTTAAACAAACTCTCTGTCTCCAGTCTCTCTTGGCATTCATGATGTCAATATAGATGTTTATTCAAATATCACAATGAGGGGTTGGAGGAGAATAACTGGAGAATGGGCTACACAACAAAGTAGGCTTTGGGTTAGGAACAACAACACCCACATGGCTACTCTAACTAAGCAGTGTCACAATATGGTTATGGAAGTGCAACACCAGAAGGAATGGTAGGAAAACGAGGCTGAAGTATGAAAGTGTGTCCAGTGAAGGTGGGTGGCAGAAGCTTTGCTGCCAATTCTTTTACAAGGATTCTGAAGGAAGTAGGCATCAGTGGGCAGGCCAACAATGAACTATTCACAGTTAATGAAAATAGTGGGTACTGGTTATGAATGAAAAAAAAAGCATGGGAAATTAAATTACCACTTAGTCCTCTTGCAACACACTCAGGTCTAATCAGCCTGTGGTGGGCCTGCCTTGGCAGAGGTTGTCTTTTGGTAAATAGCCAAAACACCCAATTCAGCCAAGGTACACAACTGAATATGTGTAGTATAGGTGAAAACATCACTAAGTGATCAGCAGTACAACTAAAAACAAGCAAATATGTTTTAAAACGGAATAAGTGATCCACCTGTGTCATGTCAACTGTACATTCCGGCCATGACCTTGCGCTTGGAAATCATTTTTATTATATTTTAATCGTCGATGTTGCTTTTACGCAGAAGATAATAATAATTTTATTCTTTTTAGTAATGAAAAACAAGAATTCTACTGCCAACATCCTCCTTCAGCCATCAAATTTTGCTGCACTTATACGTCGGGTCCCACGGTACTTCCGTGGGTTGGGAGTGCAGGCCTCTAGTCTAAAGCAAAACTCTGCTGACAAAACATGTGCAACTTTATAGCTGCAGGTTAAGAAAGCACTGATCATCATTTTACTCAATGATTTATCTCTTTAATGTAATAAGATTTCACCAAAAAAATTTTTTAAACTCCTTTGACATATTTTGTGCTTTTAGTAATTCTGCAAATTAGGTTAATTTGAAAATACTTGGAGACTGCTAAGATCATGTTTTATAGGAAACAATTAGAATGACTGTTCACAATTTACAGTGTTATATAATATACATAAATATCCAGAGGCTGAAAACTATAAAAACGTGTATGAACCTTGCTTAATTCATGTGTGTTTACTCCGGGTTCTCTGGTTTCCTCCCACAGTCCAAAAACATGTATGTTAGGTTGATTGGTGATTCTAAATTGCCCATAGGAGTGTGTGTGTGTGGCCCTGTGATGGACTGGTGAGCTGTCAGCAGCAGGGATAGACTCCAGCAGGGATAGACAGCAGGGATAGACTCCAGCAGATCCCTGTGATCTCACACAGGTTCTGTCTTAAGGTGCTAAATGTGTTTTTTTACATTTATATTTTTACCAATAAAGAATATTCTTTATTGGTAAAAATATAAATGTAAAAAAACACATTTATATTGTGATGTTGTGATGTTGTGATTGTGATGTTGGTCACAATAAGATTTATGTGATTTCAACATCTGAGCCTGGGTATGCCAATAGACCTCTTTAAACATAAAGTCAACAAATAAATTGGCATTAGTCAGTTTACATTGTAGCACTAAGCTGAATGGGTTCATGGTTATTTTTAGCAAGTATTCTGAATACTGTTGCTTGTACCTGCCCTCTTACATGCTTTTCTTTCTACATCGAACACCTGGTTGATTTTGGATTCCTATAACATGGTTAAATAGTGTATAACGAGTATGGAAACATATTAATAATTGAAACTGTAGGGCCCTAAAGCTGACCTAACAATGCTTTTGATATTTACCAGCTGGGCTAGATGCCTGCAGGTTCAATAATGTTTAACTAGGCAATGCTGTAATGCTGATTGAACCGACCGACGTCAACTCAATGCTATTAGCACAGTTTGTGTTTAAAATACGTTTTTACTTTTTCGGGGTCTTTGTCGATCTTGACTCTGTCCGACCACTAAACACAACATATATAGGTTAATTATGTAGTTTTCTGAAAGTTCACATTTTTGGTATTAGTTTTGCTTATTTCCCCAAAGGCCAACTTCTATTTGTTTATCAGATAACATTATATTTATTATTTAAAATGATTTAAGACACAATTCCATTGCTGTTTTTATTTAGCAAATCTTTAATACAGCCAAAATAAATATTTCATCAAATATGTTCAAAAGATGAACTTTGTATTATTAATGTTATCAAATTGTAAAAGAAAATTAAAAGAAATTAAAGCAAAATGTAGCCATCTGGTTACTCAGTGGCTCTGTGTACTTTGCTTATACTTTTTATCCTTCTTGCTTGTAGTGGTGAAGCATTTATTTCTGTTATTGTGCCATACTGTCATTCCACTTGTAGCTGTTTTTGCTCTATTGCCCTCTGCTGTTACAAAAGAGTACTTAAACCCTTCCCATGTAAATTGTTCTTCCAATTCTGTAATATAGCCCCCTCCTCTGTCTAGTATAAACCCCTATAATTAAATAGAGTCTCCAGCGAATGAAGGGTAAGCAGCCCATTCTGTAAAATAAGCTGATCTGTATGCAGTTTCCTCCTTTCTATAAGCCAATGCAAAGCTTGCTGTCATGTCTGAAATGCAGTGACTATGAGTTGCATTATTATAAACTGAAGGAGGAGAAAGTCTTGGTTGATAATCCAGTGAAATTCTGTTGTGTGAACAACTGGCAGCTGGCAGTGGCTTCCTCTCTGAGAGCAGAGATATAGGAAATGTTGAGCTTTCCAAGGCAGACGGCTCTGCCAAACCTGTAAAACAGACCATGTAGTTAATTTATGTAGCATTTTACTTTATTTTTTCAATTTATTTTAAATCTCAATTAAACATGATCTTAGCTCTTCTTGCAAACAATAAAACAGTGATAAATTAGAAAAAAAATGCTGCTTATAGTTGCTTTAGAATCTGCTGAAATGACAAATCCAATTCATTGGTTTTGCTGTGGACTGAAGACTTTGGGATTAAGATCAAAAGTTAAACAAGAGTAAATTAATTTCAAGATTAATTTCATATTTTTATTCCTTTTGAATTTACGTATTAATGTGCTAAGCAGCCTGAACATAGATAATTATACTGCCCTTTTTTTAGACAAGTTAAAATATATAAAACTTGTGACTAACAGGTGTTTCCTATTATTTAGGTATGTCCTGTTAGACAGATCTAAGATTGTTTAAATATTACTGTCTCTAAATTTCTGGTCTTGGTTTGACCTCTGGGGTTTAGCATTAAGACTGCATTTGTTGTTAAAAAGGATAAAACCATGTCATGGTCAGAGAGAAAAGCAAGCAAAATTTACCCTTGAATTCATGTTTACTGTAAATTAAATGATCACAGTTTACATATAAAGAAGTGGAGAACTCTCCATCAGCAGTAAGAATCAGAACCGTCATAATACAGATAAGACTCACAATATGAATAAAAACTTTAAACTTTACCAAAAGAAAAGATCTAATCTAAAGCATGGATGTGTCATGGCATGATGACAACGATAGAACTTATGCAATGCTAAACCCATGGTGCTGTACAGGCTTATAATCTTATATGCATTTTGTGAAAGATGGGATAAAAAAAGAGGTATTTCATTTGACCACAGTTTCCCAAAAACTGCTTTAAAGCTCCTCCTATATACTTATACAAGATGCTAAACATGATAGGCGAAATGCCTTTTAATTAGCAAAAATGCAGCAAAACCAGTAAAAAATATATGCTTTGGCAATGGCAATTTTAGTCTTTTCTAACTAAACCGTCAGGCCAGACATCAGACAACAGATTTTATAAGGAAATCCTGCAGAATGTTTCTCGTTGTGCAAATTATGCACTATACTTTACAGCACAGGGAGGCTTGATGACCAACCAATATCAGCCAATCTGCTCTTCAGATCAACTGCAGTTATGACAAATCATAAAACCCAGCAATTTTAACAAGATTGTGTAGATGTTGAATATTCACTGTAAATCCTTGTGCATTCAATCTGTAAAACGCTGAAGAACTCCTGTCAGTACAACAAATCATTGAAGAATTAATACATTGGTTAGAGAAATGACCACTGAATGACCACGAACTGTATATAATTTGCAAAGAGAATTTATTATTTTTCATAAAATCTTTCACATTGCATTCTTTAGTATAGGGATGTTAATTGCCTCAGCAAACACAATCAGAACAATAACTGTTCAGCTTTAAAAATGTTTTTTTTTTTTTAATTAAATAGCCTAGCGAAAGTAGTAAAAAAAACCATGCCCCACCATCTTCCCAGTCTGATTAAGCCATTTAGTTTAGGCAGATGACAGAAAACAGAGACTCTGAATGTGAGAATCTAAATTCTCACAGTGGTGTTTAGGCTGGGGCTGTTTGGGCTGTACCTGTACATTGTAATGTGACCATTGTGGCAGGTCACAAAGCAACATGGTGGTAAAAAAGAACATGTCTTCTCCCAACATTTAGATGGTATTACCAACCATGATTGGTAGGGTGATGACAGGGTAAATTGCATGCATAGTTAACATACTGAAGGCTGACGGCCCGAACAACATTCCTGCTTAGGAAGTATACAGACCAGCTCATAAATGTAGTACATCTTAAGATCTTCCTGATAAGCACAAACTGTCTTAAGATTCCTAAAATTCCTACTATACTTCTAACCCTGCATGCGGTCCAGTTGTGTGTCGACTTAACCACTGCACAGACTAGACTATTGTCACCAACTGCCATGTGGTACTCACCCACCTGAACAGAAAGGACAAGCATAATAAACACTATATGTATAAATGCTGACCTCAGTCAGTCCGAATCAGAAACAGTGTCTTTAATACCAGCACACTAATCACTGAGGCCCCTCAGGGCTGTGTGCTTAGTCTATAGCTGGTTATTTTGCTGAGTCACATCTATTCAGCATTGCACAGCTTAAACCACATCGAGTTTGTCGATATAACGATTAGGGTGGGTCTCATCAGCAAGACTAATAAGTGAGCACATGAAAAGAGAGTAAAGAAAAAACTGACTTATTGTTGACTTCAGGGGAATACAAAGCCAAAATTTTACTGATCATCAATGGATGATTTTTTTTTTTTGAGAATGTAAGAGTTCTCATCAATTCTTTGATGTTTAGCAAAATATTTTTCTAGTTTCTCAACACCAGCTCCATCACATAGAAAGCACAACAGCATCTCTACTTTCTATAAAGGTTAAAAGAAAATTATCAAGCATCATGAGCAGCTGCATGATGCACCCTGGACCAAAAGAATCCCTGCAGCAAAAACTAAAGACAGTTAGGAACATTGAGGTCACTCTTTCCTCCATCACAAACAGCTAGGAAAACAGTTGAGAATTGTTTTTGTTGTTAGTAGTGGTTAACTAGAAGACTGCATACCAGAGAAAAACATCTGATACAAACTGGTAGTGGACCAGTGACCCTTCAAGGCTGTTTTCAGCCCAAAATCCAATTTTCTCTGATAGAACATTCCGACTTGGCTCATCCTGCCCTGGGTTGCGGTGCTTTTCCTTAACTGGCTTTCTATAGTGCATACTGGTAATATGGTATCCCCTCGTCAGGAATTTATAGCTCAGTCTACCATATTCCATTGCTCGATGGTTTACTTCTGATGATTACATGCCAGTTACATAATGATCACTTTAACTGGTCTGCAGCTATGATACTTAAACCAGCATGACAATGCTCCTGTACACAAAGCCTCCAAGCAGAGTGAAAGAACTGAAGTGTCCTGCACCTAGCTCTGACTCAACCCCACTGAGGACCTTTGGGATGAACTGGAACACCAACCATATACATTTCAATGATTGTTGTTTATATTAAATATATATACTCATCTAATTTGGTGTCTTTAACTTACCTTCATATGTGTGTTTTTCCACATGCTGAATTTTCTTTAGAATGCGGTTAATAGAAGACACCTGTATAAATACAGAAGAATAAGCGACTTTAGAAATCAAACTCTTTTTCTTCTTAAAATGCCTGTTTAATTTACCCTCTGTTTTTTTTTCTAAGCATGTCAAGCAAAGCAAATGGTGCATTAGATAAAACTATGTAAACTGTGTTTATAATGTGTTTACATACTTCCTTTAAATGTGTCTTTTATTGATGTAAATTATTTTAAATAAGTAACATTAAAATAGAAATGTATCATAACAACTTGACGCTTACACTAGGAAGTTTGTCAGCACTGCACACTTGCTCTAATGAAAGCTTTTTGCGAATCTCCCATGCAGGAAGTGTGGGACTGTTGCGCTTGTACTCTGCTATAGTTGAGACCACATCTGGTGTAAGTAGCCGTGGTCTGCTGCCTCCAGTGGCTCTAGGGACCCAATGGCCAGTACATCGATACCACCGTAAGATCTTACTGACGCAGCCGCTTGACACCTGCACAATATATTTGGACATCGAAATTTTATTGTACAGTTGCATTTAGACCAGAAACTCTTGTTATATACACGCCTACAGGCTGTTAGTTTCAGAGGATTCTTGTACACATTTTATTGTACCAACTTGCTTGCCACAATCAGGAACTGTATAGGGATGATGCTGAATAATGTCTACAGACACAACTACTACAGAGAAACCAACTTTTTATTTGTAGACTTTTCTACTGGTGAGTACGAACCACAGTTCCAAACTGGAGTAAATGTGCAATGTAGGAGTTTGGCCAACACCAATTTCTTTCAATTCATCTAATCTAATTTAATTCAATATGGATCAGTTAAGTTCAATTCAATTTTTTTAAATTTTCTGTTTAATTCAATGTTTTCTATATAGCGTTTTAATAATATACCCATAAATTGACAAAATGAAAAAACAGTAGAAAATAGAAAATAAAAGTAATGAAATCTGTATTTATTCTAAGAAAACACGGAAGAGGCAATAGCTGGTCAAGAGAAAGTTGACAATAGACTATCAGGAATAAACCTGAAAAACTCACATTTACAGCATTTGGCAGACGCCCTTATCCAGAGTGACTTACATTTATCTCATTTATACAACTGAGCAATCGGGGGTTGGGGGACCTCACTCAGGGGCCCAACAGTGGTGGCTTGATGGAGCTGGAAATCGAACCTACAATCTTCAGGTTAGTAGTCCAACATCTTAATCATGACCCACAACTTCCCCGACTTATTCAGGGAGTGTAATTTAAAATGATTTAAGTCTATAACAATATAGTCAGTAGCCTCTACACATCACTGAGCTTATTGCTTTAAGGATTTGTATTACATTTGCTCTGTTAGTGGTCCTGGTACCTTGAGAATCCTGGAGATGTCACATGGTCGTACACCCTCTGATGCCAGTTCTATCATCAGCTTCCTTTTATATGCAGGCAAAGGGCGACCATTTAAAAACCTTCCGCCAAGCTGATTCAATCTGCCTTCTTCTGATAAAATAAACCCGAAACTTAAATGAGTAACTTCAATGTGCAGTAATGTTCTTCAAATTCGAAATGCTTTGATTTGTAAATTGATCGAATGATGTAAACTTGTAATTTCTGAGCATGTGTAATATAAATGTACATTTAATATACCACTCTTTTTTCTGTTTCAACTGAACCTAATATATTTTTTATAACACAATTTAAAAGACTGAGCTGCTTAATAAAAGAATAAAACACTGTATATAATTGTGTTCTTGACTTGTTAAAAGATCCGTTAGACTCACTACTCTGTATCTACAGTAAATACATTAAAAATGTATGTATAATCTCCAACCTTGATTTTCCTGAAGCATATTTCCACCACACATTCCAGCTGTCCTGCGCTTTGCGCTTATAGTGCTGAAATAGTAACATCGCAGAATTTGATATACGTTCATAACATAAATGATAAAGAAATGAATGAAAGATTTCTTACTTTAGTAATATGTCTTGTTCCAGAGAGGAAGGGAGAGATTTGTGCGCGTGTCTGTTGCGCATCTGCGAGCAATGAGCGGATCTGAGCTTGTCTTCAGCCTGTCACTGTCTGCGCGCTCTCTCTTCACCAGAGCGCTTTTAATGATGAGGTAAATAAGCACCTCTTATTTAAGGAGACTGGAATTGCAAACAGGCCGTACTACCACCTAGCAACGCCTCACGTGCTTTCTCAGGTCATGAACTGAGAACACCATCGGCGTCATGTATCAATGTCATGAATAGTTCAGTATTCATAAACAGGAGACACGATGATGCACTTTGTAGCTTCAGTGTAATCAGGGGATATCAGTGTAATGTCCTGTCGTCTTCTGTATAGAATTACATTTTTTTTCTCTCCATACAACAAAGTTGAAGACGCCTGTTAAATTGAGAATTTTAATGTAATCATGTAATTCAAACAACAGGTTTACTTTATGTCATGTCCATCATGCGCAGGACAGCGCACTGCACTCTGAAATTACAGCATTCTTTAGAAACAGCTCCCGTTAGTGTCTAAACTGGGGAAAAGGAACTTCTTAAGAAGTTAATAAAAATCATTTTAAATAAATAATAATAAAATAAGTATTTTTCTCATTTTATTGAACACAACCGAACCTGGCTTTCGCACCGGGTACCGGCGCGTTCTCATGACAGTTATAACGACGCTTCATTTTAAACAAACATTAAACGAAAATCTGTTCGGATGTCGACCATATGGTAAAGTGCTTTTGATAAAATCACAAGTCCATCCTCTACCCTCTTTTATTACATTTTCTTTCAAGGATGAGCAAATAGAGCCGGATGGTGCAAAAGCAGACCAATTGTGGTTTTATTCATAAAAACACCGAGGCGTAGAAACCTCCCAGATGTCCGTTATCCAGCCAGCAGGTACAGTGTGCTGTAAACGTTTCAAAGGAAATATTTAGAGAGTAAATATTAGCAGGGTAGTAGCCACGCGAGCCTCGTATTTGGTCATGTTTAATGACTAATTGGGCATCATTAGTGGAGTATATGTAGAGCGAAGAAGTTGGAAATAAAGGGTGGAATTTAAAGTGCCATATGGCCTAAATTACATATTAACTGCAGCTTTTAGCAGATAAATAAATCTAAAAACAATGGATTATATAGTAAAATGCCTGGACGACGAGAAAAAAACCAAAGTGATTGTTAACCAGCATCCACAGAGACAAAGAATTGAGAATTGTAATGAGCATACAGTTGCAGTGATTTAAAAGCGTGACGTGATTCTAAATGCGCAATTCTGGATGAATTAACATACTAAAAATAAACCTAATACTGGTGTTTCGGCATAAAAATGATCTTTATCTGTTTTTAATATTAGATTCTGTATAAAGAATTAGTCTTTTTGCTCTTCTGTATTAATAACTGACAATAGACCACTGCATTTTTCTCGCGTAAAGAGGCACATAAATCTACCCAAATGCGCACGAGCATTTTCCGCACGAGCGTTTTCCATCTTCGGCATAAAGACGTTTTCTAAAGAGCAACACATTAATTAAAATACACAATCTAAAATTATAACGTTGATCTAATAATTCGCCTTATTATTAGTCACACATTATGCGCACATAGAGTTGGAAGTTGTGTGTAAAGGGCACTTTATTTTTTATAGGGATTAACATCCATTTTTGGATAATTTTTTAATAAAGACTATAATTACTACAAACGCCATGCTTTTCATTTGGAATGCTACTTTAAGGACAACCGCAATGTTAAAGAGATTTATTATAAATCCAGCCGCGTGCTGACACTGTTTATCCAAATTAGATGTTAAGAAATTCAATCCGTCTCTGTAAAGTACAAGTATTACACGATGTTCGGTGGCTGTACTGTGATACTTATTCTTACAGTATCACCGTACACACATCTTCATTTAGCTAAAAATAGAAATATTTTCAAATAGAAAAAAATAAATGCTTATTATTCTAAATGCATTTAACAATAGATATGTAGTATTGTTTCTTTAAAATGATTTGCATTAATTTTATTCCTGCCAAGTGGTATAACCTACTGTATCTGGAGCCTAAAACACACTCCACAACTCCAGGAGGGCAGACACGAGTTGTTTTTAACAAAGAAACCGACTAAAAACTGAACTGAGTGTTTTAGTGAGTGTTTACTGTTGTCTTTGCATTAAAACACTATTTTACTATTTTCCTTTTTAATTTTGTGAAGCTGCTTTGACAACAATCTGTATTGTTAAAAGCTCTTTATAAATAAAGGACACGTGACTTGGGAACTGCAAGTATGTATGTATGGTTCTATCCTGACGTGATTCCTTGCTATTCCAAAGTCTTAAATACATTTTAATTAGCATATCAAACGAGTAAGAACTCTTTATTGTACTTATACCTGATTGGAGTTTACATAAGGCAAACCCATAACATTTAATATACAATTTTTAAGAACTTTAAAGACGAAAGGGGTATTATAGTTATAAACTTATATTCACCAAGAGCTTTATTACGATATTTTTATATTTTGTGAGATATTTAACTCACATTTAAGATCACATTTTTCTTTATTCACAGGCTATTGCTAAAGTTATTCTGTTTATTATTTGAGTCAAATTCCAAACACTTTATAGTATCTGGACTGCGTGTGTGTGTGTGTGTATTGTGCACCTGCGCAACCACAGATCTCCGCGTGCGGATATATTTTGTTTTTTTTTTCAACGAAAATTAAACATTGTGTCAAACGAACAAGCCAAAAACCCGCGGTGACAAAATGCATAAACCCTAAAAACTCAAACAAATAGCAAACATTTACAAAATCATATTAGAATAACATGAATTATAGCATTTAAGATGCTGCACTGTTTTGGTCCCCTAATTGATCTTAAACAAACGCGTGATATTAAACATGTGAACTGCGTTTTACGGTTCAGTTTCCTCCTGTAAAAGCGTGTGCCATTAAAGCAAAAAAGGAAACCAAGAAAATATGGAGAAGCTGCCATAGATTCAGTACTTAAAAAAATCACGTAAACCCAATCAAATTATTTGTAATACACATCGCTGCATCAAATTAAAATAAATTAAACTTTTGCAACCCAAACACACACACAACGAGACATTGTTGAGACATTTACCTAATATTTGTTACGAAATAAAAAAAAAAAAAAATTAAATGAATATATAATGCAACCACCCTGACCATTACAACTAACATCAACATCATCATCAACAACAATAGTATACAATAATAATAATAATAATAATAATAATAATAATAATAATAATAATATTAAGAGGTTGTGGATTTTGTAGATTGTAAATATGGAATGTAAATGAAGCGGACAACTGGTGACATCAAGAAGCCTCTGACGTCATCATCGTGTGCTAATGCTGATGTAGATTCTGTCTTTTCGACACTTTGGAGTTTCGACATACGAGGGTTGAAAAAACACTGCAAGAGATAAACGCTACAAAATGATGGTTATTAAAAATACACAACGTGTGATAAACGTCCATTCATTCACAATGTAACAGTACTAAAAAGGTATATTAGTCAATAGTCAAATAGTAAATTATAATATATAACTTCAAAGTTAGACCTGTAAAAACTGTTCAACATTAAATCACACACCTGAGTGCAAAGATAAAATTAACTGGTAAAGACAACATGTTTAATAAGTAGTGGAGTTTATTCATTGCACAAAAATGTGTTAGAGTATATCACGTCTAAGCCGATATACAGACAGGTTTGGGACGTACACTCAGTGTTTTCAGGACTGAATACTAAATACTGAACACTGCAGGTGTTAATAAATTGTACAGTAAGTGTATAGTATCTATAGAAATGACAATAAAAACCTCTAATACTTTTTATTATGATCTCAGCAGTAATAAAGCCAAAGATGACTCTTGTTGACTGCAAGCTCACAATCTTGGGTATTGGGAAGTTGACACATTATGTGTGTAGATTAATTTAAGAAACTGCAGGTAGCTATGATTTTTTATATATATATATATATATATATATATATATATATATTATATATATATATATATATATATATATATATAAAAAATCAGTGCCAGGCAGTGCATTTGCCTTCACTGGGTACTTATCCAACTGATACACCTCTTAATACCACCACTATCAAATCCCATTAAATCATTAAATCATATTAAACATTCATTAGAACAGTCAATTTGATTGATATCCATAAATTTAAGCAAGCCAGAGGGGACGGCGGCAAGGAACCAAAACTCCATCGGTGACAAAATGTAAAAAAAACCTTGGGAGAACCAGGCTCAGACGGGGGGTCAGTTATCCTCCATCTATTTAAAAGAATGTTGTGTGAATGACAGCACTGAGGTCCAATAGAACTAATAGGGAGGGGTTACCATTATTTGCTGATAGCAGCAGCTCATTTGTAACTTTAATTAGAGCAGTCTCAGTACTGTGACAGGATCTAAATCCTTACTGGCAATCTTCAATTTAGTTGTAAAGATTCAACCTTTTCAAGTATCTTGGACAGAAATGGGAGGTTTGAGATCGGTCTGTAATTAACTAGATCGTTGGGATCAACTTGTGGTTTTTTAATGAGCTGCTTAATAACAGCTAGTTTAAATGTTTTGGGGGCGTATCCCCCAAATTAATTATATTCAGAAGGCGACCTATAACTTTAGGAATTACCTCTTTTAGGAGCTTAGACGGAATTGGGTGTACATGTTGTTGGTTTAGATGATTTATTAAGTTTATAAAGTTCTTCCTCTCCTATAGTAACAAATGAGTGTAATTGTTCCTTGGGGACAATTGGCGCACTATCTGACTATATTTCTTGCTATACTGCGGCTGTCTGCTGCATGTTCACAATTTTATCTCTAATTGTATCAATCTTAGAATTAAAGTAATTCATAAATTCATCACTGCTGTGCTGATGGGAAATGTCGACACCTCTTGATGCTTTGTTATTAGTTAATTTAGCCACTGTGTTCTCTTCTAGAAGAGATGAAAAGTAATCAGATTTAGCAGTTTTTAATCTATTTCTGTAGGACAGGTTACTATCCCGCCATGCAACACGAAATACCTCTAGTTTAGTTTTCCTCCAACTGTGCTCCACTTTTCAGGCTGCTCTCTTTAAGGCGAGTGTGTGCTCATTATACCACAGTGCCAAACTATTTTCCTTTATCTTTTTTTTTTAAACGTAATGGAGCAACGGTATTTAAAGTACTAAAAAAAGTCTCCATATTTTCAATCACATCATTATGTTTTTCTGAGCTATTGGATATGCTGGAGAATTTGGATAAATCAGGAAGATTACTTACAAAATAGTCTTTTGTGGTAGAGGTAATAATTCTAACATACTTTGTAACAGATTTAAAAATTTACAGTTTTAGCTATATTAAGTTTGCACAGGATTAAAAAATGATCCAAAATATCATCGCTTTGTTAAAGAATTTCAACATCATTAGCATCAATTCCATGTGAGAGTATTAAATCTAGAATATGATTTTTATCACGAGTAGGACCTGAAACATGTTGTCTAACTCCAATAGAGTTCAGGAACTCTAGAAACACTGATCCCAGAGCATTTTTTTCATTTTAAACATGGATATTAAAATCACCAACAATTTAACAACTTTATCTGCGGCCAGCACTAACTCTGTTAGAAAATCACCAAATTCTTTGATAAAGTCTGGTGTCCTGTATACAGTAGCCAGTACAAACATTACAGGAGATTTATTATTAGCTTTTTTTGGAATGTTACATGAAGCACCATTATTTTAAAAGATTTATACTTAAAACCTGCTGTCTGAGAAACACTGAAAATATTATTATAAACTGACACCTTCCGCCTTTACCTTTTGGATGCGTTCATCATGCGATCGTGTTTATAACAGTAATTTTGGGGTGTACTTATTTAAAATAATGTAATAATCTGGTTTTAGCCAGGTTTCTGTCAAACAGAGCATATCTTCAATTCAATTCAATTCAGTTTTATTTGTATAGCGCTTTTCACAATGATGATTGTCACAAAGCAGCTTTACAATTGAAGAAATTATGAAACAGAATTAAACATAATCTACATTATAACTAGTGATCATATTATTTACAAAAAGCACTTTTGCAGAAAGGGACCTGATATTTAGTAAACCAAACTTTATTGTTTGTTTCTCTGTGTTGCATGAATTTTTTGTTTGTCGAAAATCAATTAAATTGTTTTAATTAAGCGGGTTCGGAGAGTTATTGTATTTTCTTGTTCAGGGAACAGACACAGTCTCTATAGTGTGATATCTTCTAAGAGTCTCTATGTAATGTGAATTAACTGAATTCTGTGCGGCCTGTGAGATAAGACAGCTAGCAGACGGTCGGTTTAGCCAGACTGTCTGCTTCCTGATCTGGGCTCCAGTTAGTCAAGTGCCAACTCCTAGAATATTTGCCAAATCAGGTCAGGTCTGCCCCAAAAACTTTTCCAATTGTTTATAAAAACTGTTATTTCGCAGGCACCATTTAGGCTTCCAGCTATTAAGTGATGATAATCTATGTATCTCGTCACCACGGTAAGCAGGGAGAAGACCAGAGCAGATTACTGTGTCTGACATCGTAATTGTAAATTCACGCACCTCTTTGAAATTATTTTTAGTGATCTCCGACTGGCGAAGTTGAACATTAGCGCCGACATGAATAATAATCTTACTAAATTTACGCTTAGCATTAGCCAGCACTGTTAAATTTGCCAAGATGTCAGGCACTTTAGCTTCCTTTAGGGATGATGGTGTCTAGTTTCACATTCCGTACAATAGAACTACTAATAATTAGAGCTCTTTCATCGGTGGGTTCATCACTGGGTGGGGGAACCTGTTTAATGTTTCTGTCGGAACTGAAGAGCGGTGTTTTGACCCTGCTGTAGGGCTTTAGAACCAGAATCGGATTCCCTTAACTAGTTGCATCCAAAACCAAATCCTCAATTCAAGTTTGGATGCGTGTCTCTAATTCTAAAACATTCTCTGTCAGCCTGACTATTTTTCTACATTTATTGCATGTAAAGCCCTCACCGGCGATTAGAGAGTGATAAACTGTACATATGGCAGGTGGTTCATGTTCAAGGAGCTTTATTGTCATTTCAACCATATATAGCAGATGCAGTACGCAGTGAGATGAAATAACGTTTCTCCAGGACCCCCTGGTGCTACACAAAACATAGAATTTACAAAACAACAAAGAGCCACTAAACAGGATAGACAAAGTGCATGTGTGCAACCTAGTGCAGACAGTGCAGAAAACAATACAAACATTAAAAAGACAGTGCAAAAAAGACAATAAGGGACGGGACATAACGGGATAGCACCAACCATATTGTAGATGAGGTAGACATGAAATGTGCAAATCACAGCAGTACTGTGCAAATAGCATTGAAAAGTAAGTAAAGTGACTGTCTTTAACAAAAAATGTTCGAGTGTGTGCGGGTTGAGGTAGTTCAGTTCAGCGTTGAGCAGCATGATGGCTTGAGGAAAGAAACCATTACACATTTGGGTTGTAAGGGTCCAAATGCTACAGTATCTTTTCCCAGAGGGCAAGAGTGTGAAAAGTGAATGTGAGGGGTGTGTGGCGTCCTCCATAATGCTGTTAGCTTTGCGGATGCAGTGTGTGGTGTAGATGTCCGTTATAGAGAGAAGACAGACTCCGATGATCTTCACAACTGTTCTCACTCGCGATCCGAAACGGTGCAGTTCCCAAACCAGGCAGTGAGCCTTTCCATCAGAAAGTCCAGGATAGTTGCAGATGGAGGTGTTCAGGCCCAGCAGGCTCAGCTTCTCGATCAGATGCTGAGGGATGATTGTGTTAAATGCTGAACTAAAGTCTATGAACAGCATTCGTACATATGTGTCTTTAGTGAGGGCCAGGTGGAGGGTTGTGGCAATAGCGTCGTCCGTGGAACGGTTCAGACGGTACGCAAACTGTAATGGGTCCAGTGTGGGGGGCAGCAGGGTCTTAATGTGCCTCATGACCAGCCTTTTGAAGCATTTCATCATGATGGGTGTGAGTGCGATGGGACAGTAGTCATTGAGGCTGGAGACTGCTGACCTTTCTGGCACAGGGATGATGGTAGCAGTTTTGAGGCACGTGGGAACGACAGCGGTGCACAGGGAAGTGTTGAAGATGTCAGTGAAGACATTTGCTAGTTGTGTTGCACAGTCCCTGAGCACTCTGCTGGGGATGTTGTCTGGTCCAGCAGACTTCCGTGGGTTAACTTTGCTTAAAGTTCTCCTCACATCAGCCGTGGTTAGACAGAGCACTTGGTCATTGGGAGGAGGGGTGGTCTTCCTCGGTGCCACGTTGTTTTGCACCTCAAACTGGGCGTAGAAATCATTCAGCGCATCTGGGAGGGAGGCGTCACTGTTACAAGCAGGTGTTGTCATCTTGTAGTTGGTGATCGTCTGGATGCCCTGCCACATGCGCCGAGTGTCTCCGCCGTCCTGAAAGTGGCCATGAATTTTTAGCATAACAGAGATGTGGTCCGAGTATCCGAGATGGGGGCGGGGCTCCGCTCAGTAAAAGATCCAGCGTATTTTCCCCTCTCGTCGCAAAGTCCACATCTTGATAAAATTTAGGAAGCACTGTTTGGAGATTTGTATGGTTGAAATATCCGGCGATGATAAACAGTCCGTCAGGGTGTGCATTCTGCAGATCGCTAATAGCCACGTACAGTACATAAAGCACCTCCTTAGCATTAGCGCGCTCGGTGGAATGTACACTCAGATAATGAAAACAGCGGTGAAGTCCCGTGGTAAATAAAATTGCCTGCATCTAACAGTCACAAACTCCACTAGCGATGAACAGAAAGTAGAAACGATCACAGAGCTCTCGCACCATTCAGTATTGATGTAAACAAACACACACGCCACCCCACCGCGAGTCTTACCACACAGAGTTGCATTTCTGTCAGCACACAAAACGATGTTAGCCCGTCTAGCTGAATGGCGGTGTCCAGAACTCTGTCACTGAGCCATGTTTTCCGTGAAAACAAAGACACAACAGTTTCTAAATTCACGCTGTGTAATTTGCTGTAGTCGGATATAGTCCAGTTTATTATCCAGGGAGTGAACGCTTGCCAGCAGTATGCACGGGAGTGCCGGCCGGCTAGGGTTTGTTTTTAGCATAGTACGGACACCCGTCCGCTTTCCGCTTTCCTCCGCGCTTTTCCCCCGCTTTCTCGTGGACTGCTCCGGATGTCCCTTCTCCCGGGCGCCGGCTTCAGGTGAAGCTGATGGCTGGGGGCCTGGTCCTCGTAGCAAGCCGAGGTCGTGTAGTTTGTCCTGTAGATCTTTATACAGGTATGTTGCTGCATGATTATTATGTTCTAAAAGCGTCTGGCGGTCGTATACATGAACACCAATGCTTTCAGTGTCCATGTGGCGTTTTTGGTTGGGCTAAAAACATAAATAGCACCATTTTGGATCCGGAGTGGCCGCTGCGTGCTACAACAATGCAGACAATGATAGCAGAAGTGGAAGCCATTACTCACCGTAAATAATGAATGGTTTTAAAAGTAGCGCTATTGTTGATGCACTCGGGAAAGAAGAAAACAGTAAAACAGAAACGCGACTGGAAACGCAAAATAACAATGCTACAGATACGGATTTAAATTAAGAGCGAACCCCAAAAAGTTTTAATATTAGAAAAATGGTGAGATTTAAGTTATTTTTTGTTGATATAATCAAAAGAGAGTGAAAATAATATAAGGACATAACAAAAAGAGAATATTAGCAAACTGCTCAGCAGCACCGCAAACAGGAAGTGCGGTCATGAAAAGAGAAAAAAACCCAGCATGTGAGCAAATTGCAGCAAGGGCAATTAAGTAAACATGTGTTCTTCAACAAATACAGTGAAGTTTATTGCATATCTCAGCGCATCTCTTGATCTGTCTGTCTTGATTATTTTCAAACCACTTTGAGGACTGTGTATTCTTAAGGACTTGATAAAAGTTACAGTGAACAATTTATTATGAATTATAAATGCAAAAGTTCAACAGTGTTTATTAACTGCAGTTTTAAAATATCATCCACGAACATTTAAATGCAAAATGAAACATGCGCTTTCCTACAGCAATCTGTTGGACCAGAACCTTATTAAGGCATAATGGCACTCACCAACTTTGTGACATACTTTTACAGTTTTCTTCAGACAGTCTAAACAGCCTACTGCCTATACTGATGCTAAAAATGCCCAGGCTGTAAACGGAACTAAAGTCAATTCTATTTGGTGTTAAGTCTTTTTGCTTTAAATTCTTTCTTGTAGATTTTAACCAGAATTCTTCAGCAATTAGCTGGGTGTCAGTATCTTTATGGTGTTAAAACTGTGACGTGAAACTGTTCTCCTACTGCAGAGGGGCATAAAATTATATAAAGCATATAAAATTATTATACAGCCAAAAGTTGGTGGGCATTTTGTCAGCACACCCACATACAGTAAGCACGCAGTTGTATATTGTGGAATGCCATTGTATATAGTGCTACTGTTTTTCTTCATTGGATCTAGGAGACCAAAACAGGAGGAAGAGTGAGACTAACATTTGTAAAGGTAATTTTTAATTGTAATTTGTCAGAACATATTGTGATAGACGTCTCTAGGTTACTCATGTAACCATGGTTTCCTGAGGGAACGAGACGCTGTCTCAATGCTTTGAGAATGTCATTGATTAGAACGTAATGCTATATAAACATGAGCGATAGTCGTTAAGCTCATGTTCAACGTGTCAGGGACACAGGAGGCATGACAACGTGACGCAGCATCATGTTCCCTTAGGGAACCATGGTTACATATGTAACCTAAAGACGTTTCCCTACAGGAAATCGAGCTACTCATGCCGTCTTGTGTGTGGGACATGTAACTCAAGAACTCTGGCATCCGGAGTTGATTATAATACCAAAAAATGTGTGCGGGGTAGACCAACCTGCTCCTCCACATATGTCCGTTAGTGGCTCCGCCAGGACCAGAGTCTCGGAAGCCACCATCCCCCTAGTGGAATGCGCCTTTAGCCCTTCTGGAACCGAGAGGTTCGAGTCCTTAGAAGCAAGAGAGATGGTTTCAACCACTTATCTGCTTCATGGTTATGCCTTTCTTGCCTGGGCCAAAACAGACAAACTGTTGGTCCGACCTCCTCCATGGGGCAGCTCTGTGCATATATGTACCCAATGCTCGCACTGGGCACAATAGGTACAGATTTTTCTGGTCTAGATCCTGGAAGGGAGGAGAACAGAAATCCTGTAGCTTAATGGGACCAGGTACCATAGATGGTACCTTTGGTATGTAACGAGTCCTAGGGTGGAGGAAAGCTTTCACCAAGCTTGGTGAAAAATCCAGGCATGAAGGCAAAGTAGAAAGTAGATCTTCCTGATTGAGGAGATGGCCAGCAGAGGGAGACAAGGTCCGAGAACCATGCCCAGCCTGTCCAGAAGGGGGGTATCAGCAATAATGCTGCCCCTTCTTGTCTCATTCATTCTAAGACTCCTTGGAGCAAAGCAATCAAGGGAAATGTGTACAGATGTAGCCTCAGCCATGTCTGCACCATGGCATTCAGACCCAGAGGGGCTAAAGGGTCAAGTGAAAATCAGAGCGGAGAGTGTGTCATCTTCTGCAACGCAAACACATCTACGTTTATATTGCATTTACAGCGTTTAGCAGACGCTCTTGTCCAGAGCGATGTACAAAAGTGCTTTGAGTCACATTCATTAAACAGTTAAATTTAAAAAAAAAAGTCAAGATCTAAGTATTTAGGAAAGAGGTGGTTTTTCAAATGTCTCCTGAAGACGGCCAGTGACTCTGATGTTCTGACATTGAAGTGAAGTTTATTCCACCAGCTGGGTGCCAGAACAGAAAAAAGTCTTGAGGCTACGTCCCCTCTGCTACTTCTGGATAGCATCTACATTTCCTGGGCCTCAGCCCCTGTCTCAACAGGATGTCTGCTCCCTGGTTTAGGGACCCTGGGATGAAGAAAGGGATTTTGCGAAAGGGGGATTTTGCCCTCAGAGAAAACCCGCTGGTTTTCTGCCGCCCAGGGTGCTCATACACAGCAGACCCAGAGGTATTACGCTGGAGGCCTAAGAGCCCCTGAAACTTCCTGACAATCAGTGACTGCCCTTCTCTGAACTCTGTGATGGTCGCCAATATCATGTGCACCTGACTTTTGTGAGGTTTGCTTGCAAAGTGCGAATTTCAGCAACCCCTTCAATTTTACCCTATTCAATCTGCAGCCATCTAACAGCTTTGATAAAATATTTAACTAAACACATGACTTGCGAGTGGGTCAGTAAATAATGCGTGTATAACAATTTTTTCATGTTGGTATAAAAAAATATAGTAAGTTTAAGCAGCTACAGCTTACACAATAGTGACATCTTTCTAGATTAGGATTTCAAATAGTGTAATGTGTAGCTTTGTGATTTGTACTCTTTTAGTGTGTGTGCTTGTGCACTTGCACTACTAAACTTCACAACCGTCTACAATAGTAGAACAATATCACTATCATAGTATCATCTAAAAACATTTTTTGCCCAACCTGCATCATTGCTGTTGTGTGCTGCTGGTAATTAACAACTCAAACTAAGATTAACGTTCAAGATGTTGTATTCTATAGCATCTTTTTATGCTAAAGCTTAACACTTTGTTTTATTACAGACTGCACTAAGTGACTGAAGTAAATGATCTGGTGTCTCAGTGACCCCTATTGGGAAGCAAACACTAGTACAAGAGGCATCAGTACACTTTACTTTAAAGAGAATAAATTAAGTGTGTTGTGTTTGAGCGCCTGATTTATTTGCTTTTACGTAATTAGTTTAGTGGTCGTCACCGAATCCAAACTCAGAAGTGCCACATTAGAAATCCAATTATTTACACACTGTGCTTCACTTCAAAATCAAATGGAATAGGGACCCAGCTTTGTTTTAATAAAGACTCCATCCCTTGTAGCACAAATTGTCTGGGGTTACATCTAAGGCCTAAGTAAAATTTATCACCTGAACAAAGTCAACATTAAATAATAATTTTGCTACATTATTTTTTTGGAACTAAAAGACTCAAACCCTATTCTAGTGTAACGAAATGTATATTAGAACCCAGGGTGCAGTTTATTTACAAGTGATTACAAATAAACACAAACACTATACAAACAACAAACATTAACTAGACTTGACTTGATTAAACAGAAACACACATGAACAAAACCACTAGCATGTAATTTAGCCTTGAAAAGAACTCACCAAAGTGGTACAACAAACCACAAAGACAGGAGGATACAAGCACATAACTAAACAAGGAAAACCTGTGAACAATAAGGGTCAAACTAACCAATGACACAAGGACAAGGAGAAGCACATGACAGGAAGACATAAGGAACAAGGAAGTAAACAAAACATGAACTGTCTATGCTATCTTAGATAGCTAGCATAGCATAACATAGCATAGCCTAGACACAAAAATACATGAAACAAGAAAAACCAAAACAAGAACATGAAAACTGTTGAACTCTATGAACACATGCTATGTTCGGGATGTTTGGGAGTGTTCATGTCCTGCACAAACTCCTGATTCTGACCCAACGCTTTTAATGTGTAACACTTTTTTGAGACTAACCCCAGTCCCCTTAACCACAACATCAGTGTCTGATCTCACTAATACTGTTGTAGCACAATAGAAAAAAACCACAAATCCAAACAGTCACATAACACGATCTAGTGAAAAACCTGCACAGAAATGTAAAGGGTATTACAGAATTCTCAGGTAGAGTTAGAATTGGATAGTCAAAATACACATAGGATATGATGATCAGATGTCACAACACTTTTGTCTTTATAGTGTACGCACACTTCGGGTCTATATTTCTAGTTGGTGACTATGTCCCAACAGTACATTTTTCGGGTTGTATTATTATTTATTAAGATTATTCTGCCTTTAAACCCCATCATAATAGAAACAATTTTTTTACCCAACATGAAATAAAATAAAATAAAAACAATTTTGGTTAGATTCAAAGTACTGACATTTGGCATATTTTGCAAAGTCAGTTCTGACACACAACTGTATGAGCTTTTTTTTATGAAGCATTAAACAAAAAAAATGACAGAAGGTTAAACAGAAAAATGCCTGTAATTAGTAGTCTCTAATTTTTCACAGGCTTTTGTTTGACTTGCTTTCGATTAACAGCACAAAGTTATTGAGTAATTGAGGGAATTTTTTGTAACTTGCACTACAGAATCTTGTTTACTTGTTTATTTACTCATGTTATAGAATAAAAAAAAAAAGTGTTGAACTCCTATAATTTAATACCTTTCGACTATTTAAAAATTTATTTTAATTTTAAATAAAATAGAATGTGAAGCATTTAAATTAAATGCAAAGTGAGAAACTATCAAAAGGAGAAAGTTCATTGAAAGCATTTTTTAGAAAGGGATAAAAACAAAGTGAGTATATATTATTTTTGCAGAACAACATGGCAACTTAATAACTTAAATAAACAAATAATCCAAAACAAAGAAATTCATAGAATAAAAAAATAGTTTTCTCTTTATGAATCTATCCACTTTGGCTGTGTGTCACAGACGAACTGGGCTCTCTCACCACCCAGCATTAGCACACCCCTTCCCCTGAGTATTAATCAGACACACCTGTTTGCAGTCATCACTCACCTTCACCTAAACACACTCCTTACTTACACACACACTATTTCAAGAGCTTCTAAATTCCCAAAGACATTCTGGCTAATTCGGCAACAAACTTCTCACAAACTCCAACATTCTTATTTCTCTAGTCTTTCCCTTCAATTAGTAACCCTAATCCCCTCTTCCACAATTTACCAGGACAGTATTCTCTTTTATAGCTTGCTGTTGCTATTACCTGTGCCATGTTCCATACTGTGCTGTAAAGAAACTGTTTCCTTACCTACCATCATCTGAAACATTCTGTTACACTGTGATGTTAACATGCTATTTCAGATTTTCATTTTATTTTTTGTCATTCTCGCATAGAACAGGACCTTTAATGTCAATAGCTTTTCTGGATTAAGCCACTTAGATTTTTGCAGTGCCATATAGTAAATGGACTGTCTGGAATCTTATTAGTCTTGTCTGAAGGTGGGAAAATTAGTACTAAAAATTAAAATATTACAATATTCATACAGAAATTGAATATGACAATAATTCTTTAAATATTCAACAATCACAACTATATATACAAATGCACTAAAAGTTACTAATAGTTAACTAAATAATGCTTAATGCTCAATTAGTCAGGTTTAAAAAAGCAGCTCATTACATAAACCAGGTATAAGGTGGTTTACTGAAGAAACCAATAAGATTCCTGAGTATGTTCAGTGATGTTCGAAATGATGACTAACTAATGCGGCTCAGTGTTCGTGCTTCTCCTCATTAAATGCTGCTAAATGTTTGGTGTTAAAAAAGAAGTCATGAGTTACATAAAAAAAAGCTTATAAACATCCTGATTTCTGTTTTTTGATTTTTATGATACACTTTGTTAAACTAAATCTGACCTTTCATTTCTATTGACCGCTCCTAAACACAAATATGTTTATTAAGCAATTTTGCAACTTGGCATGTGGATTTAAAATAATTAACATTTGACAAGGTTTAAAATCTAGATACTCATTCAACTTATGTTTTTATTTTAATTTTATATATAGTCATTTTAAAGTAGCAATAAAAGTCATTACAATAGATTTATATTTGATGCTCTAATTTATAATCCCTGGGGTTCTTCTCCTTTAATGATTTTTGGTAGATGGTCATCAATTTTTCCAGAACTTTATTAGCTTTGATATTATTTGACATGAAGCGACTCTTGTTTTGATAGTGTATTTAAGGGGGTTAAATAATTGTGTAATCCAATTTATTCTTAAATAAGCTAATAAGCTTTTTTATTGCTGTAATAAGAAAAATGTTGAAAGTTACCCACAGTGAAGAGTGGTGATGCTAAAGTTTTCCCTTTTTTCTAGTCTGCACTCTAGTGTAGATAAGGAAAACAATAATAAATAGCTATAAATTATAACTTTTTTTAAGGGGGGGAGAATAATTTCTGCAGACCTGTTTGATAGCTAAAAGAAAGAAAAACATTTAATGCCCGAAGCATTTAAAACCTGTGGATTGTCTTGTACAGGAGAACCCCTTACTATTTAATAAATCCAGAGGAAATGCAGAATCAGATTCTGTAAAAAAGTTGGTAGAGTGACATTAAACACTGAATTACAACCAAATTGTTTTACAAAAAATATTATTTAACGAATAAAATATATATTTTTTTAATTTAATTTCAGTGGTTGCTATATTAAAATTTTTTTAAATTTTTTTAAATCCTTTTTCTTCTTATATATATATATATATATATATATAGATATATATATATATATATATCTATATACCACTGGTTGGCTTTTTTGGCTTATTTGTGTTTAAATTTGTTGAAGTTAAACAATATAATATTTTAAAAATCTACCTATTATGAAAGGACATGTATACAGTTGGCACAGTAGGTGTGAACAGATTTCAATTTTTTATTTATTTGATTTAATTATATTATACAGGGGCAATGCACAACAAAAGTGTTGTGCCAGAGTTAGCTATAAGGCTAATTTTCATCTGCAGTCGCTGGCCAGGATGCTGTCTCAAATCACAGTATTCAATCACAAACTATACAATACATACAACACATAAAATATCACAGTCAAGGTCAAATAAATACTAAATGTTGAACACTCACTAATATAAACAGGTATTAAATTCCTTTTTTCTGCTGCTCCAACTGAAAAAAACTGTAAACTGTAAAAGCTAATTGTCTAAAAATGGTATTCTTAATATAGAATTTTTATACAGTTTATAAACAGGTGTATCATTATGATGATGGATCTCCTGAAGGAAAAGCGGTTATAGACAACAACTCGGACAGGGGAGATCATTAGCCCTGTCCAAAAATGTATTTTCCATATAATATAGTGTGCAAAACTAAGTATGTGAGTAATAGTATGTATGAATCCATTGTATGCAGATTACAGTATGCAAAAAGTTCCCTGATGATCTAATACACCTGTCTGGATTTTTAAGTATGCATACGGAGAGACCACTCGTCATATGCGGAAGTGGCGAAAAGCAGCAATGCTGAACTTTTAGAGTGCTTTAAATAGCTTTAAATATTTAAACATTGTTACTCGTTTAACATGGTTCAATTATGATGTTAAATGATGTCTGCTGTGATGTTAAATTTCATGTGACAAAATCAAAATAGATTATGTAGTGACTGAATTTCATTCATACTCCACATAATTATACTACAAGAATGCACTTTTTTAACAGCCAGAAAATGTGTTCTTATTGAAATCTACTACAGGCTTAAGTAGTATGCCATTTCAGACAGAGTTGCTGTGTTCAGAGGTAAGATGTGATGTTACTGTCTGTGATCTCCTGTCAGTATTATGATAAGAATTTTAATTTTAAAATTCACAAAGACAATTTTAAATGACCTTGAACAGTGTGTAGCTTATTATTATTGCAGTTTTAAATGACTTTTTCCCCCAAAATGTTAAAGATTAAAATAATTAATAGATTTCCATCATTGACAAAGTCAGATGTTTTGTTTAGGTTTGAGGAATGTAATGCATCCACACCCTTTTACACTTGAGCATTTACAGTATTCTCTGAATTTTGAACTGACTTAGAATCATATTTGTATTAAAACCAAGGCTCTACTCATTCAGACAGTATCACAGTGTTGGTGTATACTTACCACTACCACAACAGTGTACAGATTGGAATGACGGCTGATGTAATTACCCTCTGCAGATACTTTTTGGGGTAAGGGCTTCCTGGATACTAGCTTAAGGAACAGCAAGCCCAGACCGCAAAAAGACCCAAAAAGGACAAAGAGGGAAAAAGATTTCATCTATCTAAAAAAAGAAAGAAAAAAGCCAAAAAGAGAAAGCAAAAAATAAATGTCTGAGAGAGAGAGGGGAAAAGGAGCAAATGCTAGAAAATTTTAAAAACGACTTATAAATTCCATTAAATGCACAGTCATCTCAAATATTGTATGATCAGTTGTTTGAACTGAAATGTGTGTTGGCAGTGTGTGTACACAATCACCCTATACTTATAAAGATACACCGGGTGTTTTAAATTTTTAAATGTTTCCCCTTTCTTAAATCAGGCCGTTTTTATGATATCAGATGGACCAGGCCACGCCTAAGATTGTTGATTGACACTTTCATTTTAGCATAGACCCACCCTGAGTTTCTGCCATTATTTTGACGCAGGAGCAGAATATTACCTTAGTGATTGTGGTGCAGTTGTTGGGTATAATAAACACAGCAGTTGTAATTTATTATCAATTTTTTTTTTCAATGGAATGTCAACCCCAATGCAACTAAATTCTTTTTAAGTGAACCATTTCTAATCATACTGCTTTATGAACGAGGGTCAGTATCAAGCAGGTTTTGCTAAGAAGTTACTCCTGAAAAAATCTGTACCAACTATTAGTGTTCCTGCCTCACCCTGGTAATGTGCTACAGTTAGCAAGTTTCATGAAGAATGTGGCTAAAGTGTAAACTCTCAGAGAACATTATGTTGTCTTTTATAAGTAGAACCGTCTCAATATAATTCAGGAGTGCACTTTTATAAGGATTAATGAGTTAAGGTGATTGTCTTATTACAAACTATACATTGTATGTAAAGATAACATTGTAACAGCACATTAACCTTACCTTTGTAGATGGATTGTAACAGTCTGTTAATGATTAATAATCAGGAGCAGTGGAAATGGAGAGGGGGGGGGGTTAACATTTGAAGCAACATGCACTGAAACAGATAACTGAAGAGGACTGATTTTGACAAGGTAAAATTAGACAGTTTCTTAAGACCACCAATAAGAATTTGTAATCAAAATATATCATAAACTTTTTGTTAAGACCCTAAAGAATAATATCAACTTGAAAAAATTGGCACCCGATGAATTTTTAAACTAACTTTTTATTCATTGACTACAAAATATCTAGTTGGCTCTGCAGGTGTGTGACTGTGGTGAGCTCAATAAGTTGTTTGCACATGATGTCACTGCTGTGTTGCGAGATGCAGCTGAAGGGCCGAAAGTAATTCTTCTATATAGGAATTACTAGCAGAATCTCAAAATGTTTTGGGAAGTTTACGAATCCACTGCTCAACTGTTTAAACCGAGAAAAACTGAAAAGCTTTTATTGTGAGCTTTTGTTGATAGGGAAATTTTTAAGAAATTGACTGAAAAACAAAAGAAGAATTTGCTTGAAAATCTGCATCCGCGATTGGAAGGAGTGAAGTAATGCTCATCTATGCAGTGACCACTTTGTTTGGGGTGAGTTAATGTAAATTACATATGCTATCTTTTTGTTTATATAAAATAAGCTTCTCTGTACTTTGCGACGTTAAAAGCGGAGCGTCACACCTGGTGAAAACTGCTGAGTGGCGCAGTGTTTTATGTATTAACATATTCAAAACAACTGATACTATAAGCATCACCACACTACACTTATATAAAATACAGACAAGCATTAATAATTTAATTCTGCCTTGCAATTACAATTACCTATGAATTCTCTGTCTAGTTTTGGGATAATCCATGCACGAGCGGTTAACCTAATAAAGTAAAATAAACAACCGTAACGCTAACATTTAAAGGCGCAGTGGTATTGATTGTTTGTTGTTAGGTTAATTGACAGAACGAAATAAAAATATCACTCACATGGGCTATAAAACAACACTTGTTATTAAGCTCCTGGGTCCCAACAACTAACAAAAAATGTATTCATCCATGCTTTAGTATGCTTTCATTTGTTATTTTTTGTGTATAAAATGTCCGGAGGACAAGGTAGTTGCTTATTGTTTGCCATGATGGCAGGCACATATTTCAGTTCAGCAGAATTTTTTTTCTTTATAATATAAGAATCACGTCCAACATATTTGGCAAATTTCTGTCAATATTTTTTTATTACAATAGTGTCTACACTGTTACAATACAGACTTTCCTTCATGTCCTCCACCTCACTTCACTTTAGTCATAGTTTTTTTTTTAATCCTTTTGTTCTGTATGATATAAAACAAAAAGGTAAAATGTTTAATACTATAACAAATTTTTAGCAACCTCTTCTCTGCCTTTTTGTATGTCTCTTATTGTCTTTTATTATGTCAAAAGATCCTTCTATTATCTTATATTTTCTTTCTATTTTTATTTTTTATTGAAGCATTTGGATGGATGCTACTCTTAGTCCCTATTGTAGCGAACTTCTATCAACAAAAATATTTGTTCATTACTATAGACGTTAAACATGTACTGGTCACTTGAAGAATTTGCAAAATTTCGGCAAAATGTAATATTTTAAAATTCATTTAATTAAGTTAAGTGGATTATTACAAAAGTACATTTGTTCATTTGTGATAATGTTGGATTTAAAAGATTTTCAGTCTGGAGCTGTCCTTGGTGCTGACGAGGCGCACACTAAGGCCCAGAAAATATATAACAAACCAGTATTCATCAAAATAATTTTGATGCCAGCCTAGAAAATTGATAATGCAATGAATAATATAAAATTAGTCCATTTCCATTTATTAGATTCGGCAGATACTTATTATTTATATATTATTATACTGTAATATTACCATTGTGAGGGACCCCAGGAAGGACAGATCCCCTAGCACCCTTTACTTAAGACCCTAAAACAAATTAAGGCAAATTTTTATGTTGAAGTGCTGACCACTAATCCAGATTCTTTGTATCTCCTAGAATTTTCTCTCATGTAGCCAAATCTTTAGACTGGCAGCTATGGTAGCGTTTAATGACCAAGAGTGCATCAGACTGACACTTAAATTGAAGATTGTTTTGTCCAGCATCATATAAACTTGATATTCTGAGAAAACCAGTTGCATATAAATGATTCTACACCATGAACTTCACCTAATTTGGAAAATCAGGCGTTTATCTGATCCTCATAAACGCTAAAACCATGCCATACTTGTCTGCTAGAAATCTGGTAGAATCCTATCAGAGTGTTTAGCCAATAATTTATGGGCAGGCATCTGTGGCTAAAACTAGAAAAAATAGACTTCAGATCAATATATATCTAGCATGCTACACTTTAGCTCAGCAATCACTGTGTTTTGCTCCTCTCTGTGACATCCTAAGTTTACATTTTCACATGAAACAGATGATGTGCACCCACATGACTGGACACTAATAATAAATCAATCTAAAAAGATTCATGGGATTGAAATTAGACTTGCCTGATCATAATCCACTAAGTTATCTAGAGAGATATCAATTCAAAAAACATTACATCAACATCCCGATATAAACCAGCCTGAAACCTGGATTTAATTTTTTTCAGCTGTGGCTCAAACATTATTGGAAAAAAAACATTTATAATAATAAACAAGTTTCTTTAATTTAATTTAAATGCAGAATTTGTTCAGGTGGATGAACTGATTGATTGATCAATCTAATTAATTAGGCGTCCATCGTGAATTAATCATGTATACTTAAATTCCTGGAATAAAAGCCAACTCTGTGCAGTCACTTACTGCACGATCAAATCCAGGGCCCCAGTGCAGTGAGACTGGCATGTTACACACGGCACTATCATACAGCTGTGATCTACATAATTTAATATCTTATCACATGATTAGTATGTAAATATTCCTGCTCAATTTACACTACTTAAAAATAGCTATTATAGATTAGATATTAGATATATAATAGCTACTATAGATTAGATATTTGTTTATACTAATATTTTGTAACAGCACTAAAATAATGTTCTGTAAAAAATAAAATACCTGTATGTCGACAAAACATAATATTATCTCTGAACTTCAATCGTCTGCATAGTCCATCTGTTCCTTAGTATTCTTATAGATTTTAATATGTATTAGTGTAAACTAGTGTGATAAAACAAATTTGAGAAATTGACACATACAGTTCATAGGTCCTAGTAAGAATTAATTCATGGTGCAGCCTTTTTTTTATAATTAGTTCCCTTTCTTCATAAATTGCATACCAGGAAACACATAAGATACAACTATGTTACTTTTTACAGTTCATTCTAGCACTAAAAGTTGCTCTTTACATTATATATAGATACGCAAAACATGGACAAAACCTACTCGCATATTTCAGATGTGTTCAACCCTAATGTTGTATCTTAATAAAAAAAAAAAAAAATCAGACTGGACAATACAGTTATTGAAAGAAAACACAAGAAAAATCATATACTTTGTATAAATAAATAAATTGTACAATTTATTTTCTGGATGTTGGTGGTACGTGATAAATGTGTGTGCCTGTAACTGCGGTTTTGTTGTTTGTGCTCGCATGCTCTACTGTCAACATGGCTGTTTGTGTGTTCGAAATGTGCACATCTTTTACACACCTCTAATAATACTTGTTGCTGATGCTGCGTAATGTTCTTCCTGAGATCCTGGTTATGATCCATGTTTTGGTGCATTATCAAAAATGTTGACATATTAGAACTTATGAACATGATAAAAATTATTTAATAATTAATAATCATTTTAAATCATTATTACAATTATATATAAACTGAAAAGGTGGACCTGTTGTTTAAAGGGTAACATACCTAAAGGAGCTTTGCGCATGAAGCCTGCTCCACACCGCCAAGTTAAAGCCACCACTTCAGTCACGAGTCAGTATTTGGAAGTGCTTTTTGATTCAGAAACGACATCAGGTCATTTAAGAAGAACTGAAAAGGATGTTGGTTTGTTTCAAAGTGCAGCGCTTGAGCAAAACGCGTGGTAATAAGCGAAGAATTAGCTGCGCGCGTTATAACGCATCTATAGAGGCTTATAACGGTTGCTCACGTAGACGCCCGCTGGGGAACAGCTGATAATGGAGTTTCCTTTTTCATCTCCGACAAATTTAAAATTGCTAAGGTCGACTCATCACTCGCCAAGACTGCCACTAACGCGCCAAAAAACATGTTCAGCAGTTATGAAGAGCGTGAAAGCTTCAAGAACAAAAAAAACAATATTACCGCCTCATGAAGATACATCCTAGACCTGCTCCCTCTCTCCCTCTGTTTGTGTGTGTGTGTGTGTGTGTGTGTGTGTGTAAAAATGCTCTCCGGTAAGTGAGCCCGCGTGCTTTCTCCGGTCACACTGGCGTACGTCTGAAAACGCAAAAAGCCACATTGACGTTCTTTCCGTACCTCCGGTTAAAACAATTCCGTTGCGGTATCTCCTGCGTTACTGAAGAATTTTTAACGGCCGCATTCAATTACTCCAGTCTACCACTGACCCGCATTGACGTCATTGCGTCATTAGGTTTCCCCTGGAAACACTGGCGCGCTAAAAATAGCTTCTTGGCGCAAGCCCAATTTCTATCATCCCGTACGGTGCTGATGCGAGTCCCGCCTTTCTTTTGACGTTTTCCCTTTTCAGAAAGATCAGCCTATTCATGGACCGACAGTTCTTATAAAAAGAAAGACTGTTTTTAGGAGCTAGGACGTAAATAGAATGTGGCAATCTCTGGCATTCTTCGGGGTCTGCCCTGCCGTCACACTGATTAATCAACAACGGTTCTGAACACTTGGACTATATTTAAATCGCACAAATGGCGTTTGGTTAATAAATCAAAATTAACATGAAATTTACTTTAACTGAAATTTTGTATTACCTTTTCTTGTGTATTGAATTATTTTTTAATCCGATGGAAATGTGAGCAGCACATACTGTTCTTGTCATGATTGAAATCATGACCTTTTCAGATCATCACAAGAACAATTAAGGTTTTGTTGTGCGTATTACATCATTACTGAGCAAAAGAGGAACCCCATAAAGTCTGTTTTAAGTGGGGACCTGTTATAGCTATTTGGGACACTGCCTGACCAGACCACCAGAGGGCAACGTGGTGCAGTACACGAGGGCTTTCTTGGTGGTTTGGTTGTTTGTTTTTTTGGGTAACTTGGTAGTGCATAATTATGTTCACTATGCACTGGTTTGTCAACTTTTACTTTGTGTCATTTTGTGTCATGAAAGATTTTTTTATTGAGAACTCTTTATTAGGTGATTGTTTTGGATACATAAATGGTCCACAATTAACACATCACCCAACAGAAAATAGATGGGGCGGATAATTTTGTCAAACCTTTTAAACTTGCCAACCTACCCAAGTCTTGGACATTGCTGCATGTGCCTATCCCACAGTAAAGGCTGCCCAACTTGCCATATTTAATGAGGATGATGCTCCGCATGCAAGATTCTCCGAAAACAGTACATTGCTCGCTGCTGCAAATGTTGCTACAGTTCCCAGAATTTTATACACTCTGTCTGAGGCTGTTGCTCGACTCCAGCTGAGGTTCACACTAAATTCTACCATGTTCCTCACTCTTCCTGTGGGCGCTAGACCCAGAGCCCTAGGTCAGGATATGTGTTGGCATATCGTGAGCTGCACTGTAGCTGGGTGCAAGAGCTGTGTTACATAGCCCAGCAGATCACCAGCTGGCAACTCGTTTACAGTAACTTGTAATAATATACAGTGCTCAACGTAAATGAGTACAGCCCCTTTGAAAAGTAACATTTTAAACAATATTACAATAAATACAGAAACAATATGCAAAATGTTGACAAGACTATATAACATTTAATTTATAACATGAACGTAAGGTTAATATAACAGAGAATTTTTTTCTTTTACATTTTACTCAAAATAGTGTGATGCAAAAATGAGTACACCCCATTGAAAGTCTCTGAGACAAAGCTAAATTTTAGACTATAAATGTCTAATTCAAAAAGAATTCATCCAAGGGAAAGTCTAGTTATTGATTACACAGGTGTCCAGCAGTATAAAATAGTGTTACTTAGAAAACCACTTCTGATTTAATGTTGTCAGCAATGGCACCACATGGAAAAGAAATGACCTAAACAAGACCTAAGAAAAAAAAACTTTACACGAGAAAGGTGAAGGGTACAAGATGACCTTGCAACCTTCTCACAGAGACGTCTAGGTCAAGTTAACACCTCGACAGGAAGCATTATTAAGCCTTAGTCTTCATCCAGTAACCAGTATTTAAAGAGGTAATTATTAAGAATGGATAAATATAGAATAAAAGGATAGATGTTGCAAAATGTAGCTAACCTGTTCATTCCATACCTAGAAGACTTGCTGCGGTCATTAAAAATCATAAAGGTCATACAAAGTACTAGATGTAGTAGCTTTTGTTGTAGGGCGTACTCATTTTTGCATCACCCTAATTTGAGTAAATATGAAGAATTTTATACCCAAGTTGTAACATTAACCTAACTTTCATGTTATAATTTAAACAAATGTTATATTGAACTTAGTCCTGTCAACATTTTACACCCTCCGTGTAGGAAGGAGCGGTTCCACAGGTCTTTCATACCCACCGCTGTTAGATTCAACAGTCTAACTACAGATGCACATAACTGTTTGTTTTTCCATTGCCTAACTTATCTTGTAGGTTAGTTGATGCCTAGTTTTTATTATTATTAACACATTATGTATAGAACTGTAAATACTTGTAGATTTTTAAAAAAGTTTTTTATCGTAAATTGTTTTTATTTCACACAATTTGCACATTTCTTAAACACATTTTTTTTCTATTTTTCTACTTTGCACATAATTGTTTTTGTATCTGAGCCACTGTAATTTGCAATGCAATTTAATTTCCCCACTGTGGAATCAATAAAGATTATCTTATCTTATTTTGAAGATTGTTTTTGTGTTCATTAAGATTGTTTAATATGTTACTTTTCAAAGGAAGTGTACTTATTTATGCTGCCCACTGTATGTTGACAGACCCCTATCCAAAGCTATTTACATTTATCGAATTTTATATCTAATGGAGCAGTTGGGGGCCTTGCTCAGGGGTCCTTAACCCTTAACTGCATGGTTCGATAAAAAATGACTGATGTGCACCAGTGGCAGCTTGGTGTTGCTGGCGATTGAAATTATGATCTGATTGTCTTACATATTAATGTTTAATGTTTATGTTAAACGTTTTCCTTTGCCTCAGTTTAAATTTTTTTTGTAAAAGTCAATAAATGGAATCTGAGTTTATCATTGGACAGTTAAAATGCTGACAGATTCAGCGCATTTGTCAAAGCGAATCAATGTGCAAAAATTATGTACGTCAAATACTGTAAAGTTACACAACAAGACTATTTGCTGTTATAGTGTATAATAGCTTAGTTATAAAAAATAAAATCATTGCTTAGCATTTATTCTGGAAACTGCAGTTAAGCCGGTGAACACTGTCCCGATCACCGCGCTGTTCTATAGGACCGCATCACGTCGACGTCACCAAAGTGCAGATTTGGAGTCGGACTGCGGTGTTTAGGGTGCATTCGGGACAAGGCCGCTGCGTTCTTTTTACAGGATAACCCTTTTAAGAATTCTATTACAGCTAAAAGCTCCTGCACATCATAATCGCTTTGGCTGTGAAGAGATGTAGCCGCATCCTTCCCGGAACCAGGTGGGTTTACGGGACGATTTTGCGGTGTTTAAGAGTGATGTGTGTGTTTGTATTTAAAAATATAAAAATTAAACACACATTTCACACATAGCATAATGAATAGACTAAAATGATGAGGTAATGAAAGTAAGAAAGCTTGAGAGATAAGTGTTCAGAGTGCCGCAATGCAGGAGGGGAGCGCATGCCGGCTGATGCTGAGCTCTCAGGGAGGAAGGGCTGGGCTGGGGTGGCCGCGGGCTGTTTGCGATTAATAACTTATTCAGTTTGCTTTAGTTCGTTTCTTGAGCAATCTAACATTGGATATTTTATCATGAAATGCCTGTTAAGGTAGTCAGTTTGATAAACCAATAAACGTAGAGAAATTATTGTAGTGTAGTAGAAATTTTTAGACATCTTGAACAGTCACAAAGCGAGGAATATGTGTTCCAGTGCGACCTTATTTTGGCCTTCTACTAGTGAAAACTGATGGAAGGAAAGCCTTGCGAAGCAGAGCGCAGAATATGGAAAGCCACAGGGATCAGATAAAAGCAACATATTTATTATCAACATAACTATTTATTAATGACCTTAATAGACACACGTATGTTCACAGTATTAATGCAACTCGGAACATGTATGGTGCTAGTGTTATTTTCTTATTTGTATTGTAACATTATGACTTTTATGGTTAAGAAGAAGGGTTTCCTTTTAAATTTCCACACTCATGTAGTTACAGCCTTGCTTGTGTCTTAAAAAAAATAAATCCGTTTTATATCTAAAACATGCAGGTGCAAGTGATGTGCGGTGAGACATGTGGGGCAAAGAATCTTTCACAGACAAATTGAGTAATGTAGTTCAACAGAAAAGCTTAAAATTACTATTTAATTATCTGCTTGCACAGTGATAACTGGTTATGTTCAATATCTCATATTTGCATTCTTTACAAAGTTATAGGTAGGACACATGTTTGGAAAAGGAAGGAGGTTTTATAAAGATTTTTTTTTCTGCCTGTAATGGAGGGAATTTGTAATGGAGAGTGGAGATTTGTTCTGCTTCCTCCCTGTGGTCTTGAATTGTCATCGCAATTCCACATTTTTTCCACATCAATCAGTTTTTAATTATACAGTTTAAAGCAAACCTTTCTGTTTGTTTGAAGTGTTTGTTTCGATATATATAATCTTACAATTCCTTTCCCCTGTAAAATCTCAGTATCAGTGCTACAGATACTATAAGTTACAATCAAAGATAAGTAAAATAAAATATTTTTTCAACAGTCATATATATATCTATATATATATATATATATATATATATATATATATATATATATATATATATATATATATATATATATATATATATATATATATATATATATATATATATATATATATATATATAATTGTCGCTGCTAATACTTCTAAAATAGTAGATTGGCTAATTGAGGATTACTTTGGGTACCAAAAGAAATAATTAAATAATTAAAAATTTACATGTAAAACATTAGATGTCATGTATCATCAAAGTAAATGATCATATATAATATTTATTAATCTTATTTAATATAAGGTGCTTGTTTTAAATGCATGAAGTAATGTTACTATTCTTAACATGTATTAGAACATTTATCACTTATAAATAATTCACTGTTTCCTTGTAGGTGTCTATCTTAAAACACTGAAATTCTTGACCTAGATTAACAAGTGCTTTAACACTGCCAGCCAATTTACGTAAGGAATTTTAACTAATGTTGCTTCATTGTTAAGTGATCTTTTAACAGACAAATATAATATTCAAAATCACATTATTATTTCTCTTTCTGGCAGATTGTTTTTAGGTTTAAGACAAACCTAAAGTGTCCATGATCATCAAACAATGTGAAAGCATTAATATAAATCTTTTGCTTTGTTGGCTGGAATATATGTAGTGATTATAGTAGTTTGGAAAGCACTGCCACCTACAAGTGAATTCCGGTACAGCAGCATATGAAATACAGAATCTGGTTTGAATATAAATGCATACCTTTTTTTTCAGCACAGCTATACCATCACTTCCTACTCTCCTGTATCTGGACAGAAAATCTTCCTTATTGTAGACAGAATCTCCAAGCTGTTTGTTAAATAAAGAGATTGTTCTGTATTAATACATATATTATGTCTTAATATACATATAATACAGACAACTGTTTAATTAATTAATTATAATATGAAGCCATATACCCAAAACTTCATATTCTTAGACAGGGACATTTATTTGATTATATGGCTTCATATTATAATTAATATGAATTCTTTAATATGTTAACGATAAGGCCAGATGCATGTGCACCCTGACCCTCTGGTAATTATTATCACCTTGTTATTTCCTGGGAAAAGTGGCAAAAAAAATTCACATAACTGGTGAAAATTCTGGTGTTCTAATAATATATATACACAACCTGATTTCTTCTAAGACCTCCCTTTTATAGCTAATTATGTTACAGATCTGATGTCAATTAAATGTTCTCTCAGCTAAATCTTTTTAAAATTTGTTTTTTTAGCCTATTTTTGCCCCATGCCAACTTTTTAAAAACCTGTAGCAGGCATCAAATTTAAAATCATTTAGTGGATGGGGGTGTAAAAGTTCTCAGTTTACACATTTATTATGTTATCCATGCTTTCTGTTTTTTTAATTTATTACAATTTTGGCTCATGTGATTTGAAAGTTTAATTTTGATCGAATTTTTAAAATGTCCCAACTTTTCCAGAATTTGGGTAATATATCACAAGAATGCCCTGCTACCTTTATGGTCTATTGCATCCATCATAAATAGATACTGTCGTGGAAATGATTAGCCCAACCTGAAAAGATTTCAAATGAATAAATGCAGCAAAGTAAAGCAAAGTAAAGCAAAAATCAAAAAAGCTTTTAATTAAGCGCTCAATGATACCACCGTCTATCAGAGTCAAGCTTGTTAGGAGGATAGCATACCCTCTCTAACTTGCTCTGAGTTTTTATCGCATCCCTGAGAGGCTATGTGTGTGCGCTAGTTTCAGCACAATTTATGTAGCTGCTGTTTTGCTTTGAACTAAATGTAAATAAGCTACCAGGCACAGGAGACAATTTTTTAAAAACAATCTTATAGAATGGCGAATGCTTTCTCCACGGAGAAGAGTGCCCAGTTATCTTCCCATGACAGCAAAGAAGTAGTGAAATATGCAGCTACACACATAGCCTTGAGGTGCTCATTTTTTACTGACAATCATATCAACAAAGAAACACATTATGAACTACCAATAAACTGAATCAACTATGGTTAAACTAGGATTTTCCATTACAGTACAAGGCTCTTGTAACTGTACTGAGGCAAGAAGTATTGAACCCCAGTACAGTTTACTTACTTGTAAACATACAAAACATAAACTAAACTTGAGAACACAAACACTTGACTAAAGTAAACTAGACTTGACTAAATTACTCTAGAACATGAACTAGACCACGAACCGACTTACCGCAGTGGTACAGGTACAATCAATCATTCACAAGAAGTAACACAGGACAATAAATACACAAAGAACACACTAACTAAACAAGACACACCTGAACACAATTACCAACACAGGACTAAACAACCAATGAAAACAAGAAACAAGGACAATGGGAAGCACATGACAGAAAACAGGAAGTAAACAAAGACATGAACTGCCTAGGCTCACTTAGCCAGCATAGCTAAGCCTAAACATAACAAAACAATAAACATAAAACAGGAACCAAAAACCCTAAACATTACAGCTCTATTGTCTATAAGACTCTATTTGCCTTTTTTTGAAGTCCATTACAGACATCTCATACATCCTTACACACAAACACACAAGCATATTTAGAAATAAATAGACATACAAACATAGCCAAATAACTTTGTCTACATAAATATTGATGAAACTTATTTGTGCACCCTAAATACAGCCCTGTTTTTGGTTTTTGCAGTTCTACATGAAGTAAAGCACGTAAGTATAAAATATTCATAAATATAAATCATGTAGAGCCTTGCACAAATGCAAACTTAGTACAGTTGTATTGAAATAATAGTATTTAAACACCTGATCCTCATACCCATAAGTGCATGTAAAACTCCCCATTCCGAGTTTATTTACTGTTATAGAACGCTTTTCTCTTCTGGAAACACTTTTGTCTATATTGTGTATCTTTCCACTGTGGGTTAACATCATATTAAAATATTGATATTTATATTCAATTTCAGTTAATTCAATTTTATTTGTTTAGCGCTTTTAACAAGAGACATTGTCTTTGAGCAGCTTTACACAAAATGCATTCACGGTGACAAGTGTAGGTTTGTCCCTAATAAGCAAGCCGGGGAGACTGTGGCAAGAAAAAACTCCCTGAGATGAAGTAGTAAAATACTTCAGAGGAACCAGATTCAGTGGGGAACCTATCCTTATCTAGGTGACACCGCATGTCCGAAGCTCCTTGAAATTGTGGAAAGGGGCTGGAACCTGGTCACTGGTGCCCTCAGAATTTCCACAGAGTTGGCATCTTCTCCCTGAAGGTCTACCAGCGCTGGCACAATCTCTGGATACCTCAGGATAGGTATAAAATGGAAACAGGTGGAGAAAATTTTGCAAAGCTGCTGTTTATAATATTAGCGGGCACTATCTGATAATGTGCCTTTAATCAGCGTGATGGATTGTAGTGTGTTAAAAGACTAGTTAGGTACATTGTAGCCAAACCTTTTAGTGCCTTATAAGTAAGTAACAATATTTTGTAATCAAGCCCAAATTTAACAGGTAGCCAGATTGGAGTTATGTGTTCAAATTTTCTAGACCTGGTAAGACCTCTGGCAGCTGCATTTTGAACTAGCTTCAGCTTGTTTACCAAAGATGTAGGACAACCACCTAGTAATGCAATATATGTATGGGAATTCAGTCATGTCACATCTTTATAAATTATGGCAAATTTAAAGACAAAACCCACTGATTTATTTATGGGATTTCAGTTTTCAGAATCATGTTCATAGGATGTATTATCTTTTTATTACCCCTCAGGAATATCAGTTGGGGTATCACAATGGAGGTCCCACTTGTGTTGTTGAGTTTTTTATCGTTGCTCCAATCAGCAGGTATGAACTGTAAATTCCGCTACAGAAATATGTATGTCCACTGTATCCTTTATACTACAGTTTTAGGTAAATACTAAAATTCTACCATAACTAAAAAACAATTTCACTTTTTGTTCCTTTTCTCGGGAAGATTCTATCAAGCCTCGGTTCTTTGAGCCCAGAATCTTTGACAGTAAGTCAGTGTTTTACTTTTACAAAATAGTGTAATGCATTGGGTTTTTTTTATAATAGAGCACTATTGTTATTTTTATAGGTTGGCTAATTTTACAATTAAGATGTTTATTCATGTTTCAGAGGAGGCCACAGGTTTTGGGCCCATATTTGAGGAGGAACCTTTAGACACAGTATATGCTGAAGATTCTCCTGAGCCCAAAATCTCCATGAACTGCAGAGTGCGAGCCAACCCACCAGCCACTATTAAGTAACATCTGTTTTTGGGTTGTTAAACTTTTAATTTTAAGGCTACTTTCACACTGCAGACAAAGACGGCCCAAATAAGATTTTTTTGCCCACCTGTGAATCAGAGGTGTTTTAGTCATGGCAGTGTGAACAGCACAAACCACATAGAATCTTAGCTTTTTGATTCCGATTTTGTGCCCCTTTCATATGTGGTATTAAATGCGACACAGGTCAGTTGTTTGCAATGCGATAGCAGTGTAAGCTGTTATGTCAGAGTTTATGCGACTTTTATGTCATTTTAGATCTACATGCATCATCATTCTGCACTGGCACATACACTGTAAGAAATTAACTGTAGAATGTACAGTAACTTGTAAATCATTATCCACAACTGTACTGTAAAACACAGCACAGTGCTACATACAACAAAGCAGTTGATATATAATCCGGATATATATACCCCGGCACCACATCCACACACACACCTCCATACTGAAGCAGCAGCCACTGCCCCACAACATGCTATCATTAAAATTTTGACATGACAGAGCGCTGCATAGGTCAGAAAAGCTACACAAAAAAGTCAGATCTGAGCAAAAATCTGAATTAAGCACAGTGTGAATGTAGCTTTAGTTCTGTGTTTAGTCGTATAAAAAACAAACGACTTTACACGTATTTCCTGATTTGTCTACTTTGGTATCAATGAGTCAAGCTGATTGCTAAATGGACATTTTTAAATAAATATTTATATTTTGGCTTTAAGGAATATTAATCATATAGCTCATCTTTTACTGTGGGTAGATTTGCCTTTACTATTTCTCTGCAGATGGTGGCATAATAACTGGGAGATTAAGTTGTTGGAGCAGCCAGATGAACACTACAGTTTAGTGGGTGGAAACCTGGTAATCACCAATCCAGACAAAAATAAACATGCTGGAAAGTATGTATGTGTGGCCAAGAACGTTTATGGCACAGTCATCAGCAAAGAGGCCACTGTAAGGTTTGGATGTAAGTGATGGGTTACTTAAAAATATTTTTGCTTTTATTTATGATCATTTATTCAAAATGTACCATTTATTTACAGAAGTAAAATTATTTATCATATCATGCTCAGCATTACGATTTTCTCTTATAAAGGGCGACTTATTTGAACCTTCTGTAAAAAAACTTCCACCGCCTTTCTAAACTATAACTAAGTAAGTGAGCATAACAAACAAACAGTATGGTTTAAATAAGACTGTAATGAAAAGTAGACCAGGGTTAGAATCAAACAGATCACTTTATTTCCAATCTGATAGAAACCAGGAAGTTGTAGCGAACTTAAAGGCTTGTTGAAACAAACAGAGAACTAAGAGAGAAACACAGGATTACCTGTAACAACGGAGTCTCTTGGGGAGTCTTTTTTTAAATGCAGTAAGTGTTAGGAGTCCGGTGAGGAGGTGGAAATGTTGGAACGTCGGAGGGTTTACCTGACCAGGAAACAGTGGTGGCTGGTAACCAAGTACGCCTTGGAACGGGTGAGGCCTGTGGCTGGGTGCCTCAATGAATTTTGTGCATACACGGTTCCAGAAGTTCTAGTGGCTGTGACAGAAGGTACGGAGGTAGCGACCGATCTCTTGGATTTTCATTCTGTCTGTTGTTACTCGGAGAGTGCTAACCCAACCATAGGTTCACTGACACACCTAGAAGGAAATAGAAACATCTAAACACATTACCTTGGTTGTCTCCATGGCTGTTTGGAGCCCAGGTTGGGAAACCTGGCAGCAGGCTGGATGCATGTGCAACCTTTGGAGGCTGGGAGGTCCGTGACAAAATCCACTCTTGGACATCAGAGGTAGGAGCTTGTCAATCGGCAGGTGATGAGGCTTTGTCATGTACCGTCTGACATCAATGGCCAATCTGGGCCACCAGAAGCATTCCTTTAGCAGTGAGATGGTCTGGTTAGTTCCTGGATAACCGGTGTTCAGGGACTTGTGTGTGGAGAGAATCAGGTTCCCAATTCCTACTGAATAGGACTTACTATGAGCGGCAGGGGAAGAATTGTCATTGGGGGAGTCGTCAGGAGCATGTAGTTGTAATAAGCATCGGCCTTTGCCTTCTTAGTTCCTGGGCAGTAGATAATTTTAAAGTGGAACTTGGTAAAGAAAAGAGTCCAATGGGTCCGCAAGAGTTTAATCTCATAGCCTTTTTAGAGGTACTCTAGGTTCTGATAGTCTGTGTATACAAAAAATGAATAACATGCACCCTCCAGCAAGTGTCTCTACTCATCCAAAGCAAGCTTGGTGGCTAGAAGTTCTATAAGTTTTATAATGTTGGTTGGGCAGGGTTAGTTCCTTTGAAAAAAACAAAATCGATTCTTGTGGATCCAGGTGTACTAACAGAGAAGCTGTAATGAAGGCTTATTGGAGCCATGCCATTGCTTGAGTGTTCTCTGTATTACAAGAAAGGGTCTAAGGTTTTTTCTTTAATCAGTTTGTCAGTGGTGCGGTGACTAGACTGTAGTTTATTATAAATTGCCTATAGAAATTTGCAAAGCACAGGAATGGTTGCAGCTCCTTTATTGTGGATAGGCGAGGCCATGTCCTAATAGCTTTCACTTTGTCTTCATCTATTTTGACTCCCTTGGCGGAGATGCGAGGAACTGGATGCTAGTCTGATAAAGGGAAATTTTGGCTTTTAGAAATAGGCAGTTATCACAGAGACATTAGAGGACCTTGGCCACATGGTAAAAATACTCACTCTCAGTTTGGGAGTAAACTAGGATGTCATTGATATATACGAGGAAAAAAAAGGTTAGGATACTCCTGAAACACCTTGATCATGTAGACCTAAATTACTAAAGGGGCATTGCAAGACCATAGGGCATCACCTCCCTACTCGTAGTGACCTGTGGGGGTAATAAATGCCATCTTCTATTCGTCTCCCCTGTGAATGCATATCCAGTTATATGTGCTACAATGTCTAACTTAGTAAAGATTTGGCCTCCTTGAAGTTGTTCAAAGGCTGACAGAACAAGAGTAATAATAATTACGGTTTATTTAAGGAATAATTGTTTTTAGTGTATAGTCATCAATACAGGGTTGGAGACCACCATCCTTCTTGGCTACAAAGAAAAAGCTGGATGCTGTGGGAGACGTGGAAGGACAAATATACCCCTGTGGAAATGCCTTTTTGAGGTAGTCCTCCATAGCTTTTTGTTCTGGGATTGAGAGAGAATAGATCTTTTCTCTGGGCACCGGTTCATTGAGCAGAAGGTCACTGGCAGAGTACCATGTTCTATGCGGAGGTAACTTAGAAGCTTTTTTGGGACAGAAGACATCATAGAATTGGGCATACTCTGAAGAAATATCATCTGACAGTTTTTGAGGGGGCTCTTTATGGAAGTTGAGTTCAATGGCATGATAGAGACTGACTGGGATGACGTGGGGAGTTCTGGGAAACTGGAAAGCATAAGTGTCCCCACCCCTTTAATTTCATTGGTGCTCCATGGCACGAACTTGTGGGCAACAAGCCACATGTTCCAGAACAATTTCTGCAGTACTTTACTCCAGAACCAGAAACTTTATTTCCCCTGTGTAGTTGCAACAAAATGGGACAACCAGACTCACCATGGGTTGTAAGGGTCAGACCGGACATGTTCTTCTTTCGTGTCCGCCTTTTCCACAATACAGGCATAAGCTTTGGGTCAGCTGATGGTGATGTTCAGTCAGGGTTTGTCTCGTGCTGTCCACCTGCATTATTTTGTGAAATGGGTCTGAAAGAGTAGTTTTTTTCTGACTGGCAGTGTAAGTGAAATTTGAGCCATGTGGCTTTCCACATAACCTCAATGCCATTCCGCCATGCGTATTAAAAGTTTGATTAAGCTTTCTAGCCCCATGGAGTCATCATAGGTGGGGAGTAGCAATCTTAACGAAAGTTCTATTACTTGACGATAAGTTGTGGCACATTCATTCCACTCGCTAGATGCTGCTAAGGTGCGAAAACAGAGAGTGTAATTTTAAATAGAAGTTTTTCACTGATTGCGGCATTTCCGACCGGTTATCCGAACACCTCTCGAAAATGGGCAAAGAACACCTGCAGAAACGGTGAAGCTGGTCCACCTCGATGACTGCGAGCATGGATTGGTGCCAGAGGAGCGCTGGGCATGGTTTTATTCGGCGTGGAAGCGGGAGTTTGATCTAGTACTCTGCGGATCATCAAAATCCGCTCTTGAAAGTTTTGGAAATTTGGGAAACGCTAGGAGATCACAAGTTCTTCATCCTTGATAAGACCAGACAGCAAATAAGTGGAGGTGATTGGTTTATATAGGATGTGTGTGCAATCAGGGATAAGAACTTAGGGGAGAGTGAGCTGTGAAGTGAGAAAGAGCCTGGCATGTTTGTGGCAAAGACAGTAAAGCACCACATTAAATGCAAGATAAAATAATATTTACATGTATTTCACTACACTTTTTATATGGAGAGGGGCTCTGCATGATCTTTTCTTTAAGAATTAATTTATTATATGAAAAAGGTATGACACAATAAAACTTAACATATTATACAGTCATATACACTGTTATTGTATATATTATACAGGTATATATACATTGTTATTGTACATATTATACAGTAATATATACAGATTTTGTATCAGTGTATTAAAATATTTCAGTACAGTAGAAGTAGAATACGATATAGCTTCAGATGCTTATCTGAGATCTATTGAAAATAATTCAATGCTGTAAAACCCCAAAAAAATAAATCAGAGTACATCTCTTGATGGATGGATGGATAAAGTATTAAAGTAATTGGACATGGTTAAAGATACAGAGTCACTTTATCACTACCCCTGTTGGATATCTTAATGCAAGGAATATTTATTGAACTTTGTATGTTGTGGCATTTACATTAATCCTTCACTGAAATTGAGAGACTCACACGCTGTTCCAGCATGACAAAGCCCCTGTGCATAAAGCCCCTGAGCTCCATGAAGACAGGCTGTGTTCTAGTAGGAGTGGAAGAACTTGAGTGTCCTGCACAGAGCCCTGACTCAACACCACTGAACAACTTTTGGGTAAAATAAAACCTCCTCACAACAACAGTGTCTACTCTCTGACTAAGACTACTGTAGCGGAATGAACACAAATCCCCACAGTCACACTATGCGTTCTTTTATACAATCACCATTTTGATAATTGTCATCTACCTCTCTCCTGGTCATCTGGGAAATTTTGCCTTTTGCCTCTCATGGACTCCTTCTCCTTGACCTTTAACAGATATCTTTCCTCAATCCAATAAAAGAAATGTCCTGAATTTTGTATTTACCTCTAATCATTAGCTGGTTTTGTTCAACCTTTCTCTTCCCGAAAGTGCTGTGCAACAGCCGGCAAGAAATGAGATGAGCAGAGAGAAGATGGAAGGAATCACATCTCGCCAGTTACTGTACACTCTTGTTCAAGTTATCCTTAGGTGTGACTGCCTGAGGCTAAGACTGCCATCTACAAGTTCTGCAAAAACCTTGCAAGCTCCACAAAATTTTTCAGTGCTTCTTACCCACTCAGCTCCGCCTGCTACAGTCAACCCCGAAATTATTCATACCCCTGGCAAATTCCAACTTAAAGTTACTTTAATTTAACCAGCAAGGTTTTTTTTGACAGGCAATGACACAGGCTACTCCCAAAAGATAATAAGACGATGTACAAGAGGCATCATTGTGGAAAAAAATGTGTGTCCAAAATTATTCATACCCTTCTCAATAATCAATAGAAAAGCTTTTATTGGCTATTACAGCAATCATAATTGCTGACCAGCTTTTTGCATGCCTCCACTGGTATTTTTGCCCATTCATCATTAGCGATAAGCTAATACTCTTTCAGGTTGTAGGGTCTCCTTGCCATCACCCTGATCTTTAGCTCCCCCCACAGATTGTCTGCTAACCATTTCTTCACCACTTTTGCTGTGTGTTTTGGGTTGTTGTCATGGTGAAATGTCCACTGGTGCCCAAGGCCAAGTTTCTCTGCAGACTGCCTGAAGTTGTTGTTAAGAATTTTGATGTATTGCTTCTTTTTCATGGTGCTGTTTACTGTGATTAGGTTTCATGGTCCACCGGCTAAAAAACGCCCCCAAAAACACCACCAAAACATTAGGTTCCCACCACAATGTTTGACAGTGAGGATGGTGTTCTTAGGGTTAAAGGCTTTTCCTTTTTTTGCACCAAATGAAGGATGCATCATTGTGGCCAAACAATTAAATTTTTGTTTCATCTGACCATAAAACAGAAGACCAGGAGTCGTCTTCTTTGTCCAGATGAGCATTTGCAAAGGCTAAGTGGGCTTTTGTGTGCCTTATCTGGAAAAGTGGTGTCCTCCTTGGTCTGCGTCCGTGGAACCCAGCGGGTTTCAGTGTCCGGTGGACTGTCTGCCCTGAGATGTTGCCACCAGCAGAGCCCAGATTCATCAGGATGGCCTTAGTGGTGATCCTTTGATTCTTTTTTTACCTCTCTCACTATCCTCCTGGCCAGCACAGGTGTCACTTTTTGGCTTCCGACCACGTCCTCTGAGATTTTTCACAGTGTAGAACATCTTGTATTTTTTAATGATACTTTGCACTGTAGCCACTGGAACTTTAAAACATTTAGATATGGTCTTATAGCCCTTCCATGACTTGTGAGCAGCCATAATGCGCAGCCCCAGGTCCCCAGTGAGCTCCTTTGTCTTAGCCATGACTGTCCACAAACCAACAGCAGAGAGATACTGTTTTTTACCTGTTGAGTTGATTAAAACAGTTGTTCCCAATGAATCAGGGTAATTAGAATGCTTTAGAACAGCTTGGACTATTTGGAATGGTATAGAACTTTGGATTTTCCATAGACTGTGACAGTTTGCAAAGACTGTGACAGTTTTACCACTTTTTGTTCAAATGTAAATAAAAGCTGAAAAATATTTTTTCCACAATGATGCCTCTTGTACATTGTGTTATTATCTTTTGGGAGAAGCCTGTGTCTTTTTTTGGTCAAAAAAAGTCAGAATTTGCCAGGGGTATGAATACTTTTGGGCATGACTGTATTCCCTCTCTGTCTGCAAAACATATTGCATCTTGGTGAGAAAATTACTGTGAATTACTATCACAGTTTTCCATTTAGCACTTGAAGAGGTTCAACAAGTCATCCTGTCTTGCAATCCTACTACCTGTTTACTGGATCAAATCCATGTTACAATGCTTGAGATTTTTGCAATGCTTTTTGATCAACAACAACAACAAAGCGTGATAATTATTCTCTTTTCTTTCAAAACTACTTGAACACACTGTGTATAATCAACTGTCTCTGTACCTCTCACAGAGAAGTGGATAGAATCTCATCAGCTAAAACCTAACAGAACTGCTCTTTATTTTGGCTGATTTGTTTCCATATGCCAAGATCTTGCAAAATTCATGGGTGTCGACCATTCTTTTCGATTGCAATTTATAAACTAGACTACCGCAACTTGCTCCAGGCAGGTCTACCTCTGAGTGCAATTCGTCCTCTGCAGATGATATGGAATGCAGCTGTGCAGGTTGTTTTCCAGCTCCCAAAATTTTTACACACCACCTTTTGCTACACCTTCCACTGGCTTCTAGTAGCTGCATACACAAGATTCAAAAAGGGAAAAACAGAGTAGCACTTGTCACTATTAAGCCAACTGGCCTATTTCGGCTGGGTAGGAATACTGAAGAAATAATAGCTATTTACTAAATTTTACATCATGATTCAGTCATCATGATTCTATAATAATGATGATGATGATGATGATGATGATTATTATATCATTTGAATTTTTACTGTGATATTACAAATATGTTTAAATCCCAGTAATTTTAGTACTATTTCTATTATTTCATGACTGAGTGCCCAAAAGAGACTACAAACCCAATAAGGTACCTGTGCCCCTTGGCCTAGAAAACTGGAATATTAATATAGACAACTTTGAGTCTAGTCTACATATATTTTTACACTAATTCTGCCATGTGTTCTTTTTTTAGTTCTAAACCAGTTTCCAACTGATGAGAGAGAGACAGTGTATGTTAAAGAAGGACAGGGAGCTGTTCTGTTGTGTGATCCACCCTCTTGCTACCCAAGTAAGATGTTTTAAACCCATTTAGTGTTTATTGTACATGCTTTAGGGGAATAAAGGTGCATGCATTTACTTCTACCAATATCGTAATACAACAAAATACACAGGAGCAATAATGTGTTACTAACTTCTTAATGAATGTTTTTTTCCTTGTTTTTTTCAAGATGAGGTGATGTACCGATGGATCTACAATGATTTCCCCAACTTCATTATTCCTGATCAGAGGCGTTTTGTGTCTCAGACTACAGGCAACCTTTACATTGCTAAAGCGGAGGTCTCTGACATTGGCAACTACTCATGTTTTGTGTCCAGCCCTACCATTGGCAAAAGTGTCTTTAGTACACCATTTGCTCTGGTGCCAGAGATACAAAGTAAGTTTGTGCATGCAATTAATGAATAATAATTTCCCTAAATTAAATAAAATAGATTACCAGAGCGTCTGCATACCATTTTATCTATAAATGGTATAAATAATTTAATATATAGCTAACCTCTTTGCTATGTTGTTTTAGAGGAAGTTAGTCGATATCCTGCAGACATTCGAGTGAGATTTCCTAAGACATATGCCCTGGTCGGGCAAAATGTCACTCTGGAGTGCTTCGCGTTGGGAAAGTAAGCAACCAAAGCAGAGGAAGTGTATTTTCTGTCATTTATCATAAATTTTATTTTTGAATCACTATTAATGTATTTATTCCTCCTTCCTCTGGTTCCACTGAGTGTAATTATCAAACTAAAAAGGATTAGCCGACTGACTGCAGTATGACACACTTTATAAACCTTCATATAAGCATACATAGACCACAAACAAGTTCCCCATTCAGGAACTTGAGTTGCATCAAGTCACTTTGGGAATGGCCTTTAATAACCTTTCACATGTGTAATTCGTCAAATCGAAAAACATTATATTACGGACGGGTAATGTCATCCGCCAGGAAATAATGCTATATAAAGTTAGATATAAAGAGATAGCTTTATTTAGAAAAGGAAGATAGTCCAAAAAGAAGTCAGAGAAGTAAGAAGAAGTCCGGTACACAGTAATTCAATTAATAGCAAACAAATCCAAAACGCAAGGCAGAAAGGCGAGGTTAGAAACAGGCATAAATCAAAACTTATCATAAACCAGTAAAAAATAGAACACGCAGGAGCAAACAATACTTCACGACATGATTAGCAATACGGTTAGCTTATATACACTGAGTGCGGAAAATGACGCCGAAAGTACTAGCGAAGAACTAGTACTCCGGCGATGGCGCCCTCTGGAGGTAGGAGTTTGAGTCCCTACATTACCCCCACTCCTCCAGCCGTTTTATAAGGTCAACCACAAGGGCAAGGAGCTGGACGTTCGGGGTGAGCTGCATGGAACCCCTGTGTGACTGGCATCCAGAATGTCGCAGGCTTTGACCCATGATCTCTCCTCAGGTCCATAACCTTATATTAAGGCGCTTACAAAACTCTCTCCAGACTTGTGAGGTGAACTGGGGGCAATGCCCTTTGGTATGCCAAAATTTCTAAATACGTTATTAAGCAGCTGGGTAGCGATCTCTATGGCAGTCGGAAGGCCCTTAAGTGGCACTAGGCGGCAGGCTTTTGAGAAATGGTTGATGATGGTGAGTATTGTGGTGAAACCTTGCAAGAAGAATAAGTGACAAAATCCCCTGCAATATGTGCAGGGGATTTTGTCGTTGTGGGATAGGTAGGGTCTCGAGCAGGTTAATGTTAATGAGTCTTGGACTGATCACAGGTACCACAAGCTTTAACAAAATAGCCAAAATAGCCAAGTTCGGCCACCAATAAGTGTTACATAGTAGCTCTGTGGTGTGATTCACTCCAGGGTGGCCAGTGCTTAGGAATGAGTGAACTCAGGAACTCACTCATGATCTAAGACTGCATAAAATCATGCATCCTGGGCAGAGTATCCGTTTTACTGTTTTTGGTACCTGTACGGTAGGTGACAGCGAATAGAAACATCATGTAGAACAGCGCCCATCGTGCTTGTCTTGAGGCATTTTGCGGTGTCTTGTCTTGAGATATGATCACGGTGGAACTCACATTGAATGCAAGCAAGGCAGACAATGGTTTTGACAATACTAAGACCACTGCGTGATGTCTGTATCCCTCCAGGATATTGGGAATCCAGGAATAAAGGATTATATTTCTATAGCCAGGGAAATCCTAGGGTGAAGGGATTTTTAGGAGAAGTGATGAGATAAAAGAAGATTTGCTCTTGGTGTAAAATCCCTACTTGAAGCATGACCAGATCAGAACATTGAGTGATACCAGAACTGATGGGCTGCCCATCAGTGGTGGAAATCTGTAATAGGGGATTGCAGGGGAAAGTCAGCAGGCACAGTAAGACACATGGCTTACGAAAGAGTACAAACCGGAAGACCTACTTTGGCAGTAAGTGATTTGACTGTACATACACTGCAGAAAAGTTTGGCACCTCTACAATGGAAGCATAACTCGGTGTGCAAACGACGCTGTCGGTACTGGGGAGACAATTTTTATAGCACCCAGCTGCATAGGCTAAACTTCAGCAGTGTTCAAATTGGTGCACACACTGTTTTGAGCTAGCTGGTGAGTGGTTTGGATAAGATTATTAAGTCTCACAGCCATAGATACATAATGCCAAAGAGTACCTGTGTCATCGTGACAAATGAGTTCTGCCTGCAGTCGAAGATTCAGTCCTTCTTTAAAACGTGATTTCAGCGCCACCTCATTCCACCCACTTTGTGCTGCTAATGTCTGGAACTGTATTGCATACTCAGCAGCGGATCGCTCACCTTGGCTTAAACGATGTAACTGGGCTGAGATATCCATTCCCCTACAGAATGTTCAAATACTATGCGAAGTTGGGTGGTAAAATAATCCACAGAGGTGGAAACTTGCAAATCAGAATCCCATACTGCCGATGCCCAATCTAGCGCTTTGCCAGAAAGTAATAATAAAAAAAGAGCTCTTGTTACTTTTGGTGGAAAATGCACTGGGTTGAATCTTAAAACAGGATCTGACACTGGCAAATAAATCCTCTACATGCTTTGGTGTGCCTTCAAACTTACCTGAAAGAGAGAAAAGTAAAGACGTATTTCTGGAGCGAACCTGAGGCTGTGGTTGCTGCTGCTAACATACTGTCACCAGTTGTGCTTAAAACAAATGGAGGGACCCCTGGTTCCTCGTGTAGGGTCTGGAACTGGGGGATCTATGTTGTTGATCATGTTCTTCTGCCCGCTTTTACACCGAAGCTGGCTTGGCTGTTGGGGGGAATGGTGGCTCATGGTTAAGGTGTTAGACTACCAACCCGAAGATTGTGGGTTTGATTCCCAGCGCCACCAAGCAATGTGGCCCCTGAGCAAGGCCCTTGGAGTACTCCAGAACCTGGTCAGACTACTGCTAGTATCCCTATTCTGACCAGCCTGAGTATGATTCTCAGCCCTGTGGTCACTTTTAGAATGTCATTCCTTCCAGATATCCAGCAGGACAGACTGCAAGCAGGGGAGCTCTGGTGCATCTGTATCCATGGTTATTTAAACTGTAAGTATGGCCCCCCCAAGGCGGCTCAGCTCCTAGCAGCAGGTCTCTCGACTAATCATGTGCCATATATATACAAATATATAATGCAAGCTTGTCACTGTGCAGCGTGATGCATGTTAATATAGCATTAATTCCTGTTCAATTATGTCACCAGCCCATGACCTAATGCTTTTTGATTGGAAAGATTTTACACATGCTTCAGGCAAAGGTTTTTCACATCCATTTCAATATATAAGCATTACAAAGGCATTGCATTTTAACAATCGATTTACTTAGTTATTTCACTAGTCTACAAGTTGATAAAAACAAGCAGCAGGCCACTGTGTAAAGGCTGATTTGAGGTTTGTGTGCTTCTCAGTCCTCTTCCACATATCCGCTGGAGAAAACTAGATGCAGATCTACCACCCAACTATGAGGTGAGCATGAATGGTGCTTTACTACACCTCATCAATGTGCAGTATGAGGATGAGGGTAGCTATGAATGTGAGGCACTCAACGTCAAGGGCATGGACTGGTACCGCCAGTGGCTGTATGTAGAGGGTAAGGACATCTCTTTAATTGAAGTTAAAGCTTTTACATATTTGATTGGAATGCAGGAAGGACAATTATTATTAAGTTAAATAAAAAATGATATACATAATAAATTGTAGTTGGAGTGCAAATAGGCAGACAGCATTGAAAGCAACTAAAATTTGAGAACTTAAATTGCAGTATTATACAGTGCATGCAAATAATAATTAAACATAAATTGTAGTAATATTTCATGTATTGTTATTGTTGCTCTGATTTCCTGACCAGGTGCTCCAGAGTGGGCAGAGCATATCAATGACACAGAGAAAGATGTTGGCAGTGAACTTACTCTGTCCTGCACGGCTGTGGGAAAGCCATTACCCTGGATTCGCTGGTTAAAGGATGGCTATTCAGTCAGTTCTCATTCTTGTGAAATTTTGCATAACTAGTTTAAAAAACACTTTGTAACATTTTAAAACATTATATAAAGCAAGGGTCATTTGCGTTATTTAATTCTGTAAAGCTGCTTTGCCACAATCTATATTGTAAATAAATGTGACAAGGATGTAGTCCTCTCCGGGAATTTCAAAATGGCCATTATGGGAGGTTGAATTTGCTACCACACTTCCATTCTTCACTTCATCATCCATTATGATATATTAGTCATGGGACTTCTTTTTTTTCTTCTTTTGCTTTCTGTCGCCACCTAACCCTATTCTCTACATGCTCTTCACTCACACACACTAGCTAGTTTATCTCATCCATATGCCTCCTCTTTGCCTTCTGCCTGGTAGTTTCATTTGTAAGATCCTCCTACCAATATATTCACTATCCCTCCTCTGTACATGTCCAAACCACCTTAATCTGTCTTTCCTGACTTTCTCTCCAAAACATTTAACATGATTCGTCCCTCTGATGAACTTGTTCCTAATTCTGTCCAACCTCGTCACTTTCAAAGAAAACCTTAACATCTTCAGCTCTGCTACTCGTCTCTTTCTCAGCGCCTCTGATAAAGTAGTCATTATTTCTCAAATTCAATTAAAAATAAATACATTTTAAATTTAGAATACATTAAGTACTTAAAAGCTAATGTGGCTGCAATTACAGCTTCTACAAGCATTTAGTTTTGAGCATTTATATTTGGCAGTTTATTCTATTTCTTATTTTCTTGGTAAGTAAAAGCATAATTTTTTGAGTTTACTGCAGAGATAGTTGTCCATCTATCTCCACAGACAGTTCCTTGGTCTATGTAATGTAAATTGCTTTATAAACCCTAATTTGTTTCCTTATAAAATATGTCAATTTAAACTGCAACATTTGGATTAAATCTTATGCCCAGACATCAGGTAAAATAAAATAATTCAAACCTAGATGTAGTACCTGACCAGGATGGTATTTAGCATAGCAAATAGGTCTGAGTTATTGATTTTTTAATTATTTAATATTTTAAATAATGGTTTATTGATTAATTATAGCTACTCAAAAAGCAAAGTCACTAGCAAATAATTAAAAGTGTCTGTAAACTTTCTGATTCATTAACATTTTGCTAAATAGTTTTACTTCATTTTTACTTGAGAAAGAATAGTGGAAATATTTGTATGTAGAGAAAGGATAGTGTAAATATTTGTAGGGGGATGTTAGACATGGAGCTGCAGGAAGGCGATAGTGGATGTGAGTAAAAAGGATAGAGCTAGGTGGAGGCAAATGATTCGCTCTGGTGACTCCTGAGGGAAACATTTAACAGGAGCTGTCTCTCTATTGTGCTTATTCCTAATCCTGTCCAACCTTGTCAATCCTAACTCATACAGCATTGCTGCTCTCATCACTGTCTTCAATTAACATATGCCTTCTGTTTGGCCTCAGTCACCTCCCTCTTTACTCCGCACTGTAATTCCCAGTATTCCTTTTTTTCCCCATTCTTGCTATGTCCCAATTCTTCTTCTAACTTATTCCTCTGTATACTATCCTGTCTTCCTATTCCTATCTTTTGAATGACAGACCTTTCTTCCTGTTTCTTTTATCACTTCTGCTGTATTTTCCCAGGCATTTTAATCCTTTTAGCAAAGTGAACTAACATGTCATTGTAGGTTCCTTTCCTAACTCCATAAATGCCCATCATATCCTCATCACCATCACCATTAAAGTCTGCTCCAGTATGCTTTCACCTCTGGAAATACTCTGAAAATCACCTCATTTAACTCTAGAATTATTCCCTTGTAACTCTCAAATTACTTGTGAAGCATAACCACAAACAACGTCACCCCTTAAATTTCAAACTTTGAAATTATTATCCTGTCTGACATTCCTCACCAACTCCTTCTCTTTATCAACATATCAACCACATCTCATTCTTTAACCAACAGTAGTCCAATTTCCGCCAGCACCCTGTAGGCTAACAGCGTCAGTGGCGGTCATTGTTAACCCTGACATTGACCGATCCCTTATAGAATACATAGAATTGTCTATTCACATATTTATATTTGTCGATGTTTTATGCCGATGTTTTATGGTGATTTGTCGATGTCCAGGCTTGGGACAGGTAAAATGGACAGTGACCCCTGTGGCTAGATTAAAAGATAAAGAAGCTAATGAAGCCACAAGAAATAACATTCAAGCTTTCTAAAATTATAAATAAATTATATTTGTGGTTATAGATTTTGTTTATATAAAGTAAATACAATAATTATACTTTCTAAAATAATTTGCCGTTCAAAGATTTTATCTTTGGTATTGTTTTATTAAATGATTTATGCAATACTAATTAAGATTTTATGAAGCTTACAAGTCTGTACTCTTTGAATAGTGATTTCTTTACTATTTTTTGTTTTAGTATGGCAAAGGGGAGCTGAAATTCTCCAGTCTCACTTTTGAAGACTCAGGCATGTATCAGTGCATTGCTGAGAACAACTGGGGAACCATCTACGCTAATGCAGAGCTGCGTGTGGTCTGTGAGTTGCACTGTACACATCCATACAAATTTCTAACAGAGACAGCTGATTTTTTTTTACATTTATGAAATTGGTATTTTAAATCATGTTTTGATGATTCTACACTCTTCCTAGCCTGTGCCCCAACATTCATTTACAACCCAGTAAAAAAGATTTTGTTGGGGGCTGAAAATGGGCGTGTGGTGATTGAGTGTAAACCCAGAGCTGCTCCAAAACCAAAGTTTATCTGGAAACGTGGCCTAGAAACACTTTCTAACTCATCTCGGTAAGTTTAATTGAACATTTCTGTCTATTACATTTCACTACTGGAAAATGAAGTACAAAACACTGATTACCATCACCTGTCTGTTACATATTAGGCTGTGTATATTCTCAAGCTCAACCACATATATGAGGTATACGGCTTCTCTACTGATTGTATTGGAAAATTAAAACCTCTGAAAAGAAATATCTTTAAATATAATGCACCAGTACACATTAACGATTAAACTAATTTTACCAACTAAAAAATAAAAATATGTGCAAATATGACAAAAAGTCACACAGCAAAATTTGCACCGTTGTATACCTTTTTGTCATTTCTGTGCTGAATAAGACACTACTTTTTAGACCTCACCAATGTCTCCATGCTTCTCTAACTGTATTGGGCTTCATGTTCTCCTTCTCCCACTAATGGTGAGTTATGTGCACTAATTGGCTGCCTGACTGACCTTTATGCTTTTATCAAGGGGAACCAAAGAGTTATCACAGGTTGGTGTCCTTTGCACTTGCTATCCACTGAAGTGGTGCTGGCCAGTCACCAGGGCAAAATGAAACCAGCTAAACAGTAGCAGAAGTTCTTGGGTTTTGTTTCAGAAGGTGATCTTTGCTTTAGGTTTTGTCAGCCTTCCCACATGACCTGACAAAATACCAAGGATTAGATCTGGATTCAAGTAGATTCCGTCCTTTCTGTGGAGTTAGCCAGCTGTTGGGTTGCTATATGGGTTGCTATATGGCTGTCATTAGTGCTTGGGGTTGGGTTTTCTCTGAGGCTGGTTAAGTTTGTGTTTATTCTGGCATTCTTTCACTCTTAGGCTACAAGAGCAAAACCCTGAAACCATTAATAAGGTGAATAACAGATTGCTTTCTATTCTGTGCAGAGATGCATATCTAAACAACCAAGAGAGATAAACAGCAATGCAAATTCTGCTACCAGTATGCACTGAATAGCTATAAAATAGAAAAAGTAAAATTTGCTACTCTATCTGTGTTGGGTCTCATGTTCTCATCTTATCTTGCTGATGGTAAACTGTGTACACATATGTCTCTTTAATATTGTTTTATTTTGTTATATTTTATTATATGTGGTTTAAACTGTAAATGTGTCCTTTGATTTATCTGACAGTTTTTTGATTTGGGATGATGGGAGTCTAGAGATTCTCAATGTGACTAAGGCTGATGAAGGTTCATACACCTGTTATGCAGAAAATGACCGCGGAAAGGCCAACAGCACAGGAATTCTTAGTATTAAAGGTTAGTTATTGTGTTCTTATAGTTGTTACATATTTTATAGATTTTTGTATACTAGTTCTTCATTTCTCTGGAATTATTTTTTTTTAATTGAAGCTTTTGTTTAACATCGAGCAAACCATGATTCTAAGCTTTGAATTTTTGTCTTTGAGTGTAGCCAATCAACATCTGTAAATCGAGGAGAGCCAACATGATTGTTTCAGTAGTGAGGCAAATTGCATAGTTTATTATAACCAATGCTACGCAAACTTGGTGTTGGCAGGTTGAATTTACTTACTGAGGTTTGTCATAAAGTAATAAACTGCTTGTGTGTGTTCTTTTCTTAGAGGCAACAAAGATCACTGAAGCTCCATCAGATGCGGAGGTGACTGCGGGGGAGAACACAATCCTACAATGCTCTGCCTCACATGACCCTAGCTTTGATATCACCTTCATCTGGTCAGTGGATTCATACATTATCAACTTTGAGACTGATTATGAGCACTATGAGCAGCTAATGGTGAGAATAAATTTGATATTTCAGTTTATAACGGGTTATAGTAAAAAAGGTTTATGAAAGCTATTATTCAGTAAAATATGTTAAAACGTATCATCTTTATATTTTGTATAATTTATCATTATCTATGTATTATCTTTAATTATTTAAATCAACCTAAATTAACTAGCCATTAAGACATGGGTATCACTGTAGGTTTTTGCATCATAATAGATTTTTTTGCTTTGTACTTAAATTTAAATTGTAAGTTATTCTTATATTTATGGATTTATTAAAGGATCATGAGTCGAGTGGACACTTGCTGATTAAAAACATTCAAGTTGATCATGCAGGTCACTACACCTGCACAGCACAGACGATTGTTGACAATGCCACTGTTTCTGCTGACGTCTACGTCAAAGGTTAGTTCTATTCTAAGGAACTCCACTGTGATGAGAAGTATTTTGAACCCAAGTGCAGTTTATTCACGAAGTGTAAATAACGAAACTAAACTTGACTTAACTACACATGAAACATAAACACCAACACTTACATAAACACTTGCATGACCATGACCATGACCATGACCATAAACACGAACCTAGCATGAACTTGAATTCCCCCCCAGTGGTACAGGGAACAACAAACCACAAAGACAGGAGGATACAAGGGGGTATATATGCACAAGACTAAACAAAGAACACCTGTGAACAATTGAGACCAAAATAAACAATAAGACAAGAACAAGGGGAAGCACATGATAGGAAGACATGAGGAATAAGAAAGTAAACAAAACACTGCCTAGGCTAGCTAAGCTAGCATAGCATAGCATAGCATAGCATAGCATAGCATAGCATAGCATAGCATAGCAGCATAGCATAGCATAGCATAGCTAGCTTAGCTAGCTTAGCTAGCTAGCATAGCATAGCATAGCATAGCATAGCTTAGCTAGCATAGCTAGAACATAAAAACACTACATAAGCCCACCCCCCCCCCCCCCCCAAAAAAAGGGCAGCACCAGACGCCCATACTAAACAACGTCTCAAGGAGGGTGGAGGAGCGGAGGTGGTCTTGGGGGTGGGATGGCGGGCCAGGCCCATAAACTGTGGAACCCAGGATGGCCTGGAGGGTAAAGCATTATGTGGATGGCCCACGATCTGGCTGGCTCAGTTGCCGGAACAGTACGTTCCGGTCCTGGTCCCGGCTCTGCTGCTAGAGAGACAGCACTCCTACACAAAAAAAAAATTTAGGCGGACAGGGTCTGAGCAGGGTTGGAAGACTGGGCATGATTAATGGACCATGGTGGGACCGGCAGATCATCAGTGGACCATGGCGGGGCCGGCGCGTAATAATACCCGCCTTTGGCGTGGCAGGCATAAGAATAACAGTCTCTGGCATATCAGGCATAACAATAACAGACTAGGGCATGGCAGCCATAACATTATCAGTCTCGGGCATGGCAAGCCTAACAATATCAGTCTCGGGCATGGCAGGCATAACAATATCAGTCTCGGGCATGGCAGGCATAACAATATCAGTCTCTGGCATGGCAGGCCTAACAAAATCAGTCTCTGATGCAGCAGACATGACAGTATCCTTATCAGACGTGACAGGCTCGGCGTGACCCTCCTCTGGCTGGGCATGAAGCGCTGGGTCTGGCTCTGGATCTGGCTCTTGGGCAGGTTTGGGAGCGCAGACCGAGCAGTATGTGGCCCAGACACAGAGGATGGCTACTCCCATTGCAGGCAGAGCTACAGATACAAACATATCCTCTTCGAGAGCCTTAGCTGGGGTCCTTGAGAGTCCCACAGTCCTAGTCACCCCATGTGAGGATCTGCCAGAGTGGCCACAAGTTTGGGCGGTGGCGCGGCGGCCATCTTGGAGCTGTATGTATAGTAAACAATAATCCACAAAACACAAGGCAAGGACAAGGGCTATAAATACACACAGAACTCATTAACAAAGACAAGACACACCTGAACACAATCACAGGACTGAACAACCAATGAGAACAAGACACAAGGACAAAGGGAAGCACATGACAGAAAGACATAAGGACAAAGCGGGAAGTAAACAAAACAAACTGCCTAGGCTAACCCTAGCATAGCATAGCTTAGCCGAGACTTAAAACAATAAACAAAAAACATGAAACAAACAAAAAAAAACCATATATAAAACATATAAAAAAAATATATAATATATATTATATATATATATATATATAGGGGTGTCTCATAGGTTTTCATACATTAAAAAACATTATAAATTTCATTATTATATTTATATAATATCCTCTACATGAATACCATTGTTTTAAAAACATTTTGATGCGTGTCCTCCGCTGCTGAAAACATGTATAAAAGCACAGCTGGAGTTATGCTTGTAATGGCGTTGGTTATACATTTCTTGAGATGATTGGCCTTCAAATGCTCCCTAAGATAAAAATCAAGTGGGGTCATATCTGGAGATCATAAAACAGAAACTTATGAGACACCCCTATATATATATATATATATATATATATATATATATATATATATATATATATATATATATATATATATAAAATCACATTCCTAAATGTGAAAGTAAAACGGTTTTAGACTGTTCAGTTCTTCACCAGACGTTAACCAAACTAAGTAGCATTTCAACTTAACCACTGTCTTTAGACACAAGTTTTAACCTTTAAGCTTAATATACATTGGAAAATAGTACATGTAGTTAAAAAATAGAAAAAGCAGCATATTGTCAATACTGTATATTGCTGTACTATTGATCTTATTTATAACTGTACACATGTAAGTAGAGAGGATTTGAACATCATTGTCTTCAGCTAATAAAAGCTGAAATGTTAACATAAATATGTCCCTTCATTTTATTATGGTTATTCTGGATTTTAAGATTTGTTCATTAGCAGTACATTTGTGCATTTATTGTAAAAATGATTATTACAGTTTTCATTACATTTAATTAATCAAGACTATATGACAATGTTGTATCGTGTGTAAATACATATGGGAATAAAGCAAATTTATTCAATGTATTATTATTATTATGCAGTTGGTTGCATAACCATTTTTCAGCTTAATGGTCTTGTCCAGAGTTTTGCAAAGTTCTCTGGTTTTCTCCAACATTCCTAGAACATACCAGTAGCTGGATTGGTGATTTAAATTAGTTGGAATTAAGTGAATAAATGTGTTCAAGTAATTTTGTTTTTACATACACACCTACTGACAAAATATACTGTAAATTCCAATGTTGTGCTTACTTAAAGAATCAAGTTTTCTTAACTAAACATTTGTATTTTAGACTTTTTTTAGAAAAAGTGTTAGTGTCATGCACTCAGAATCATTAAAAGAACTCACTTTGGCCTTTTTTTAATATGATTAGACATACAAGATAATACCTATTGTGCAGGAGAGAAAATACTTTTTAACACCTGAACATAACAGTAAGTTACGTAAAAGGTTTACGTACGTTATCTTAACAAGATACCAAGCTAACCAAGTTAGATAAATTTAACAACTTAAGTACATTCTACCTCAACACTAAGTTACTTTAATGTAAATATTAAAGAACTATACAAGTTTTGTCCCATTACTCAGATTATGAAGTTAACTCAATCAGTTAAGTTTATTTAACTTATTAGGATTTTTGTTGTTTAAGATGAAAATTATGTTCTTTGGAATTTCTTTTTATCTATCAGGTAGGCCTGGTCCTCCTGGAGGGGTGCGTGTGGAGGAGATTAGAGACACATCAGTGAAGTTGGTTTGGAGCTTGGGCTCAGATCATAGGATTCCCCTAACCCAGCACATTGTACAAACCAGAGACTTCTACTCTCTAGACCCAGAGGACTGGAAAACTGCAGTCACATGTAAGTCTGCCTGAGGAAAACATTTATAGACCAATTTATATATAATGCATATCAAATACAGTAATGCTAAAGCTCTATCATTAGACAGTTACAGCCACACCGTCACATGGTGCCACTGTATTCTTTCCCTTTGATTATATACTTTATGAGCAAAATTTAGTAAACACCCTTCCACTGGAACAACATTATTATGTCTTTTCAAACTGCTGCCACATTATACCTTTATACTGGAACTACAGTAAGAGAATCAAACCCTGTTCCATGAAAATACCCACAGGCTGTGTTATGGTATAGTGGAAGAACTCTCATGTCCTTATTCTGACTCAAACCCTTTAAACTGAACGACTTTGGGATGAATTGGAACCTCAACTGAACCCCAAACCTCCTCAACTCAATATCAGTGGCTGATCTCACTAATACTATTGTAGCTGAATGAACACAAATCCACACAGTCATACTTAACATTTTAGTAAAAAGTATTTCCAGATATGTGGGGGTTATTATGAGGGTAAAGGTTTTTGCATACTGAAGTCTGAAATTTTACATATTTATTATCCTAAATAATGTCAGTGTGTCACTTTGATATTTTGCTATCGATACTGGAGCCACATATTAAAACAAAACACAACCATGAACCAGTTGATTCTGAACAGAGACTGGTAGTATGTCTAAGGTATGCACCCCCCCAAACAATGGCATCAGAAAGGTGCGTGCCGGGCATTAAAAACAGCATACAATAGACTACAGCAGTGGTTCACCATTCAGAATTGTCTCTAAGTTATCAAAATAACTCTCTTAATGCTTGTTACAAATGTGAAAAATGTTGTTGAGGCAGGATATATGCCAAAGCTAGCTTTCATACTAAAGATCTGAAAGTTTTAAAACACTACAGTACATTATTCGAAAACAGTAATATGATATCTGCCTTGTGTAGCCCCTGTGTTTTTGGATGGAAATGCTTGGACTGCCAAGGTTGTTGAACTGTTTCCATGGATGGAGTATGAATTTCGTGTATATGCCATCAATGACCTTGGAGATGGAGAGTGTAGTGTGCCCTCCATCAAAATTAAAACCTGGGATGCCAGTGAGTTTTCACATGCTGATCTATACTACTTAATAGAAGTATTACTAATTATTTTATGATTCTTCAGAAAATTTCCATAATTAAAAAAATTTGCTAATGACTTAAGGTTAATCACCTGTTTTTAATTTCAGTTCCCACCATGGCTCCCACTGACGTAAATGGTTACATAGGCTTGAATGGAGAGGTCATAGTGACTTGGACAGTAAGTATAAGAACTTGCCATAATAAAGTATTTTATATTCCATATAAGAATACCTAGGTTTCTCCTAGATTAAGATATACATTTTGTTCTTATGTTCTTTTCTAGCCAATGAAGCCACAGTACTTTTTTGGTAAAAAGTTTGGCTATATAGTGGGTTTCAAGTACCACGAGGACGACACATTGATGTGGTCAACAGTAGCTGATCCAGAAGCGAGGCGCTATGTCTACAAGGATACTATTATACCCAACTCTGAGATACAAATCAAAGTCAAAGGTTACAACAACAAGGGCGAGGGACCATTCAGCCAAATCACAGTGGTGTACACATCTGACATTGGTGAGACAACATTCGCTCTGACTGTTTATATAATCAGACATTTATTGATTGTCTAAAGATGTTTTTGCAACTACAGGCATTGCTTTACAAATCTTTAGAACGGTAACTGTAAGGTTTAGTGATTATAATTTAAAATTTTGTAATAAAACTTTAAGGTTATATGTATTCCAAAAATTAAGAGTTAAGATACTTTTAAAGACTAAATATTTAGTTAATATATATTTTTAAACATTACAGTTTATACATTTACATATAAATCCAAACTCACAAACAATTTTTAATGACTCTATATGGCTAAGAGGATGTGGATATTTAACTTTTACCTATATGTTCGTTTCCAACTTATTTTAACACTTTTGATAACATAATTGTATAGAATGTCTTTGATACTTTGAATGTCACAGACAAACTAGGCTCTCTCATCACCCATCATCAGCACACACCTTACGTTTGAGTTTTAATTGGACACACCTGTTTGCAATCACCAATTACCTCAAGTCAAGTCACCTTTATTTATTTAGTGCTTTTTAAGAATAGAACGTGTGTCAAAACAGCTTTACAGAATCAAATCAAATAAGGCAATACAGTAAACACTCACTAAAAACTATGAGTTTTGGATGGCTATCTAGAAGACAAGGCCATCACTAGGAAAACAGACTCTTACTAGAGCACCTGGATTTCTGAAGACATTCTGAATAATTTAGCAACAAACTCCTCACTTCAGCATTCCTGCTACTTTCTCCAATTAGCTTCATTTTCATCTACAGTTTATTATAACAGTACACTCTATTGTCTCTTTAGTTACATGCTTTACTTGCTATCGCTATCCACTGTCACGTTGCTTGCTGTGCTGTAAATAAACTGTGTTTACTTACCTACCATCATCTGAGTTGTTCTGTTACAGTGAACTTCCATTACCTAAAACCAAACATTGTTACAGCATGACACTGCACTGTGCACAAAGCTTCTAAGCTCCATGAATACATGGTGTGTTCTGGGTAAAGTAAAGAAACTTAAGCTTTCTGTCCTTTAAGTGTGCTATTTTGCTAGACTTCCCTTTGCCTGCAAAACAGCACTAATTACTTCACTGGTCCACCAGAGGGCAACCATTGAACTTCTTTTTTTTTTTTTTTTTTTAAATTTTCTTTCTTCCTATTAGTTGCTGCAGAAAGTTTCCATGTACAACCATTGCATATACTGTGTGGTCCTAAACATTGCTCATTTTATTGTGCTACTTACAAGTAGCACATCTTACACATATGCTTGGGGAATTATGAGAAAATTCCAACAGGACCTAAAACTTTATTTAGACTGTTTCTTCATTGCCCTGCCTTAATTAACCCTCAAATTCCTGGAAAAAAACTAGCTTGGGCTACAGCAGTAAGGTCAGGTGGGTAAGGTGCCTGTATTCAACTAAACAATTTTTTTTGGATTTGTTGTATGTGTGTTTTATTGAACTCTCTTCTCCACATGGGGATCAAAACCTAGGACATGTGCAACTAAAGCTGGGTTTACACTGTGTAATTTTGGTTTTGGAGTTATATAAAATATTGTTTTACAGGGTGTCCCTAAAGATATGCAAAAAACATTTTTAAGAAATTTATTAACAACATTTTATTTAATTGGAATATTGAATAATGTCTTTAATATGTTTTTCATTATTTGCAATGCAAACGTTAATGCGCTTTGCAAAATTCACGTGAATTTGATGTAATAACACTCGATGTAATAAAGCACATTCACTCTTTATGCGTTCAATTAAGTGTGGTACATCTGTGATTTTATTAAGCACACCTTTTCCTTTAGCACATTAGCTCAGTTGAATTCTTTCTTTTTCAACAAAGCCATGTTTAATCTGTGGAGAAAAAAAATATAGTTAATGAGATTTCCTGTGTGTCCAGACTTTAGAGACACCCTGTATAATTTAAAACCTGTATAATTTTGAAAAATACAGTGATTTCTATCTTTGGTCATATCCCCCAGAACTACTCATCACAAGTTTCATGATATTACCAAATTTATTTATATTGGACTGTTGTTGCTTACCTGTTTTTTTGTTTACAAATTTCTCTACCTTGTTCTTGTTTGGATTTTTATTTATTTGTATCAAATATAATCTGACCTTTGCCTTGGCTAAAAAAATATTTCATATGGTGGTAATATTAATTTTTTTGTTTTGTTGCATCAGTTTATAAAGTTCGCTTTACAGTTATTGTCATATTAATGTTAGTAATGCTCTATTTATAGCCCCCACAGAGGCACCACTGGATGTTTATGCCCGCCAGGTTACATCCACAGAAGCTCTAGTTTGGTGGCTACCTGTTTTTCAAGTTCCTCCTCACTGGGTGGATGGCTACCAGGTAATTTCCAGCTTTGTTTTCAAAAAATAAGTATGTATAACTAAAACTTTAAACTGTGTAAATAATTTAAGATAAACTATAAACACATTCTGCGTTAAGAATGTTTTGTTTTTTTGCTTGAATGTTTGTAAAATTTAAACCTAAATGAAACTAATTGGCTAATTGGCTTTTATTAAAATCTGAAGCAATATTTGGTTATTTGATATCTGGCTTTTAATGTGTTCTTCATTTTTTTCTTTGACCTGTGGGTTAAATTAACCCTATGTTTATTTAACATTCTTGCCAAAACCTATAAATATAGTTCTTATGGCTATGTCTCTTGTTCAGATACGCTACTGGAGAAAATATGACGACAATGAGGCAGCAGCCTCTCGTGTTCTGGTTCATAGCTCAGTTAACCAGACTCGTTTGGAGAACATGCGACCTGACTCGCACTACCTTATTGAGGTGCGTGCATACAATGGAGCTGGACTTGGACCACCCAGTGAGCACTGTGAGATGTTTACCAGAAGACCACGTAAGCATATAACTTAATAAGTTATTATTAAGAAGAAATATTAATGTAATATATTGATTGGTCCTAATAATGTTTTATTAACAACACAGGATTTAGAGATTTCACCTTACATTTTGGTTTATTATATAAATTTGTAAATGTACATACAGCTAGTCCAGATACTTAAAGCAGAAACAAAGTCGTTTCTATAAAAAACAGCCCTGTTATATCTAATCAAAGCTAACATGCATGTGCACATAATACATGTATTTATTCTAATTTATTAATTTTTTTTCAGCTCCCAGTCGACGGTTAAGAGTGTACAAATATGTCAGCTTCACACGCAAATGGCTGTATATTTACTGGGATCACATCTACAACTACTGGAATGAGTCTTATGTGGAGGGATACAAGGTGGATATTTTTTGAAATATTAAACATAAGTTTTTATTGTTGTTTATTCATACCGATTAGAGACACAACTGTATTCAACCTGTGAGTTCTGTCAGTTTGGGAAACCAGCAGGTATCATTAATTATAATTGTTTTAATGGGAACTTATTAGAATTCGGTATTTGGACATGCCAGGTGTTTATTTCTTAATATGCTGCTTAAAATTAAAAGATAGACGGTGGAGTTGATTTCATTTTAAATAAAATTTATATATATCCCTAATGAACAACTCTGGGGCTGTGTTGGCAAGCCTGGGGCCGGAAGAAAAACTCTTTGAAATGATATTGGGAAGAAACCTTAAAATAGAATTCATCCTCATCTTTATTTGAGTGACACAGACCAGGAGCTTTTGCACCAAATTCTGAGAATGTTGTAAGTTGAACACTAATTTCTTTCTGTCAAAGCCATGATATCTAATAATAAAAACACAGTTACAAGATTGACCTTGGCAACAACAGCTTGAGGTCACCATTATAGTCTCTAAATGGTTTAGTCCACATCAGTATTATGTATCTCCTGGTTGTCTTTGTTGGGCCATCCTCAGCAGCAGTGAGCTCCTTCTAAAAATAAGACGTAAACCATCAGGATGGATCAGAAAGATCAAAAGAAAAGATGCGACTAGGATCATTGGGCTTAAGGTTGGAAGCCCGGCATATATATATCTATACAGAGAAAGAAAGAAAAAGAGATAGGAGATTCCTAATTAACTGTGATTTTGGGACTATTATTTGCACATAAGACTACAGAAAAACATCTGTGGTGGATGCCAGAAGTGGTATTTTTATGGTGACAAAAAAACCCTAACAACAGGCTTAAACTAAAATGCCTTAAAATAAACAGGAACAAAAGACACCAGAGAAGAATCCTAGCATTAATCAGATTAATTGTTAATTTTGGCAGCATGGTGGCTTGGTGGTTAGCGCAGTTGTCTCAAAGCTAGAAGGTCCTAGTTTTCGTATCTTTTTGTGTGAAGTTTGCATGTTATTCCTGTGCTTTTGTGTGTTTACTCAAAAAGCACAGTGATGGACTGGTGATCTGTCCAGGGGTAGACTCCAGCAGATCCCCATGACCCTGATTAGGAATAAGCAGTTGCTATTCATTTGCCTCTCAAGTTTTTTCATCTTTTTTTTTTTTTTTTTTGGGCTTTTTAGATTTTGTTTAGAAAAGAAGGGGAACGATATGGGAAAGTCTACACCACCGGCAGACACTACATTGACTTTCCCATGCCTGAGACAGGAGATTATGTTATAGAAATACGGGCTCGCTGTGAAGGAGGAGATGGCCCTATATCACAAATAATAGTGCAAGGTACGCTTAGAATACTTTCTTAACTTGCTAAGTTTTTTTTTCATTTGCAGTTAATAAAAAGATTGCATTTAGTTAAGAAATGTGTTCTAAAAACATATTTAGGTACCAATTAATATTCTAATTTTCTTGTCACAGGTGCAGCTGTCCTCAACTTCCAGCCTCTTTGTCCTTTTGCTCTGCTGTTGTTGGTGTTGATCTGCATGAACCTGGGCCTTTAGGAAAATATATTTACACTAGTTATGTCAAAAAATGTGTAGAAATCCACAAATTCATCCCCTAGTGTCACCACATTATACAAATTTGTATGTTGAATATCCTTCCTAATGTGTAGATAAAATCAAAACCAGTATTAAAATCTAAACTTATGTCAGAAATATGTCAAAAATATAGTAAATATACATTTTTACTTATCTATAACTGAATTAATTGAAATTATGTGAAAGTTTGTGGATAAAAAACATTTCCATTTTGCTGTTTTTGTCTGCTTATCCTTTTTAACGTTTTCTGACACTCGCTAAGTGCAAATATGAAGAGACAAAATAAAATAAAAATCCTAAATTGATGCTATAAAAGTTCAGAATGTATGTTAAAGTCTATAAATGCATAAGGCCTGCATTTAAGGCCCCATTTACACTGCAGGTCTTGATGCCTTTTTCTGATTTTGAGACTCTTTTATATTTATTTATATATATATATATATATATATATATATATATATATATATATATATATATAATATTATATAAAATTTTATTTATTTATTTATTTATTTTATTTATTTATTTTTTTTATACCCACTTACATCTTTTAAAATTGACTCGCAGCTGATATCTGCATTTACATTATACACTGCAGAGAAGTCCAATGTAGATGTACTGGCCACAATAGGAAGTGAAAACAGTGTAATAATCAGTGTACATAGATAAAATGTTTACTCAGCATTTTGCTTCTTAATTATATTTAAACATCAGCAAAACAATGCTCTTTTAGCACACTGGATAGATAGATAGATAGATAGATAGATAGATAGATAGATAGATAGATAGATAGATAGATAGATAGATAGATAGATAGATAGATAGATAGATAGATAGATAGATAGATAGATAGATAGATAGATAGATAGATAGATAGATAGATAGAAAGATAGATAGCTATTTTTAAGTAGACTTTTTTTTGTTAATTTATTTTTTACAGACAAAACTGGCTTTAATGAACAAAAATAAGACATACCAAAATACACAAAGTTTATGTCACGTGTCCTGGTCACTTATTTAGTGATGTACGACTCGCATTTATAGGGGAATATCCGATCTGTCTGCTTACATGGCAGACGCTAATGCATGTATCCGATTCATATCCCATTTATTTCTACATATGAATGAGACCTAAAACAGTCTATCATTGTCCCTGTCCCAAAGAAACCCCCACCTACCTGACTTAATGACTATCATTCAGCCAGCCCTGTCTTCCATTAATAAATGTAAATTTCTTGACCACCTCACACCCTAGACTTACTACATTTGCATACCATTTAAAAACCGCTTTACAGAGGACACTATTGCACAACTCTATCCACACAGGCCCTGAGCCACCTAGACAGCAGGGTCACCTTAGCACTGAAGCCCCCCAAAAGGCTGTGTTTTGGAGCCCCTTGTTGTACACAATCCACAACCTAGAGATCATAATCCTGAGATATGGTGCCCAGAAAACAATTTTCTTCCTGAAAGGCAACATGACATATGTCTTTAGTGGACTTTATTAACAAAAGAAATTAGACTACCAAATGTTAAAAAGACTGCAAAAAGAGTAAATCATTCTTTAGGGCCTCAAAATCCCTAAAAACCTTAAACTACCCTTCTCGGAGTTTTTACACATGCATCATTGTATCATCACAGCCGGGTAGAGCTGAGCCTTCCTATTGCACCAAGCACCCTGACTTGCATTCTATCAACAGTCTTTCCAACAATTTCCATAAAGTTCCATAAGGTTCCATAAGGCAAAACAACAACATCCTCACATGACACAGGAGGCAGAGTGACAATAGCCCTCTCAAAGTTAAGAGGTGAAGCGCTATACAAGAATCAGCAGGTGGAATGAACTGGAAATGAAAGGTTTTACAAGGTTAGGGTTTTTTTTTAAAGGTCGCAGCAGCTACACTTTTTTTTGTGATAAGATTTTCTCAGATAAGCAACAGTCCCAGAAGTATAGAGTGCCTTAAAAAGTGTTTATACCCATTAAAATTAACATTTTTTCACTTCACAATGACAAACTTGAATGTTTTTATTGAGATTTTATGTAATAGACCAACACAAAGTAGCACATAATTGTGCATTGAGAATGATGCATAATTTTCTAAATTTTAAGCCATTAAAAATCTGAAAAGTGTGAATTTTGTATTCAGTCCCCCTGCGTCGACACTTACACTGCAATGAATACCACTGTAAGTCTTTTGGGGTATGTCTTTACCAGCTTTGCATATCTAGAGGCTGAAATTTTTGCCCATTCTTTTTTACAAAATAGCTCAAGCTCAACGAGATTGGATGGGGAGCGTCTGTGAACAGCAATTTTTTAGGTGTTTGCACAGATGAGATGAGATTTAGGTCTGAACTTTGATTGGGCCATTCTAACACATAAATAATCTTTGATACAAACTATTCCATTATAGCTCTGGCTGTATGTTTAGGGTCATTGTCTTGCTGAAAGGTGAATCTTCTCCCCAGTCTCAAGTCTTTTGCAGCCTCTAACAGGTTTTCTTCCAGGATTGCCCTGTATTTAGCCCCATCCATCTTCCCATCAACTCTGACCAGCTTTCCTGTCCCTGCTGAGGAAAAGGATACCCACAGCATGATCCTGCCACAACCAAGTTTCACAGTGGGGATGGTGTGTTCAGGGTTATGAGCAGTGTTACTTTTCTGCCATCATTTACATTTACAGCATTTGGCAGATGCCCCTATCCAGAGTGACTTACATTTATCTCATTTATACAACTGAGAAATTAGAAGTTATTTACACTGTATTTACACTGAGACTAAATAAAACACAAGTGGACTCTATTAACTAATTAGGTGACTTTTAAAGGCAGTTGATTAAACTGGATTTTATTTAGGGGTATTAGAGTACAGGGGGCTGAATACAAACGCACGCCACACTTTTCAGATTGTTTTTGCTTTAAACTTTAAAAATCATATATCATTTTCGTTTCACAAACACTATGTGCTACTTTGTGTTGGTCTATCACATAAAATTTATTTAATAAAATGACAAAAAAGTTCAAGGGATATAAATACTTTTACGGCACTGTATATGGCTACATAGGCTGTACAATGGGAGAAACCAGTGTTTTTACCTATTTGCAAGCTCTGCCTTGCAGGCTAGAATAATATAAACCACTTTTTAACCTGCAGAAAGAACACATATTAAGACTCAATTTACAATGTGCATCTTTCTTTGATGCACCTTAGGTGGTAAAGGTTTTTTAATGTATAATGAAAGATATTCTGCACACTGAAGTCAGACTAGAAGATGCATGGTAGAGTGCCATCTTAGGGATATACTGTTAATCAGCACTATGGGTTTATCCCCTTTTTAAAGAACAAATGACAAAGGAATAAAATAGATGGGCTTTTTTTTTCTAACTGTGCTACATGTTGTATTTATTAATAACTTTATACATAAAATCAATGTTTAAAATAAACACCTACATTTATAAACAAAACTTTTTAGCTAGCTGTTTTTTTTGGAGTTTTTTTTGTCTTTGTGTATTGTATAATAAAACAGGTATAATTAATAATTGGTTCCATTTGAAATGGCATTCTACTTAAGCATTTTTCAAAATAATGTTCTGTATATTATTGTTTCGGGTAGTATTAATGAAATTTGGACATACTACAAATTAATTTTTATGTTGGCATAACATACAATGTCCAGCCGCATGATTTCAAAGTCCTGATAGCAAGTATTCAAAGCATTTTATAATCCATTTTATCTTCCCGCTCTTCATTCACTTCACACTTCTTCCCTGCTCTATGTTTACTTCATGTAAAAATATGTGCCCAAAAGTGCTCCACTATAAATAAGTTATTACAGCTGGTAATCAGGTATTTATTTTTATGTTTGGTATTTTAGTACTGTTACTAACTGTGTTATTGTGAAGTACAGGGCGAAGTGAGATCCATGATGCAGGTTTAATGCTGTATTTGAAAACGTAAGTGTTCACAGGATAAAGCAGAGTCAAAAAAGGCAGGAGTCTGTACACGGTAAAGCTACGTAGACGAGACAAACATAACAGAATCGCTAGAATTGTCAACATGAACAGAAGAGAGACCATAACCATGAATAAAGAACTACACAAAATGTTCAGAATGCAGACAAGGCTAACAATACTTCGCAATAAATGAATGAACGTGTGCCGTATAGGTAGTGGTGACCTGAAAGGGGACGTGTACGTGAGTAGTCAATATTGGTTCAACGGCGCCCTTTGGTGATTCAGAGTTGAGTTTGTTACGTTACCTTCCTCTCCACGAACGCCTCCAGGATAGATATGATATAACGTTGGGAGCTCTAAGTGGTAAGTCACTAAATTAATCTGCTTGATTATTTTAAAGGACCCACTTACCGGGGGCTAAGCTTTTCGAGTGGAGAGCTATACTAATTGTCCTGGTTGAAAAGCCGGATGGGTTCGTTGGCGTCGGTCCTCTTGAAGGCGCTGTTAACGAACTGCCTATTGTAAGCGAACATGCGCACTCTCCAGAACATGGAAACATAGGGGTTGATAACCCAGTACGCATTGAAAGTGTCCAATAGAAGAGTGGATCAAAGACTTTTGGGCATATTCGGCCCATGGGATGAATTCGCTCCATCTGGCCTGTTTTCGACTGCAATAAGATCTAACATTGATGTCCAGTCTTTTACAGAATTCTACCCAGAGTCGAAACTGGGGCCCCCGATCAGACACAATATCCTTGGGTATACCAAAATTTCAAAAGACATGAGTAAACAGTTGCGAGGTGGTTTCCATAGCTGTAGAAAGTACCTTTAAAAGGATCAGGCGATAATGAGTACAGTTGTGTATTTGTGTAAATTGGGAAGGTCAGTTTGTGGTATGGGAATTGGTTCTAATAGACACTCTGTTAAATGTTATTTGAGCCCTGTATGTCTTGAGTAAGGGGCCGTGTGAACCCACTTGAGCACTCGTGGATGTAAGCTCTGAGGTACATAAGTTTTATACAGTGGACATGTGGCTGGGGACATGTGGCTCCTTGTTTAATTTAATTCAATTTTATTTGTATAGCTCTTTTTACAGTGGTCATTGTCACAAAGCAGCTGTACACAATCAAAGAGATCATAAGATGCAAATTAATCAGAAATCAGTTTGTCCCTGATGAGCAAGCCGAGGGCAACGGTGGCAAGGAAAAACTCCCTGAGACGGAATTGGACAAAACCTTGAGATGAACCAGACTCAACATCCTTATTTGTTTGAAAAACAGGTATCAGGAATTATATGGTTACACTGTGTGTGCAAGCAACTTAAATCATAGGTCCTTGAAGAACAGCTGGAATGTCTTTATGACAGAGTGGAAACATCCTTGGTTACCCTGGTGATGTGTGGTCTGACAGGTCCAAAGTGGAGAAAGAAAAAGAGGGAAGGAAGAAAGAAAGACAAAAAAGAAGAAAAACAGTTAAGTAACATTGTAATCACAGTGAATGGAGTGATTGTGTATTTAATGTAGAGTGCAAGCATGGACTCCGGCATGACTAACTAGGACAGCATAACTAAAAGTAAAACCAGAGGGAAACACAGACATGAGGGCGACCTGATATGTTAAGCAACCAGCCGCTCTCATCATCAACGTAATCAATAAGAGTGGGGAGGACACGGCGTCTAAACATACCAGGTGACCATAATACTCAACATCAATGTATCCACAGATCTACTCCTTTGGAATTTATATAAAATGCTTGACTAAATAAAAAAGTTTTTAGCCTGGACTTAAACATTGAGACTGTGTCTGATTCTCGGACATTTATTCATTCATCAAGGCTATTCCATAACCCCTGCTGTAGTTTTCATAATGGGCAGTACTGACAGGCAGCCTGCATCCTTTAATCGAAGTAGGTGTGGCGGAATGTAAGACACTAGCAGTTAACTCAGGTACTGCGGCACAAGACCATTTAGTGCTTTATAGGTCAGGAGTAGTATTTTTTAAATATCGATGCGGTATTTAACTGGGAGCCAATGCAGTGTGGATAAGACAGGGGTGATGTGTTCATATCTTCTAGTTTTAGTGAGGGCTTCTGCTGCTGCGTTCTGAACTAACAGAAGTTCATTTATGCACCTAGTTGAATATTCAGACAGTAAAGCATTAATCCAGCCTGGATGTGATAAAAGCATAAACTAATTTTTCTGCATCATTTAGTGACAATATATTTCTTATCGTAGCGATATTTCTGAGATGAAAGAATGCTATCCTGGTAATATTATCTACATGGGCTTTAAATGAGAGCTTGGAGTCTATAGTCACACCCAGATCTTTTAGGGTTGCACTCGATGAAACAGAAAGACTGTCTAGGGTTAAAGTGTGATCAGGAAGATTACTTTTAGCTACATGTGGTCCTAGAACCAGAACCTCTGTCTTATCAGAGTTTAGCCATTAAAAGAAGTTGCTTAACATCCAGTCTCTTATTTCCTTCACACATTGCCCAACTTTTTTAAATCTGGCCTAGCTGAGACATATAACTGTGTGTCATCATTTTAACAGTGAAAACTAATATCATGCTTACGAATTATGTTGCCCAGAGGAAGCATGTAAAGAGAGAAAAGAAGTGGGCCTAAAACCAAACCCTGTGGAACACCATACTTCACATGAAAGCATGCAGAATAATCACCATTTAAATCTACAAACTGATAGCAATTGGTTAAATAGGACCTGAGCCATGCAAGGGCCATTCTTTTAATTTCTTCTAACTTTTCTAATCTGTGAAAAAGAATATTATGATCAGTGGTGCCGCACTGAGTTCGAGTAATATAAGCAACAAGACACAACTCTGATCGGATGCCAGTAAGAGGTCATTTACTACTTAGACAAGTGCTGTCTCTGTGCTGTGATGAGGCCTAAATCCCGATTGATACAGTTTGTGCATGTTATTCCTGTTATTTCTACTTTCTCTAGTTTTTTGTAGATAAAGGAAAGGTTTGATATCGGCCTGTAGTTCGACAGCTCACTGGGGTCGAGGTCAGGTTTCTTAATTAGAGGTTTAATAACTGCTAATCATAAAGATTTTAGAGGAGTAAAATTTTCTAAGCTCTGATCTGATGTGTTGGCAATTTTGTTAACAAAAAAAAATCCTCGCTGCTACATGCAGTTATGGTGGAAATTTCTGAAGTGGTCTTATTTCTAGTTAATTATGCTACGGTGTCGAATAATAATTTAGTATTATCTTTATTATTTTTAATAAGGTTGGATAGATACATTGATCTAGCTACACTAGGAGCTTTTTTATATGTCAGGATGCTCTCTTTTCATGCTGCCTAAAATACTGACAATTTAGTTTGGCGCCATTTGCGTTCTAGTTTACAAACACTCTATTTTAAAGAGTGTGTGATCATTATACGATCGAAATGCAGCATCTAAATATTCAGTCTACTACTCAAGTTCTGTTGGGTCAGACGGTGAGCCAATCATAGAGGATAATTCTGGGAGATAGCTGATAAAGCCCAATGTCAAAAGAAGGCACAAGTGTTTAGCCTGAGAGAAGCGCTGTGCCTCTGGGAATAGCACTGCTTCAACCCCACAATCTGAAGCATCAACTTCCACCCTAAGGGTAAGGTAGGGTCTTTTGCTTTGTCTGTCCACCCGGTGGGGTTACCTCTCAAGAGCACCATAATGGGAGCAGTAGTCAGGCTGTAGTTCCTGATAAAGCGGAGAAGAAGTTAGCAAACTCCATGGCTACCCCATGTTGCATAATGCGATACCCCAGAAATGTGACTTGATCTTTGTAAAACTCACATTTTTCAGCTTTCACATATAAGTGGTTGTTTCCGAGCCGGGATTAAACTGTGCGGACATGTTGGATGTGTTGAGCTGGAGTTTGGGAATAAATAGGAACATTATCAATATAGCCTATGACAAACTGATTACATTTATTAAAAAAGATTACATTTATTAAAGACTGGAACACTGCAGCTGCATTGGAGAGTCTATATGGCATTACCCGGTATTCGTAGTGACCCCTCATGGTCATAAATGCTGTTTTCCATTTATCTCCTTCCTGATACAGATGAGGTTGTAAGCACTATGCAGATCTAGTTTCACGAAGAAACGGGCACTCGCAGTTGTTTGAAAGCTTTGGAAATTAATGGAAGATTGATGGTACTTGACTGTGATGGCGTTAAGTCCACGTTAGTCTATACAGTGTGTTAGACTGACATCTTTTTTTCACAAATATCAGAATCCTGATGCTGCAGGAGATGTGGATGGCCGCAAAAAAACAGCAAGTGCTTTGTCGATATAGTTCTTCATCAACTGACTTTCAGGTTGTGATAGGGGATATATCTGGCTTTGGGGAAGGGCTGAATTGGCCTTGCAAAAACTTTTTGTAAGATGAGAGCACATTGAGCAACTCTGGTTTGTTATGCTCTTGTACATGTGTAGAGTAACAGGAAACATGATTATTCAGGCAGATTGGCAATGGGGAGACCACTGGATAATGTGTTTATCAGTTCAGGAGATCAGTGGATTGTGAGTGAGTAACCAGGAATAACGTAGTATGACCAAGTTTTGGGGTGAGGAAATAATGATTTTTTCTTCATGACATGCCCCAATCTGCATGACAATGGGTTTGGTTCTCCTGGTAATACCTGGGCTGATAGAATGACTATCGACAGCCGAAATCTTGCACGCTGGAACACATGAGGTAGTGTCACGCCTTAAACAATCCACCAATAGTTGCATGGGTGACAAGGAGGATAAACTTACTTTGTTTGCACACGTGGGTTGTTTGTTGGGGCAGTTGGAGGTATAATGGTTTGAACCACCATAGTAGAAGCATAAAGCGATAGCGTCGGTCTTGTTTGGTGATTTTAGTGCACCCCACTGCACTGGTTCAGGAGAGCATAGGGCTGGTTGAGGACGTATAGTGAGTGCAGCTCTCTTTTTTAGCTTGCAGATCATTGCGCATTGGTCACGGGCTGTGACTGAAGCTGTTCAGTAAGCTGTTGGTTACAGAGCTGAGCTTGAAATGCCAGTAGTGCTCGTGCATGATAATCCACAGTAGCCTGAAGATGAGCCGAACCTACTGGATCCTGAGGAGGCGAAGTACCAGACGAAGTGAGATCCATGATGCAGATTTAATGCTTTATTAAAAACACCAAAATCAGAAGGACTTAAATTATAAACAAAAACAGAAGAGAGATCGTTGACTATGAATAAAGAAGTACACAAAACGCTTAGCATGCAGGCAAGGCTAACAATACTTCGCAATGAATGAATGAATCAATGAATGAATGAAGTAGTGGTGCCCGGAAAGAGGAAGTGAACGTGAGTAGTCAGTATTCAGACGAAGGGCTCCTTTAGTGATTTGGAATTAAGTTTGTTACAATAAGTTTGTTAAAGTTTTATTTGTTATGACACATTATGTATTGTTGTAATGTCGTCTCTGGTCATCTAGACTGTGTCCATTTTATGTGTTTAGAATGGTGATTTGGAGCAAGGGTGGGATGTATGCTTTTAATGCTATCAGGCTACAATTAGCTTTTTCCAAGATGTCCTACTTTACTTGTATGTCAGTTTCACAGTTGTATTCATCACAGATTTTCTTAATGATTAAAATGGATATACAGCATTAAGCTAATTTCTACCCTAGATTCTGTTAAGATTTTTTGTTCTAGCTGTTTTTGTAAAAACAAATGAATTTTTTTTTCTTTTCTAGCACAGGTGCATATATAACACATATTATTGCTTCCTGCAGTCAGATACAGAGTTTGGGTGAGAAATTGCAGGGGAAAGGAAATACTGTTACTTCACAGCATTAGATTAAACATAAGGTCCCTAACACAGCTAATAACCTCCTACTTATCTTATAGACACCACATGATCTGATGTCACTATCTTTAACAGCCAAGCCTCACACACATGCTGTTGCTAAAGACACACACACATTGGAGGCTGTCCCAAGGACGTCTTGCACTTGAACAGACACACAGAAGCGCCCCCCCCCCACACACACACAGAAAGGCACGCTCTGTGGTTTCAGCAGCATACCAGCACAGACCGATGGCAGAAAGCTCGGCTGCAGACCACAGAGACTGGGAATAAACCCACCTACTGGAGTGACAGGGGCTGTGCAGGATTTAAGTCTCCCTTTCTGAGCCTTCTTGTCTCATTTTATTCTAATCTGCTGTTTCCACTCATAAGCCCACCTCCTCCTTTTTCGGGGTTGCTGTTGCTACTGTCAGAGGGAGAAGATTTTTTTTTCACAGCATAAAAGGAGCTGCTTCTGTGGGCTTTTTTAAATGATTATTTTACCCTAAACCTCACTGCCTGCATTTGAAGGTTAGAGCTGAGAAGAACTGCAGATAGGGAGACGGTGAGTGCCTTAGTCAACCTTATTAACATCCACACACAAGCACAGTATTGCAATACAAACCATTTTATTATTTTACATCCTAGATTAATGTTATGTACTGAATTGCTTGAAGATTATACATTATGACTGTGTTCTATGGAGTCATACAGTAGCCACTAACAAATCTACACAAAATGCGTATCATGTATGCATGTACATGCGTGTGTGTCAGCCTGGGTATGTGTGGGAAGAAAGAAAGAGGATATTAGTGGAAGAAACAGAGAGCATGTGATAATGAAACAGTGTGTGTGTGTGTGTGTGAGAGAGAGAGAGAGAGAGAGAGAGACAGAGAGGCAGAGAGGAAAGGCTGCTTTGTTGCTGAGTATGTGATAGTAATGGTGTATGTGATGGAAGCCCTAAAGGAATACTCTCCTGAAATGCGCAATTGAATAAATGTCTGGACTCATTAATACATGTGCACAGTCTAGATCAGTATATAGATGTCAGAAAATCCTATTTGCTTGATGAATAGTTAAATAATTGATGCCGAAGGCCTTGGTGCTTTTGTTGTTAGATTTTTTTTCCATTACAGAGACTTTTGTATTTGTATGTTTGTTATGTTTGTGCAATAGATGTTATTATAAACAGTACTGTAGGTGACAGATAGAAAAGTGATCCAGCAGTATGCGTTTGATATATATGTATGTATGTGTGTGTATGTGTGTGTGTGTGTGTGTGTGTGTGTGTGTGTGTGTGTGTGTTTAAACCATATAAAAAGATGCAAGTATACACTCATCTGTATCACCTTGACTATTTACTTAATCACATGATTCAGTGATCCGGCACAGTCCTGAAGATGAAGAACTGTTTTACTCTAACCATTTTTATTATCTTACATTAGCAGAAAATATTAAATAAGTTTACAGCATATGCTATGAATTTTTGCAATTAGGATCCAAGATGTTCCCTAAAAAATATAAAATCTTTGCAAGTTAAAATAGCTTAAAAATAAATCATCTAATATTTCTAAAATCTGAACTTATTATATAATGTATAGCAGCATTCTGTACATATAAAGTGATTAACATAAAGTTTTCAATTCTTACTATTGAAATATTTAATTAGCAAGTTATCTGTAAATTAATGTAAATTTTAAAGATTTTTGGGAAGATAATAAACATTACACAAATATACCAGAATTCATTCTCCACAATTCTCTTACACAAGACCTGTTCTTTGCATCATGGTGAATTGAAAATAAAGACTAGACAGTGCGATAAATGACGATTACAGCTGCGTTTTGACACCTTAGTGTCTGCAACTCCCATGATCATCCTAAAAAAAGAAGCAGAGAAGATGTGTGTCTAAGAGTTTTAAGATAAAATAAGAACTGTTTTGGAACAATGTCCTCTGGATGGAAGAAAACAAAAATAGAACTAATTCAACGCATCATATTTAGAGACAGAATAGTTAGCACTTATGATCCTAAAACCAAAATACTCTCAGAAATATACAGAGGTGGAAACAGCTAAGATATGATGCTGCTCCTCATTATATGTTTTAAAAAAAAACATGATAAAAACATGCAGGCAAAATAACTACATGTTCTGCATGGCTTAGTTATTCTTACATTACAGATTTATAAATGATTGTGAAATTCTTAGTATTTCAAAGTTCCCTAAACCACTAAAATGATTTGCCAAAAGAAATGACCCCAAAAGAGCCACACTTTTGCAACAACTTAGTACAATTAGTTGTTACTTTTCTCTTCTATGAATTTTATTTTGCATGCTTAAAAAAACATTTTTAATATTTAAAAGTATGTAAAATGAGTGTTAAATGTCTTTTGTGTTTGTTTAAAAAGAATACAATTGTCCAGTAATAATAAAAATTTGCTATTATTTACCCTAGCGCACCAGCCTGTCTCTCATGATTTAAACAATTGAATTCTTTTCAAAAATTTGTATTTATCCCCAATAAATATTGGGGCAGTTCTATTAATCAGCATGTAAAGGTTATCATCATTTTAGTATATTAATGTATACAATTAAAAAAGAATGTATAAAATTAAGCATGTAATAATGTAGATGTGATAAAATTGAAATTTTAAGAATTAACAGTAACTCTAAAATATAAATAAAATGAATGCAAATACAGTTGCTGTTATAATCCATTGATTTCTTGTTTGACATATTGTTTGTGTGACATATTGTCTAAATGAATAAGTCTGACTATCTCATTACAATAGAAGTTGTCAAGGGGCGGAATATATTGGATACCACGTTAGTATATATTTTGTTTTGATGTGTTGAAAGAAAGAATACTGGGCAAATGTAGGAAACCCACTGAGTTAGAGACATGAGCATTCAAAGCTCACTGATGCTTGTGCGAAGCGACAGAACCCTAAGCTTTGGCTATACAGTCTGTACCAGAAACAGAGATGATTAGTTCATCTTCAGAGTCTTCAGCTCCGAGTTGCTTGTTTATTTGTCACATGATGTGAAATCGGTATTGTATACAGTATTGTATAATTTCCAACCTTCCATACAAACACACACATAGTTAGTTTACAGCTACAAATGGGTTTCTGGCCTCAAATTGTTACTTATTTATTTCTCAAAATGGTGAATTTCTCTAATAATTGTTATTTTTAATAATTTAATAATTGTTTTTCTTAATATTAAAAGTGGTAATAAAGAGTTTATTGATAATAAACTTTATCCATGTGATGGGAAATACAAATGTGATAACGCAAATATTTTTATGTAAATGTTAGACCAAGTCTGTCCAGTCTGCATACGAAAAATTATCTATACCAGCAAAATCACAACTGGGGCAAAATATTTCTTTTTTTAATTTTATTTTATTAGGTACTATTTGTTTAGGGCAGCATAGTGGCTTAGTGGTTAGCACAGTTACCTCACATGCCTTTCTGTGTAAAGTTTGCTGTTTAATTCAATTCAATTCAATTCAATTCAATTTAAATTTTATTTGTATAGCGCTTTTTATAATGGTGATTGTCACAAAGCAGCTTTACACAATCAAAGAAATTATGAGATGAGCATGTTCTCCCTGTGCTTGTGCGGGTTTACTCCGGGTACTCCGGTTTCCTCCCACAGTCAACAAAATATGTATATTAGGTTGATTAGTGGTTCTGAATGAGTGTGAGTGTGTGTGGTTGTTTTTCTGTATGTGGCCCTGCGATCACCCCTTCCTTTTACCCTGTGACAGCTGCAGATCCCTGTAAATAAGCAGGTATTGACAATGGATAGATCATAAGTCTTAAGTGTTATTTAACATTACATTAGTTTCAATGACTGTAAGATACTGAACCAGAAAGTGGTCATCAGGTTTCTTGACTTGCTATTATAACTTTTTTTTTCCAAGACATATCAAGAATTTAAGTTACTATCAAAACACACCAAAACCATATTTCTACCAGTCCAATAGAAATACTGTAACCATGACATCATCTTTCAGACCCTTTGACTCCTGTAGTCGATTTTAGCGTGGAAACACAACAATGATATTAATTGTAGTTTTTTCTCTTTTTTTGATCCAGACTTTTTTTTGCAGTGCTGCTGACAGGGCTGCCACATAGAATTAAAACTGTCCATTCATTAAACCTGAAAGGAGCAACATTCTCATTCTGGTTTTTTTGTACACCTGCCCAAGCCAATTTTTACCCGCACAATCAAATTTAAAACAGGGAACTTTTCTGGCAACCCTGGCTGATGACGTATCCTGTCTGCATAAACAGGGTGTGCAGAGGTACACAAAAAAAAGTTGACAGGCCTATAAGAAAGCATATAATAAAGTTCAGACCAAACATTTTGATTGAACAAAGTTATTTTTCTGCCTCCCAAAGAGTATAGAAATGCAAAGAAATGCATTTACACCACATAACGTAATGATTGCTATCAAAATATAAAGATACTTACATATACCAAATAACCTACCCTGACTTTAATACACAAATATTTACAAACGGTACCTTGCACACCTTAACTGTATATCACTGTTGTCTACTTTGTCACTACTTACTGCTCCAATGGATTTGTAATGTAAAAAATAGAAAAATATTTATGTCATATCAACACATTTAAACAAGTAAATCAATTACCTGTAATACGCTAGGTAATTTAAATTAACCCCAAATAAATTCCAGCTGTTTGACATGATCCACATATATGTAACAAAGAGTTATTGTCAAAATGGATAACTGGGGGGTATAAAAATATTTCAAAACATGAAAAAGATGAAATGCTGAAAAGGTCAGCGGCAGATTCTTTCAGTAACACAGTAATGAGGGTGATGCAGCTCTTGGCGCCCAAAAAAACTGTCAGATCATATCATATGTACAGCCACTCTGATAGCACCGTGTGATTCTGTGTTATCATCTGATCATATTTAATATTTACCTTTGTCAGAATGGACAACTTACATTGACTTCCTTGTTATTTTACCTATTTATACAACCCAGAACACCTAAATTGAGAAAAAATCCCCAAATCCTCCTAATATTTCTCTAATGTTTTGTCTAAATTTGTTATTTAGTTATTTATGATTGACATCATAAACATTTTCTGTAATTGTACTGCAAAAAGATCATGGCTTTTTTATGCAATATAAAGGCTATGTAATACTTAAAGCCACAACCTTGCTGTCTATATTATTTTACCCAGGGTGCAGAGTAAGCCTGGTGAGGGTCAACAAGTAAAGAAAATGGGTCACCGCATTGAGATTTCCAATAACAGGACATCCCCCCAAATCTGATGAAAAGGACAAGAGAAATAGGGAGCTGCAGGAATATTCGGCAAGTACTGCTCATCTTCATATATCATAATATTTACATGTTTAGCCTTTTGGTGGGATAAATAGGGTTTTTCTTCTAAAACACTTTCTTAAAGAAAATAAAAAAATTTTTTATTCAAAGCAATAGAAACCTAAATTACAAAACCAGCTCATAAAGAATTTTGCTTCAAAATATATGATCAAGGTTTTATACTATCTAGAGCCCAGAATACTTCTGAAATCCTGTGGGATGTTTTAAAGAGGTAAAGGGAATTGTGTACAGAAAACTCATTGAAATTTTTAATTTTTTGAGTAAAAATATATATATTAATAAATCAATATTTAATTGATTTTTAATATTTAATAATTCTTCTTTTATTAGTTAAGGATGTTTTTGTGGGTTGCCACCACACATTAAAAGTGGGAGAAATGTCTGACAAGATTGTTGTATTGGTTGTATTTTACACAATACCAAAAATGTTTTGTATGCATTCGCAGGATTTATATAATTCTACACACTTCATAATCTATAGTTTTACATGTTTATTTATTTATTTTTACCAAAAATACACACAAATAATTTCAGTTTATATATAAATATTTAGCTTTGTACTTTAGTAGTAGTATTAATAGTATTAATATATATATATTTTTCCTGTTGATTCTCTGTAGCTAAATAAAAGCCACGTAGATGGACTTCCAACTCATTCTTCTGACTCATTGACAGCATCTCTAATTTAAAATCCCTGTAGGTCCAGTAGTTCTTAAACTTTCTCTGCTAGTTACCCTAATTGCAGAATTAAAAGAATTTCAAGAACCCTAATGTAATAAAATTCTGGGCCGAAATACACTTGTGTGCTATACACTGCCAGGCGCTGCTACATGGCATATATTTATGGCTGATATTTTGTCTGTTTTTAAATTCTATTGCATCCCTAGAAAAATCTGCTGGCTTCTCACTAGCCTTTGAAATTAAAGTGGTTTATGGAAGACAAAAGCTGACTCACATATTGTTTCATTTTATCATGGACTAATCTTTTAATTCTATGCACTGTAAAGCCTGCACCTACTAGAAAAATTAAATTGTGGCATTCCTGCTTAAAGTTTGTGCTGCTTTTTAAAAAGAGACTCTGGAATTTGACTTGACCCAACCTTCACCAAGACAAAATCTTGTGCAAGCATCTTATATCCATTTTCATCTTTAACCACAAACCTTAACCAATGCCTATCAAATTCTTTTACCACTTGAACAGAGAAAATTAAAACCTTTTTAATCAATCACTTTCCTTAGCTTGGAACACCAAGCAATCATACAAGTGGCATTTACAAAAGCGTACTTTAACAACTATTGCCTGGATTTTGCCTGTTTGTTGTTCTCCTGATCATTTATTTGCCATTTACCTCAGTAAATTGCTTTACTAGAGAAACATAAAACTTCGAACACAATCAAAACACAACATCAGTAAGAGCACTGTATATAAAATAATAATGCACAAAAAAATGTCTAAATAAAAATGTAACAATTTTCTTTGACATTCTCCTTCCCTCAGACGTTTGCCCAGCTAGCAGCTTGTCCGCCCTATTAGACTGAAGGTGGGCATTGAGGCAGACTGATGCTCATCCAGTTTTGAGGTGGGAAACAAAGTCACACATAGGCAGACTGTAGCTATGTGGCTCATTGCTGGGACTGCTATAAGGCACTGCAGAGGAACCACTCAAAACAACGTGTGTAAGTTAAAAACTAAGCTAATAATGATTATATACATAGAATATCTATAGTTTGAAAGACAATTTTTTTGGAAATTGACTATGGTAAAAAAAATATTTTTAAACAGGCATATTAGGAATGCTTGAAGGAAAATAACAGGTAAATAAGGCATGACAGAGAATACTGTATGTGCTGTGCTTTAGACCGCACATTTACTTAACTTATTACCTAACCCCCATTAATTAACCCTAACAAATTTCCTTTTTCATCCCCAATCTTCCTCTCTTTTTACAGCCAAACATAACACCCTGCTTTCCATAATAGCATTACCCCCTCACAGCTCCGGTTTCTCAGGTTTAACCTCCAAGCTTAGGTTGTTGTCTGTATAGAGTTTCTCAAGTTCTTCGGTTTCTTTCTGCCACTTAAAACTTGCCAGTAGGTTGATCTGTATATTTCCACTAAGTGTCACAGGTGGTCAAATGTGTGCATAATGCGGTGCAATAGACGGGTGTCCAATTCAGTGTGTATCCCTGCTTAACACGGTCTTTGTCATAGGCTGTTAATCCACCAGAACCCTGTCTAGCATGTTTAGTAAAAATTTATAATTGAACATGCAAAAATACACAGCTTATAATCATTTGTATCAAGTATTCTTTAGCATGTGTACAAGCAGTACTAATGATGAAAAAAGTAGACAGATGGAAACTAATAGCCTGGAAATCTATAGTGAACTCTCCCGTTACACTAAGATCAAAGAGCAAACCAAAGGGCAGGTCTCAGGTGTCACTGGTGTCTCCATAACCTTAATCATGAACATCCACCCACACTCATAACCCAGTCCTACCCAAACATTAAAGATTGTGTTACAGAGTCACAGAATAACAGAACAAGAATGTGCAAGTCCAATTAATTTCCCAATGTGACAACAACATATTGTCTCAGAGCAGAGGTACGCATTAGGAATGAAATCCTGCAAGATCTGCAGTTTTTTGAAACCAAGTGAGCATAATTTGCCTATGATTGAGGAAATGGTCAGTAAAACGTAAAAACCTAAAGACCGAAGCTATTCAGCTCATTAATAAAAATGCTCACTCAGTCACTTTTAGTAAGCGCTTCAAGCTTGTCGAGGCTAGGGTGGATCTGGAGCCTATTTTGGGAATATTGGACAGAAAGCATAAATACATGCTGTATTGCAGGACACACTGCACAAGCACATTTACACCTGCTGTAAATGATCTTATCCAATCTACTGGTGGAAATCTAAGGGTCTGGAAAAAAACTTTTTTATTCTTTTGTATTCTGAATCTGTAAGGTGACAAAGCTTTACCTATTTCACCATGCCATACTAATAATGTTGCTTTTAAGTACTATATATTACTGTACACTATACATCATGATTAAGCTTAAGACTTAATGTTGCATGAGAACCTGCTTTAAGCAACACAATAATAATACACAATAAGTCAGGACTTGGGAAAAAAAGGTCTTTATAAAACTTGAAGTATGACAAAATTATCTGAATTATAAAAACTTAATTATTTTTAGGTGTCATTTAATAAAAATGAATATTATGTGCCACTTAAAATTGCTTTAAATATTTAACATAAAAAGAAAATTAGGTTGTGAATTTCTGGATAGCAAATATACAGTTTTTAAAATTTTTTAAGAGATTCAGCTAAGATTTTAACCAAGATTATCAAATGTTAAATTTTCAAAACTATTTTAAATGCCACATAATATTTCAGTTTACACTTTTCAATACTTCAAATTTTTATCAATCAAATTCAAATAAATTGGTCATATTTCAAGCTCCATAGCTCTTGTCATTCATTATATAAACATGACCCAACACACATTGATTCATCTCTTAATCATAGTCCTAAATCATCAAGCACCAAGTGCTAGTCTCATAAGTCAATAAATGAATCTCTCGATAAAGCTAATGACTTTAAACAGTGTGGAGAGGTGGCTGGGCTTAAATCATCGCAGTCCAACTCAACCAAACGATCCTTAAGAGACCGAAAACTTTCGCATTATGTTTTGACAAATTATTAATTTCCAGTGCAGACATCGATTCAATGCCTAACATGTTCATCTTATTTCATTAATATTGTATTAATTAGTAGGTTTCCCTTATGGAACACTAGAAAAAAAATTGCAAGCCCTAAACATGCTATTGTTTAGCACATAAATTTTATCTTTAGTAGGAGAATATTGAATTATTTTATATATAAAAAAAATATAAAGAAAGAGAATGAATCAGTACTTAACTAATAGATCAAAAAAAATCTTGCTTTCTATAATTCTTGCCTTTGCTAGTACCTTTCAGACTGGCCTTGAAAGAGGACAATTGTAAAATTCCATGCAGATAAAGGATGCCTATCATGTCGGCACTGTGCTAGTCTCAGCTGACTCTGACCTCTCTCATTATTAATACAGTATATGTCAGTCTTGGCCTGCAAACACACCTACAGACACACACTCAGCACCAGCGTTTAATGACTCTGTTTATTTTAATGCATACACCACACTAAAAATAGTGAAGATAGAATATCTGGACCGGCCAAATTTAATTCTTTTCTAAATAAGAACCACACATACTACAACACATATTTAACTGTATCTAGTTGGCCTCATGTTGTAGCAGGCCTTATACGCATTACAGCTCAATAAAAAACTGGACATTGTATAAACCCTGTGGGATGTTGACCTTTTTAGCATTGTAAGCTACTCATTGGCTGCAGGATGTTGTTCACTAAGTTGTATCATTGTTTACTGTTCAATATTGTTCACTGTACTGTAATAACCCATTTTTATACACAGACTATAAAAGCAGAAGCTGTCTTCTAAATTTATTTAAATAAAATACTGAGTAAAATACTTAAAATACAAAAAAGTGACTATTATTATCATCTGTTTGTTTGTTCTGTCTCTTAATCTTAGCAGTGCACTGTGTGCTCTACCTTCTGGTTCTGCACCTTCAGTTGTGCTCCAGTTGCCCATCAATTTGTTTGTGCAGTTCTTCTGAAGTGGACTGTGGTGGGCATGACCTGACTACATTGCCTGCACTTTCACTGCTACCTTCAACTATTCAGACCCTGCTCCTGCCCAACAATCACCTCACATCCTTGCCTGCTTTGGCATTCGCCAACCTCAGCTCGCTGGTGAGACTTGACCTATCCAACAACTACATGGACAACCTGCCAGCCCATGTGTTTGCTGAGCTAGCCAACCTGACTGACCTTAGTCTGAGGAACAACAGCCTTACAGCACTGGACCGTGACCTCCTGCAGAGCCTAGGAAGCCTTCAGCGGTTGGATGTGTCACTGAATGGCCTGAGTACTGTTCCTGTTGGTCTGTTAGAACATCAGCGTGGTCTGATCTGGCTCTCTCTGGCAGGGAACCGACTCCAGGCATTAAATAGGGCTGCTTTTGAGCCACTTGAAAACCTGCAGCATCTCGAGCTTGGCTCCAACCCCTGGGAATGTGACTGCAATTTGCGTGACTTCAAGAACTGGATGGAATGGCTTATCTACAGAGGTGGGGGCTAATCTAAGTATATGTCTTCATAAAGAATTAATTCTTTAGTCTAAATTATAAACTGTTAACAAGTTTTAGCATCATTGCAAATTTTTATGTTATTTATACACTAAAAGTCAATACTTGCGCTAGTAACGTTCTCTGTAGAAATGGCCAAATTTAATTCTTTTCTAAATAAGAATCACACAAACACATATTTAACTGTATCTAGTTGGCCTCATGTTGTAGCAGGCCTTATACGCATTACAGCTCAATAAAAAACTGGACATTGTATAAACCCTGTGGGATGTTGACCTTTTTAGCATTGTAAGCTACTCATTGGCTGCAGGATGTTGTTCACTAAGTTGTATCATTGTTTAATATGCAATATTGTTTACTGTACTGTGCATTTATATTTTTACACTACTCTCCCTTAGGTGGCTATGTGGATGCTATGGAGTGCACTCTCCCCAAAGATCTCAGAGGGCGTGACATTCGGAGTATTCCTGTAGAGATGTTTAACTACTGCCTTCAGTTAGATAGCGAGAATGGAGGTGGGGCTGGAGGAGCAAAAGGTGGTTCTATCCCATGTACACGTACAACCACAGCTCCATTGCCTGAGAGTGCCGTGGTACAGAGTGAGTCAGAGACACTGGAATGTGCTAGGCAGCGTTACCGACCTGTAAGCGTCCGTCGTGCTATTGGCACTGTAGTGATTGCTGGTGTTGTGTGTGGTATTGTGTGCATCATGATGGTAGCTGCGGCTGCCTATGGATGCATCTATGCTTCCCTTATGGCCAAGTACCAGCGTGAGCTAAAGAAAAGGCAGCCATTAATGGGGGATGCTGAGGCTGAAGCTGATCCTGAAGAGAAACAGATTTCATCAGTTGCCTAGAAATATTATGGATTCTATATACTCAAATGTGATGACAATGGTTCTTTTTGCATTCCTGCTTCCAAGCCTAGTTTTTAAATGTGTGTGTAATGTTATGTACATTATTTGGGTGTTTTCACATATAAAATAAACCATACAAAGTCTTCTTAGTAGCCCTAGATTTTAGGTCTGTAAAGGAACTAGCTGCAAATTGACAATATATTGAGCGACAACATAGTGAGTGAACACAATAATGTTTACTTAAAAGTGGACTGGAACCACTTGTTCAGACTACAGCTTCTTTAGACCCCCATGAATAATGCAATTCAAATATGTAATTTATATGATGCAATGATTTAGCCGTAAAAAACCCAGAAGCGTTTGGGGGAAAACTCAGTGAGAACCGTCTCATGCATCATGTCATTTCTACTTTGTTGACATGTAACAAATAAATGCACAAATAAGGGGTCTGCTATAACATTTGTTTCTATGTTTGCATTTCAAATTTTAGTGTTTATATGTCCATGTGGTGTGGTCTGTACAGGGCTATAATACACTAAAGAAACAAGCGATGCTTTAAAAGAAAAATTAAATTAAATTAAACAACAAAAAGCTTTTTTAAGTACAGATTTCCAAAAGAATTCTAATCATCCCCAGAACGCTGACCCTCTAGAAACCTTTGGCAAAAAATGTGAATTTTTTTTAATAATGGCTGAGTAGTATGACTGCCCTCCTAAAAATTTAAATGTACTCACACTATTGTTGTGAAACACATACAAATAACCCATACTGATTATTTAGGAATTAAGTGAAATATATGCAATAAATGTAAGATTTTTACAAAAAAATTAACTTTAATTATTATCATTGTCCATAAATGGGTTATGTAGCCCTGTGCAAGTTCAAGTTCAAAAAGCTTTATTATTATTTCTTATTTTTGTTTTTGTTCTCATTGAGGACAAAGATTTAAAAATGAAAACAACACAGTAGATGATATCACAAAGACATAGTAAAACTTCTTTACACAAAGTGAAACTTTTTAGTAAAAATGTACATTTACATATATAGCAGATGCCTTTATTTAGAGTGACCTTAATTTATCTATTTTTTTATCCAGTTGAGCATTTAAGGATTAAGGGCTTTGCTCAGCAGCCCTGCAGAGGATAATTTTAATATTTGTTTGTTTGTTTTTTTCAAATGCATATTTAAGGCTGTCTTAAAATATTGAAACATACGACAGGTGGGTTTTTTTTGTCTATTTTTAAAAGAAATAGTTCTGTATGTTTACCCTTGTTCGTTGTTAAAAAGAATAAACTAACACGAAGACCAAAGAGCTATTAATAAAGGAAGATTCCTCAAAACAACAGTCTGTGACATCATCAACAACAGGGTTAAGGGCAGGGTTAAGAGTACAACTGCTGAAGAAAACTTTAAAGGCATAAATTTAAAACACACTTTTGAAAGTGTTGGAAATGCCAAATTGCGAAGAGAAGATCTGCTGATTATTTAAAATATTCAAGCTCACTTATAAAAATGGAGATGATGTTACAGCTCAGAATTGCACAGATGCTTCTGAATGCTTTTCTCACCTAACATTATTCAATTTAGAATGCATTCAGAAGCTTAAAAGAACATTTTGTCTCCCAGTTAACAAATAAATGTATCCGATCTGATTGGAAGGAACTTAATCTGGGAAAAAGTGGAAGGTTAAATTACATGACCTTAACACAATAAACCTGCATTTCACTTCCTGAAATAAAGACTGAAAGGAGAAACCCTAAAAAACCAACAACATCTGAAAGTAACTGTGCTGGAAAACATTATAAATAAATAGTGTAACAATTTTAAAACTTTATTGTGTCATCTGTTTTATGCTGTTTTGTGCTAGCAAGAGATTTGTGCAACCTATATTATAATGATTACTTGTTTTTTTTAATGAACTCTTGTACCAATTGAGTTGATTTCCCAAAAATTGATCTGCCACAAAAACATTGTTCAAAGCTGCTTAACACATCTATATGTATATTTCAGGAATATTGTACATAGCATATTGTGTGAAGAAACTTGTTTATAATCTATAGCAAAAATTGACCTTGTCTTTCCAAAAGCTTTAAGGTAGCACAAATTGTTTTATTAAAATGCCTAATAAAAATAAAAGGAAATATATCTATTTTTATGCTTTACTATGTCTGTGCACAGGGTTCCAAATAATTTGGGCTAGTTAAATTCTTTTCTTATATGTGTGTTTTTTAAGTTGTAGTAAAGTGTATTGAAACCTGTTAGATCTTCTTAATTTGCGAGTATAGGCAAGTGCTGTTTAAAGTAAAAAAAAATCAGGCAACTGTTCTTTTGTTTTGTGTAGCAGAATCTAACCCACTAAAATTGTCAAGCTTTTTAAAAATACTGTTTAATACAAATAATGTATTGATATTTAGTCACCCTCCTAATGCATGCACTATACTATACACACATATCACTTTAATACCTGTACCTCTGGTCGTTCATGCAATTGGATGACAGCACAACAATGCAATGCATACAATCACAAAACAAAAATTTACTGTTTGCAGTAACTTTAACATAATCAATAGAATAATTCGTGGTCAACATAATACGGCTCACTCTATTTAAATAATTTTGAGAAAGTTCAGAGGAGACTGGCCAACCAGGAATGCAGTCACTGCTCCTGTAATCGATATGTTATTATTAAGGGTGCAAATATATCGAGGCTTACAGAGTGGAGTTTAATTTAATTCATGAGAAACTTTTCATTCCGCGCCGGTCTGGAAGCTTTTCGTTGTGGTCATTTAGTCTTTATAAATTTATAAAAAGGTAGTCTTTATTTTCTATTGATGATTTCTGAAACTGTAAACCCACTTAAACTGTTGTCTGTTGTATTGGATCAGACAAGAAGGTGTTGATATTAAACTGTCAAAAAACTTGTAGACTATGTACATCTACATAGCAAGAACTAGATGATGCATGTGGTCTCTGTCATTGTAAGGGCTACTGTGTGGTAATTACTATTAAAATTATTATTATTATTTGTTCATATAAAATAATGATAAAGTCATTTATCTAAGACCACTTAAAGTACAAAAAAAATGTAAATAAAAAAATAACTGAATTTGGTTTCAGGTTCTCATTAAACTTATTATTGCTATGTTCCTGCTCCTCTCTTGAAATAGAGAAACATTAAGAGGACATTTTGAACTGCTATCAGCATTTTTGTTTTTTAACTGCTATTTCAAGAAGTATCTTTTAGCAGCCATATAAATACTGGTGTTTTTTAAAGTAGAATGTATTTAATGTTTTATAAAATGTGGATTCTACTGCAATATACTTACACTAGACAAAGAGTTTAAAGGTTATTAGACTCTTATACCTTTAAAATACTGAATAAGACATTAGTTTAGTTATACCCTAGGTTCAGGAACTCAAGCTGCTCGAAATGCTTTGGGAACGCCCTTTTATAACCTTTGCCTTGAAGCACATGTGTAATCTAACCAATCAGGAAAGCGTTACATCACAGGTGTATGATGTCATCAACCAGGAAGTATTGCTATATAAACACAAGCTTTTTTTTCGGAGTGTGTGTGAGAGATAGAATTAAAGAGAAAAAAACCTAAGAGAAAGCAAAAAATTACGACATTTTTTAGGCAGTAGGTGTATACGTGCCCGCAATTTATTTTGAGCACAGACACACATCTGCAGTGTGTTAGCTGTCTGGGGTTGGAGCTCTCAAGCGCTGATTTTGAGCATTGTCAATGTGTTCCAATGTGTGTGCTAGCTAGTCTGGCTCTTTTTAATGAAGATAGCCAGACATGGACTCCCTGGGGCTCAGGCCCCACCGCTGCTAAGTCACAGCGCAGCTGATGTCTTGGGGCTCCCATGCAGACCTAGCGGCGGAGTACGAGACGGGCTTAACTTTATCTCACTTCCCAACCGCTAGCTCCGCAGACCTTGAACTGTCTGAGGATGCCTGCTCTGTGGATTCTTCCCCTAAGGGAGAGACCAAGTTACAGCTTTAATATTCCAAGTTGGTGGAAGCGATGAGCATAAAAGGAATTGTGGAGTCATCACCATGCTCCCCAGCATATGAGGAGCTTGTGGAGGTAATGTTTAGAACCACTGCTAAGTTGAATATAGAGTGGACAGCAAACTGAGGTGTGGAGATCCTGAAACAAACCCTATTTTGCAAGCTTATTCTGCAAATATGGTGTGCCTTATTCCAACATAGCTAAGGCTAAACCATATGGCTACCAGGCAATGCCCAGGGTTGTATAGACACTAGCGAGCTAACTGTCCCCAGCTGCGGCATTGTTTTTGGGGGATCCTAAGCGTCCCACCAAGAAATAAAATATGTATATCTTAGCACGGCAGGCAGGAGCATGCCTGCACACTATAGTCAAAATGGGTCCTGCATACAATAAAAGGCAGTTACAGAATCCAATCCGATATACCTCAAAGATGCATACTTACACATATACATATTTACTGGAGCTAGTATGACAGGACAGGGTGACGCTGATAGCCCCCTTCTGGCTGGGCTGAGCATGGTTCTCGGACCTGGTGTCCCTCCTAGACAGCCAACATCTCCAGATTTAAATCATGTCAGACCTCCTATTGCACAGCTCCATACTCCAATCCAGCACTCCAAACCATACTCTACAAGGAAACTTTACTTTTGGAAGTGGAAACTATTAGTGTCCTTGTAAAGAAACAAAACGCATAATCCAGTTAAATGCCAGATTGGTCTAGTGCTGGAATTTCTAAAGGAAAGGTTCTCTGCAGGTCAAACACCCTCTACTCTGAAGGTATGTTCCGGCTATAGTTGCTGGATGGAAGTTAAGGTTTTTTCCTCTGGATGGAAAATCAGTGAACAGAGATCCCCTAGTGTTGAGATTTCTTTGTGGCACAAGTGGGCTAAGACTTTAACAGTATCTGAGGTTTCCATCATGAAACCTGGCTATGGTGTTGGAGAGGCTTCGGACCAGTACCCAACCATTAAAACTGTGTTTCTACTTGACAGGCATAATGGTAAAGTGTACCGTGCCTGGATATTGTCAATTCGGTGGCATATTACACACATGCTTCAGGACAAAGGTTATAAAAAAGTGTTTAGACGCATTGTCTCATTCCCTTATGAAACCATTAAGACATTTTTACTAAAGTAATTGATCCTAAGTACAAAATTGCAATGGCTTACTTTACTGTATCTTCCTTAATTCTAGTGAAACAGTGTTTAATCTAACAGACAAGCAAGCGATGTATATATGTTGGGTTGCTTACCTTACATACCACTAGGAGGTTTTAGCCCAGCTGAGAGGTATTCTGTGGTTCTGTGGTCAATCCATGTCAAGGATAAATTAACTTTAAAATAAAATAAATAGACTGGCTGTCTTGATGCTCAACCACTCATTGACTGATGCATACCCCTCCCCCCACTATAGCCCATGGTCTGCAGCTAATTTTTCCTATTTTGGGGGAAGGTAATCAGCCACCACCATCTGAGCCTCTGCCCTGTGGGACAACAATAGCTGTATTGCCAGACACTAGTAAACAAACAGTGAAATCCTTCATGCAGTGGAGCCATTAGATAGGGTTTGATAAGAAAACGAGTAGCCTAGTAGATGAGCGAGAAGTACCAGAGGATGAACTCACTGCTAGTAAGAAAGAAATACTCAATTTTAAATTATGTTTACCTACCCTGTTTCTTCACTTGTTAACAATTTGATACCAAACTAAAGCATACTGCAATGCCTGCACTTCAGTTTGTGGTACAGTACATTTTTCGGTCTGATTTATACATCTGTTCTAGTGAGAGCAGCAGGGCAGACTAAAAGGCTAGGATCAAAACTTAAGTCTGCTCTTTTAAATTTTAAATAGAGGCTCAGGTGTTAACCATATTGGTTGCTGGTGTTGCTGTTGGCAGCAGATCAAAGGTGATATTATCATCTGTGTTAGGTCCTGCAGCAAGAGAGACAGCCAATTAGATTTCTGCACAATAATTACCTTACATCTGGTAGGCTGACTCACTTGAGCTCTTTCACCACACTGCCACACTTTCGGTTTGCTTTCCAAATTATGCAGGTATTAGAGCAGCTCTTCTATGGCTACTTGATAGCAAGGGCTTTTCAATCCAGTGCAGTGTATTTATGCTAGACTATGCCAACTTTTTGCTCATGTACAGTACAGGACCCTTCTTTTCTTTAAGGACTCATGACAGTACCACCACTAGGCCTGTCTGTAATGCGTCTCTGTGCATTTAGAAGAGAAGGGAAGGTTAAAGTCTGTTTTGCAGAACCAGAAAGCTTGTCAGTGAATAAAATGTCTGTTCTGCCTCCACTTGCTAAAATGCCTGTTCTGCCTTGTCAGTCCACCGCATCTGGTCCATCTGACCCTTTTTTAGGTCTGAGAGGGAAGAAACTATGAAGAAGTTGGGCACAAACTGTTGGTAGTATTTAGCCAACCTCAGTATGGCATGTCTATGGTAAGGGATAAAAAGGCAGAAGACGGGCATTTGAAATGTGATACCTGGTTTAAACAACCTCAAACTCCCATCATGATTTGGCTTCACAATTATGGGGCCAGAAGCAATGCACGCTGCTCAGTTGCACCAAGCTTTGCAGAGGTCAAGTGGCTAAGCGGGTTATTGTTGGTAAATACCACAGACTTATTGCCCAACAAGTACTCCCAAAATGTTTCTGTCATGGCCCACTTAACTATAGTTGGACATGTTGCACTCAGTGGGCCTTAGGCTGTGGCTGGCATAGGCAACTGGTTCTTACCTTGCCTTCAAACTCCTGGGAAAGGACTGCCCCAAGACCTTGATGGCTGGCATCCACCTCCAGAATAAAAGGTTGGCATATGCAAGTACCGGGCCAGTGGTAAGCTTTGCATTTAACCCATTAAAGCTTTTTTGATGTCACTCCAGGCACCAGCAAAGCTCAATCCTGCCTGTTTCCCTTTACATTAGCAAAATCCTATCAATTTATGTAGTGGGGCCGCCAGTTTAGCAAACCCCTCTACAAGCTGCCTGTAGTAGCTGGCAAAACCAAGAAAAGATCCCAATTCCTCGACATGAGAGGGCCAGGGCCACTGAGCCACCGCCTTAATCTTACCGGGACCTCCAACCTCTGTAGGTGCTGGGCAATAGAGGTGGAGAACACCACAATGTCGTCAAGATACAACAGCACAGACTGACACTGTTGGTCCCCAAATAACCTCTCCATGAGTCGCTGAAAGGTAGGGGGGCATTGCACAACCCAAATGGCACTCTGTTCCATTTGAACAGGTCAAAGGGATTGCAAAAGGCAGTCTTGGGTTGATCTTGCTCTGTAACAGGGACTTGGTTATACCCACTCGCTAAATCCATAGTGTAAAACCAACAAGCCCCAGTCAATGCGTCCAGAGACTCCTCAATTCAAGGCAAGGGGAATGCATCCCGTTGAGTCTTATCATTTAGCTGATGGTAGTCTACACACATGCGTAGACTCACATCCCTCTTTTTAACCAAAACAATACGGGCAGCATATGGGCTATAGCTCTCCTCGATAATCTGGAACTCTAACAGTTGGGTAATGTGAGCTCTGACAGCCTCATAATTGGAAGGAGGTACACGGTGATGACCCTGTTGCACCGGGACATCATCCAACAATGGTATATCGTGCTCAGAAAATAAACAAGTCCCTGACCTTATCCCGTTCTGTGTCTGGTAATGTTGTCAGATCTATTGCTGCAATCTGATCTAAAACCAAGAAACTAGTGACTTGATTAACTTGAGACCAAGCACTTATGGTAGCAGATTCAACCTCAGTAATGCCTCTCGGCAAACTAACAATGGGCACTCTAACCAACATACCGAGCATCAAAAGAAAACATGACACAAACAAAATGGCAAAACTAGCCAAGCAGCAAAGACTTCCGTAATCAAACAAAGCAGGCTTGTATAGGCAAAACAAAACAGACAAAACAAAACAGCAGCATCTAACTGTTGCTCCGCAGTCTTCCTTAAATAATCATGCCTTTAACCAGGCTTCCTAAACAAAGGAAACACAGGTTTAATAAAAAAAATGCAGCCTGCGGCACCCAGTTACTTATACCTACCTTTCCTCTGACTGCTGCCATTAAAAGATCCACCAACCACGCCAAAATATTACATAATACATGCTGGTGCTACAGTGCAACACTGCTGAGCCTGTTACACAGTAACCTTGTACACAATTGGACTATTACCAGTAATTAATCTGGATATGAATATGTATATATATATATATAGATATGTTTTTCTCATCTACTTGCTTTTTTCAATAAAAATTACATGAGTTAGCACTGTGCCAGTTTAAAAATGGCAGCCGATTCATCAAGAAAATCAAGCACAGTTAGCATAAAATAAATGCTAATATATTGTTTCATGTTATATTAATTTACTTTTCCTATTGTTTTAAGAGTCAGCTGACAGGGGCCCTCTCAAAATGCAGGGCCTCAGGCAACTGCCTCTGGATGGGACCAGACCAGGGATGTTTCTACTCCTAAATGATGCCCGTCTTTAGTGCTTTGTCAACCTCCTCTTAAATAGATGGACAATCTGGAACCTATAATCTTATGATGTTCTTATATGCATATCTAGGTGCATATAAATACACATGAGCAAACCAGATATAAACTAAGGTACTCTTGGTTGGATCTGTAAGAGTGACAGCTAATGCAAACACTGCTAGGACTAGATTTATTTTTAATGTTAATAAAAGGAACAGGCAGGTCAGTGATTAAGACATTAAGAAGAGGCAACTCCTTATCATGGCCTTTCAGAGTTATATGTGCACTGGGTACCTTGTGGCTGTCATCATGGATACATGGCACAGACAGGAACCTGTTTATCAGCAACTTTTTCACAACTAGACTTGTAAATATTCCAAATACTAGGCCAAGGGCAAACAGGCTCACAGCAGGGGCAATGCTGAGCTGTCTAGAGTCCTCTGGAACTTGTGAACCTGACAGATAAAGGTAGCACAAATGGACAAAAGGGGCTGATAGGGAGACATGGAGAAGAGAATCCAGCAGATGGGCAATGAAAGGCAAAAACAGAAATAGGGGAAAAAACAGAAAGAAAAACCTAAAGGTCAGGAGCTCAAAGATAAGAGAAAAAAAACAAGGCAAGACAAGATCAGACCGCAGCTGGATTAAATCAAAAAGACACTAACAATTCAGGTAAACACAGCAAGGTCAGTGTTAGATCTGGAACAGGACAAAAGACAAGAGGGAAATATAAAGGTTGACCAATTATCTAGAGCAGGAGCCCTAACAAGCTAACAAATGAAAGGATGGGGTGACAATATGTCTATTGTCACATGGCAAACACAAAAACCACCAGGCAGCCATGTGCTACATTCAGACAAATACACAACAAAACAAACCCACATCAAACTGGCACCCTAAAACCCCTCCTTCCAGGAGCAACCCCGGGCCCAAAGTGGTCTGTTGCCAGTGGAAATATCTTGAAATGGTCCATGATCTCTTGACAGCCCCCTTAGGACCATACCTTTCACAGTCTACCAGATACAAGTATCTCCTACTATGCCTTTCAGCATCCATTGCCTCCTGACAGAAAATACCAGAGAACCATCAATAAGGCAGGGGGAGGGGGGAAATAAACAAACACACCAGGACTCGAAGGGAAAGAAACAACAGGCTTGACTCAAGACACATAAAAGGCAGGGTGGACACAAGCAAAGGAATATGCAAGTCTAAGCTTCACTGCAACTAGAATTTGGTTATGTGCTGGACTCCTAAGACATTACCAACTACAGACCAGTATCACTTCTCTCTTTTCTTTCTAAATTACTTGAACGCACTGTCTATAATCAACTGTCTCTCTCTCCAACACAGAACAACCTTTAGGACCCCACTCACTCTACAGAGACCACCCCCTTGGCAGTCACTGAAAAGCTGCATGACGCCAGATCATCCAAACTCTTCTTGACCTTTCAGCAAGGAAAAACTCCCTGAGACGGAATAAGAAGAAACCTTGAGAGGAACCAGACTCAAGAGAACCCATCCTCATTTGGGTGAAAAACAGGTAGCAGGAATTATGTAATTACACTTTTTGGCAGAGTGGAACGTCCTTGGTCACCCTGGTGATGTGATCATTAACTCGAGCGGGTCGAAGGGAAGGGTCTGACAGGTCTGGAGTGGAGATAGGGTCTGGATCACAGGCAGCTCAGTTGTGGCATATGTAGCTCGACAGTGAGAGAGAGAAAGAGGGGAAGGAAGAAAGACAAAAGGAAAGGAAAACAGTTAAGTGACATTGTAATCAAAGTGTATGGGGATTATTGAGTATTTAATGTAAAGCGGAAGCATGGACTCCAGCAAGTCTAACTAGGACACTCAACATGGGGTACCTACTTCTTTATCTAAGATAAATCTATACAAAATGCTTGACTAAATAAATACGTTTTTAGCCTGGACTTAAACACTGAGACTGTGTCTGATTCTCGAACGTTCATAGGGAGGCTATTCCATAACTTTGGGGCTCTGTAATAAAAGCCTCTGCCCCCTGCTGTAGTTTTCATAATGCGCGGTACTGACAGGCAGCCTGCATCCTTTGATCGAAAGAAGCGTAGCGAAACCTAAGACACTAGCAGTTCACTTAGGTACGGCGGCGCGAGACCACTTAGTGCTATATAGGTCAGGATAATATTTTAAAATCAATGCAATATTTCACTGGGAGCCAATAAGGTGTGGATAAGGCAGGTGTGATGTGCTCATATCTTTTAGTTTTAGTTAGGAATCTAGCTGTTGTGTTCTGAACCAACTTTCTGAAGTTTATTTATGCACCTAGTTAAACATCCAGACAGTTAAGCGTCACAATAATCTAGCCTGGATGTAATAAACACATAAGCTAATTTTTCTGCATCATTTAGTAACAATATATTTCTTATCTTAGAGATATTTCTGAGATGATAGAATGCTATCCTGGTAATATTATCGACATGGGCTTCAAATAAGAGATTGAAGTCTATAATCACACCCAGATCTTCTACTGTTGTCCTTGGTGAAACAGAAAGACTGTCTAGGGTTAAAGTGTGATCAGGAAGCTTACTTTTAGCTACATGCGGTCCTAGAACCAGAACCTCAGTCTTATCAGGGTTAAGCAAGAGAAAATTGCTTAACATCCAATCTCTTATTTCCTTTACACATTTCTTAACTTTATTAAACTGGCCTTTCGCATCAGGCCTAGATGAGATGTATAAATGTGTGTCATACTGTGTGACGAATTATGTTTCCCAGAGAAAGCATGTAAAGAGAGAAAAGAAGTGGGCTAAAATATAGCCCTGTGGAACACCCTACTTCACATTAGAGCATGCAGAATAATCACTATTTAAATCTACAAACTGATAGCAATCGGTTAAATAGGACCTGAGCCATGCAAGGGCTGTTCCTGTAATTCCTACTAACTTTTTTAATTGGATGCGAGGTCATTTGCTACTTTGACACATGCTGTCGCTGTGCTGTGATGAGGCCTAAATTCTGATTGATACAGTTTGTGTATGTTTCTGTGTAAATATGAACATAACTGCTGCGCTACTACCTTCTCTAGGATTTTGGAGATTTTGGAGAACAGAAGGTTTGATATTGGCCTGTAGTTCGACAGCTCACTACTATCTGCTAAAGAAAGTGTGTTGGTATAGGATCTAATAAACAGGTTGATGATTTTGTAGAAGAGATGAGTGAGATTAGGTTGTTCTCTTCCAGAGGAGAAGAATTTCCAAAGATCTGATCTGATGCAGTTAGCTTATCATCAAAATCATTTGAATGGTCTGGTTTCAAGGCCTGAATTTTCTGCCTAATGTTTACAATTTTGTTATTAAAAAAGTTCATAATGTCCTCACTGCTGCACGCAGTTATGGTGCAGATTTCTGAAGTCGTCTTATTCCTAGTTTTGCGACGGTGTCAAGTAGAAATCTAGGATTATTTTTATTGTTTTCAATAAGTTTGGAGAGATAAGAACTTTTGGCACCATTTGCTTTCTAGTTTACGAGCGCTCGGTTTTACAGCTTCTGCGAGGATCTCAAATCGTCATGGATGGCAGCTCACCAGCTGAAACTCAACCTTTGCAAAACTGAACTACTTTTTATACCTACATTTTACCTGATTCATCCCCATGTCAGGATCTCACAATCACCTTGGACAATTTGCTGGGTTAAGGGCCTTGCCCAGGGGCCCAGCAGTGGTGCCTTGGTGGAGCTGGGAATCAAACCTACAATCTTCAGGTTGGTAGTCCAACACCTTAACCATTAGCCACCACTTCCCCACCCTTTTCCTTACATGTTGCCAACATAACACGATCCTGCAGGTTTATCCTCCATAACATCAGAAGGATTTGACCATTCTTAACTACGCAGATGGTGGAATGAACTTTCCATCAATGTCAGAACAGAAGAGTCACTGGCCGTCTTTAAGAGATGTTTAAAAACCCACCTCTTTTTTAAATAACTAGCTCTTGACAAAAAAATATCCCATGCTACTTTTTCAACAGTTTTTTTGTTGTTGTTACACTGATTTGTAAACTATTTTACCAGTATTGAGCTGTTTAATGATGTGACTCAAAACACTTTTGTACGTCGCTCTGGAAAAGAGGGTAAATGCTGTTAAATGCTAAATGCTGTAAATGTAAATGGTAATGTCCTTCAAACCTGGGTGCAACCTTATGTCCTGGCCCCTTAGGGGGCAGGTTCTTAGTTGAAAGCATACCCTCTGCCTATGAACATACTTGGGTGTGAAGTCTGATGATGATGGCCACCTTAACAACTTTCCTTTTCAGTTGGCCAATGTCTTTTGCAGCCCTGGATAGTAGGCCAACCTGGATGAATGACTTGACTTAACGACCAAACAACAGACCAGTAGGACAACTTCTCTGGACCTCCATCTCCTGCAAGACCTCCCTTGCCCACCTTTTATTACCTCAGGAAACCGCTGCTACCAGGACACACAGAGGTAAAATGGCCCTGCTCCCCAAAATGGCAAAAATAGACGAGAAGAGGCATCTCGCTATATATTTTTAGGTCCAGGCCTATATAAATGTGCATAACAGAATCAACCGAAGAGGCCCAATGAGGCAGGTTTGTCAGCCAACCACTGATGACATTAAATGATTATAACTGGTTGATTGAAGTGTTCATTTAGAATTAACAAAGAAGGTTAATCCAGGATCACATCCTATTTGGCACAATCATGTCCACCAGGTGGCACCAAGACCATGTAGCAACAATTTCAAAATCAGAATGAGGAATAGTAAAGTTTTTTCTGTTCCCCTTTTACCCATGCTTTGGCAAAACAAATGTACATATTTGTCATGCTAATAAAGCAACCTTTGAATCTTGAATCTAGTAAAGTGTCTCCTACAAATTGACAATTGACAGATCATTGAAACAAAAACTTAATATGCAATGTCCATTGTTAAAACACTACACAAATATATTTAAATTAAAAATGTAATCAGTTAGGTGATAAGACATTTTACAAATGGTTAAAGCAAATTACATTATATTATATATTATAGTTTTTTTTGGGCCATATGACAGTTTGGACAAGTTTTAACTCACACATATAGTTTGAATAGTCAAGTCAAGTTTAAAATTTTTAGGCGTGGGTTCTACATTGCACCTCATTTATTCATACAATGTGAGCTGTCGATTAATAATACAATATCAGAATCACACAGTGTATATCCAAGTGTATAGGCAAGTAGGTAGAGCTTTCTATCAGCTGATTACTGCAGTGATCAATTTGTACAGGTTGGTAAAGTTTTTAGATATTCAACTACTAAAAATGGCTTAAGTACTTTTTATATTATAGACCTAAAAGGATAGTGGTGAACTATAATTTTCTGAATAAAAAAACAAAAAAGAGTGCTTGAAAAATAATAATTATTATAAAATATCAAATCATAGTAGTGAAATTAAAAGAAATTCTACAAGTAAAACTGTAACAAACCCGAATAGTTGAGAACCCAAGGGGCAGTTTATTTACAATGTGATCAACAATGAACATAAACACTAGACAAGACTTGACTAGACTAAACTTAGCTAGACATGACATGAACACTAGCATAAACATGAACATAACAAACATTGGTACACGAACAACAATCACAAAGACACAGGGCTACAAAGGGCTACATATATACACAAGACTAAAAAGGAAGTCATTAACTAAACGGAAGACACCTGAACACAATAATTAGCACATGACCAAAAAAAAAATATAAACGAGATACAAGGACATGGGGAATAATGTGACAAGGACAAACCAGAAAGTAAACAAAGAACAAGCAACAAGAATTCAAAACAAAGCATGAACTTTACCATAACTATAAACCAAGAACATCAAACATGAAAACATGAAACAAGATGAACATTAAACATGAACATTAAACATGAACATAGATAGCATAAACAAAACCTCATAGTTGTACATGTACAAGCCTCGAGAAAACCACTGTTAAAAAAATAGGCTTTATATAGCTAGTAAGTGTAAAGACTAGACTAGAGGTTATGAGTATGGATTTAAATGGTTCCAATGTGATTGATGCATTTTTTCCCTAATGACACAGGAATAGTGCAGCAATACAATAGAATATTATACTGGCAGTGTAGTTCTGTAAAAATTTGTATTGTATTGTATTGTATTGTATTGTATTGTAACAGATAATCCCAGAAGTAATTAAACCTGTTCTAGAAAATAAAAAACGCTTTATTGTTTATTAGAACTGGTTATATACATAAATCTTTTAAACTGGCAGTTATTAACCCCCTAATTAAAAAGCCTGACATTGACCACTGTCAGCTCTCTAACTTGAGGCCAATATCAAACCAATATCATCTCCCTTTTATCTCAAAAATTCTAGAAAATGTTGTGGCACAGCAGTTATTTTTAATTCAGGATTTAGGTCTTACCAAAGCACAGAGACAACACTGGCCAAATTTGTTAATGGCCTGTTATTAGCCTCTTGTGAAGCAGAAGACAGTAAAGGATCCATATTTCACAGAGTAGCTTAATTTAATAAAGTCGAGATGAGTCGTACACAGGTAAGCAAAACAAACTGAGCAAAGAAATCCAAAATATAAGAGCAAAAATGAAAACCGAAAACCGAGAGAAGCAGAGAGATTACAAAAACGCTTGGTTGTTGCATGGCAGAACAATACTTTGCAACGTTTGTGTAAAACTGGCTAGCTTGAAAAGCTAAAAAGACAGGAAGTGCTACCCCAAGTAAAAGGCAAAAGTCTAGTATACAGGTGACGGCGCTCTCTGGTGATGGGCAGGCGGATCTGTGACACCTCTTGTGTTGCACCTCAAGTGTTGCTTGATCTAAGTTTAGCTTGTTTAACCATTTTTTACAAGTTTAACCATTAATTACAATATTCTCCTTAATAGACTAGAAAATGTTTTTGGAATAAAGGCAACATTCATTTGACTGATTGTTATCAGTTTGTTGATTTTGTTGAGTTTTCTGCTCTCCCTAAGGTAAAGTTTGGTGGTCCACATGTTCTGTCTTAGGTCCTCTGCTTTTTTGTGACATTACCCCCATCCTAGGAACACCTCCAGGCATTCTTCTAGGGTGCCCCTGGGGCTAAGGGGCAGGACGTTCAGAATGGGTGGTATGGAACTACTGAGTAAGCATAGGGTCTAAGATGTCACAGGCTTTGACCCAGGACCTTTCCTCTGGTCCGTAGCCTCAGGTACTCCAAGAATCCCCCCTACTTCTCCTGAAGTCTAGAATTTCCTGTACCTGATAGGCTGGAGAACCATTGATTTCGATGGGAGCTGGAGGTTTGGCTGCATTTGATGTCACATTGTTGGGATTGGTATGGTGGGGTTTTAAGAGAGAGACATGAAATGATGGAGAGATACGATATGAAGGAGGGAGCTCCAGGCGGTAGGTAACTGGATTGAATCCTAAATGGGCCCACATACCTGGGACTTAGCTTTTTACTGGGGAGACGAAGTCGCAGATCCCGAGCTGACAGCCAGACAAGTTGTCCTGGCTGATAATGAATCAGCGAGTTCCGGGCGTATTCGGCTCAGGGTAATAACTCACTCCACCTTGTTTGCTCTCTGCCACAGTAAGACCGCAGATATCGACCCAGTTCCTGATTAAGTCGTTTCACCTGACCATTGGACTGGGTGGTACCCAGAGATGAGGCTGACGTTTATATCCAAACGTTTGCAACAGTCGAACTGGAATTCGGAATGCTGTCAAACATTCCGCAGCAGACAATTCTCTCTGACCTAGCCGAAGAAGCTGGCTTGAAATATTTAAGCACCCCACTGGATATTCAAACACTTCACACCGGGCGACGCGGGCTGCTGCTGAGACTGTAGCGTAGCTAGCTGAACTTGAAACGCCTGTAGCGCTTGAGCATGGTATGCCACGTGGCTTGTAGTCTCACTATTCTAGCTAGATCCGGTTGTAACAGTATTCAGTAAAGCAGAAGATGAAGAAGGATCTATATTGCACAGAGAAGCTTTATTTAGGGCAATGCAAAATTGAAGTCGAGATGTTAGTGAAAATCGATACACAGGCAAGCAAAACAGACCAGGCAAACAAATCCAAAATGTTAAAGCAGAAATCAAAACAGATAACCGAGGAGAGAAAATAAACCAGAGAAGAGGTTGGTATGTTGCATGGCAGAACAATCCTTCGCAACGTGTATGTGAAACTGGATAGCTTAAAAAGCTAACCAGACAGAAAGTGCTGCCGGAAATAATACTTTTGTTAGAACTGGTTATATACATAAATCTTTCAAACTAAGAAGTTTTGTGTTTTTGCACAAGGATCTGTCTTAGGCCCTCTGTTTTTTTCCTTATATATGCTGCTCTCAAGTGAAATAATATGTAAACATGGTATTAACTTTTACTGCTATGCTGATGATTCACAGTTGTATGTATCAGAAAATCCTAATGAGAAAGGTCATCTTAACAATGTTGGAAAATGTGTAAAGCATATTATGCAGTAGATGCTTGATAACTTCCTACTACTCAATTCAGATAAGACAGAATGTCTCTTACTAGGACCACATGCAGCTAAAAATGACATTCAGATTATGTATTAGCACAAGTTGGTCTTTTTGTCTCTGCTATATCGCAGTCAGAAACCTTGGTGTGATAGTCTTTCCTTTAAAGATCATGTAAATAACATTACTAGCATAGCCTTCTTTCACCTTCAAAATATTGCCAAAATTAGAAATATGATGCTGTTACAGGAAACTAGTTAATACTTTTGTTTACTCTCGATAAAGCTACTGTAACGTTTTACTGTCTGTTGTTCTGCTTTACTGTCTAAGTGTATAAATAAACTCCAGTTGCACAATGCAGCAGCAAGAGTACTAACTAGATCTAGAAAAGGATGGGTTCCCTATTCCTTTCAAGGTTTCTTCCTACTTCAACTCCGGGAGTTTTTCCTTGTCACACGCGCGTCTGGCTTGCTTATTAGAGACAAACTTACACTTTTCACTGTTACTTTTTTTATTGCATTTAATTGTATTGCATTGCGTTTTATATATATTATATTACATTTTTTTTATAATACTGTATTATATTGTATTGCATTACATTGCATTTTGTTGTGTTGAGTTGTGTTTTATTGTATTGCATTATCTTGTTTTAGTTTATGTTTCATTGTATTGTATTGTATTGAATTGTATTTGTTGAATTTTGTTCCATTTTATTGTATTGCACTGTATTTTATTGTTTTGTATTGTATTGTATTGTATTGTATTGTATTGCATTGCATTTTATTGTGTTATTTAGTTTCATTGTATTTTACTGTACTGCATTTTATTGCGTTGCATTGCATTTTATTGTGTTATTTTGTGTTTATTGTATTGTACTGTACTGCATTTTTTGTGTTGCATTGTATTTGTTGTATTACATTGTATTGTATTCCACTGTATTTAATTATATTGCACAGTATTGCATTTTATTTTGTTAATTTGTTTCATTGTAATGTATTGTACTGTACTGCATTGCATTGCATTTTACTGTATTGCATTACATCGTATTGTAATGTATACATTATTCTATCTTATTGTATCGTATTGTGCTGTGTTGTGTTGTATTGTTATTGCTACTACCCACTACTACTGTTGGTACCTTTCAACAATACCCACATAAGAGAAAATTACATTTCCCAAAATTTATCAGAATAAACCTAAAAAGAATATATCTATAGACGTCTCACCCAAAAATATCTGCCCACTGACAGTTTGTTATCTGTCATTTACCACTGTTAACATTCTTCTTATCATTGAGTGTGACAATCTTTTTAAATATAAGTCAATAGACCAGAATGTTTGTAGATTTTAAAATGATTTTTTTGCTTGATTTACATCATGTATAATCTACCACAGTTCCTTTGTTACTTTGTCATTAATTAGTTGCATCTGGTCTGAGTAACTAAGACACTCAGTCTCAGCAGAGTTGACTCTGTACTGCTTACACTTTCTCTGGAGTCCATATATTGCTAAACTAGTCAGCTGGGTCTCTTAGGTATCTTTAGAGAATAAATTAAACATGCATTGCATGTGCATGGATTGTAACAATTGTCTTTTAACAATTCCCTTAATTATACTCATTCTGTTATGTTTACATAGTGCTTTTACATGTTTACTGAAGTCAAATTACACATATTTATGTATAAATATTATTAAACAAAACAAAAAATATTGGAAAAAATCGTTAGTAGTAAACTATAAAGCAATATACTTCTTTATACAATGTTTTTGCATATACTCTAAATAGGTCACTTATATTATATGCAAAAACATTTCAATGCATTGTCTATTTTTAAATATTTATATAGTAAATTTTAGTACACCTTGACATGTACTTCCGTAGGGGTATGCTAATTTAGCATTTTAAAATGTACTTGAAAACTAAATATTTACTGACTGTGCTTATGCTTAAAATAGTACCATTAAAATTTTGAAGAGAAAAATATATATTAATGTGTTAAAACTTAATATATATGTGTGTTAAAACTATTAACTGACTAAGTGTCTAAAATGCATTAATTTTGAATTAAAACAATGCAACTCTTAGATTTAAATAATGATATAATTATGATGATCTCAGAAAATTGCCCTAAAACAATTTTACTGTATACAGACTGATTTCTGGAGAAGAATTTTAACTTTGCTGTAACTTAATTTTTATGTGTTTCCACTTTTAAACAACAGCTTTGCTAATTTCACTCTGGACTGGAAATCCTTCAGCACCACTAACAAATTAAAGACCATGATTATATTACCAAATGCTTTAATTCCATATGCAAATGTTTATGATTATCCTATTAAAAAAACAATAAGTTTTTCCTAAAAAACAGGGGGTGCTGTTAGCAATTTTGTGCCCTATAAAAGAATATGTTGTTAGGCACCCTACCACACCCATTCTGCAAGGTTACTACTAATAGTAAGTTCATGGGCCCCTAAAATCGTCCTTTTCCACAGGCTTTTCCACATTTTTGTTCCCACAGGAAGATGAACTGTTAACTTGTCTATAGATTATCCATTCCTTTTTAATGTAATGAGAATCAAATTAATCTTGTCAGTTGTCTTGTGCAAAACATACACTTAACTGAAAATCCAAAACAAATATACTGATCATTTGAAATTCATCCTGTTCCTATACAAAGGGTAAACGCTTAATTCTACACAAAGGAGTTTTTAAGGTAGTCCCCTTTTTCTTAGGTAGACCCATAAACAATAAAACACTTCTAAAAAAACTACACTCAGGCTGCTACCTGACTCCGACTAGTAGTAGCCAGTGCAACACGACACGCTATTATTAAAATTGTGGCTCTTTTTCCTCCATATTCTCCTCCTCCTCATCAACTGCTTAATAATTTTCTGTTGTTTACTGCACATCATCTTATAAATGTAAGCACCTAATGCACAAATGCTGTCTTCAGTGTCTTCCGTGTTAATTGTTCCGTATGACAGGATGCTGCAGGGAGTTTAAGACCATGATCAGTTTACACTAGATATCTGCTTTTAGCCACATTTAAAACAGCAATCAGATCTGTGAAAAACTCGGATTTGAGCATTTAGCCTCACAATGTGAAAAGTCCAATTATTTAATTATTTCATCTCAATCTACAGCTGCATGCCCCCTAATGCATGCATTAAGTGCATTAGCCAAATGCTAGAAATGAACATTTTAAATTTTGCTGCAGGTTTGCATGCCACAAAATCTATCCTGTTGCTTCAAATCCGAACAGCATCTTATTTACAGCTAGTCTGATAGTTCTATTAACTCGAAAATCACTCGAAGAAAGCCATATCAAAATACAGAAGTAGAACCTTAATGTGGATGAGATACAATGGTAGAAGATCACATCAGGTTCCACAACTAGCCAACAGGAGGCAATTAACTGTGCACTACTGGTTGTCCCTATGCTGTTTGTGTACTATGGTCTGTCTTGCACTGTTTTTGCATGTGTAATGCAGCATATATATGAGAATGATTTTAATATACTAATTCATTTTTTTTTTAAATGTTTGGGATACTGTAGTACAGAAGATTTGTTAATCAATAAAGATGTTAACCATTTAAATACGGTATTGACATTTTACAACAATGTCAGATCATTCTTACCTAATACATTGTTATAATTCTAGTCTGGTCTTCTTCTCTGTTTATTAAGTGCATCAAATTTATTAAAACCAATAAGTTTTCACTTTGTAGTCAAATGTTAAATCAATGTGTGCACAGACAGGCTGTTAACATTTCACAGACATTATATAAACATTACTTAAAATGTCTGCTAATGAAATATGTTTGCTTTAAGAAAGCCTTACTAAATAGGGTTGATCTGCAGACTTTTAAATTCCTATTCTTTTATATTTAAACAACAGGTTATTAATTATTCTTATAATTTAATGGAAGTTTTTTGTATTCATAAAACTGCCAAAATAGCACAAAATAAGGGATGTTAAAGAAATAATATAAACGTTGATACTTTTTAATAAATTGGTATAAATATAAATGAGTTATTTAAATCACAATAAAAACACAAATTGTTTTTTAATTGACTAAATAATTAATTCATTAATTGATAATACTAGTAAATAACCCTTAGAGGCTCAAAGGCCCAGAGCTTCAGTTTTGTGTCTCAAGAGCTAACCACTCTCTCCTTCCCACATGTCTAAAACAATACTGATTTACACCTTCAGTTAAAAGGTGTTCGATTTTTACTGGTCTACAGCTGTTATAACTTACACATTCATTGTTATGGTTCTAATTTGTTTTTGCTGCTGTTGTCCATCTACATTTGATTAATACAAAAAAGAATTTCACCTTATTTAGAAGAAATTTTGCATACACTCTGCAGTACTCTAAACCTTGATCCTAACTCATGTTTCTTATTGTTTTTATTTATTTAAGAGTGTGTGTGTGTGTGTGTGTGGGGGGGGGGGGTTGGTTGTGGTCCAGTGGTTAAGGTATTGCTAAATAAAAGATCAGGGTTCAATTCCCGGTAGCACCAAGTTGCCACTGTTGAGCAAGGCCTTTAACTCCTAATTGCTCAGTTGTATAAAATAGATAAATGTAAGTACTGCTGAATAGGAGTGTCTGCCAAATGCTAGAAATGTAAATGCAGCCTCATTTATACGCATGTCTGTGCTTTGTATATAATGGGGATTTTTTCTGGATATTATGTCCATGTTTGAATTAAAATTTTGACTCAGTTTGGTTGTATATGTGTGTGTGTGTGCCTGATGGTCCAAAAAAAGGAAGAATAACAGTGTGCAGGTCCTTTTTGTATTATTTGATTTACCCTTTGATGTATATATATTAATGAAATAAATATCTTTTCATGATCTTTAAATCTACCCTTTAAATGTAAAAAAAAATGTAATCATGGTAGAGTATATAATACAAAATCTCAGCAAAGATTTTAAGAATATAAACTCTGTGAACAAATAAAGTCATATGTAATGTTTTTGTCAAAATGGTATAAATTATAATTTTGATTTTTAAATTAATTTTTAAAGACACAAAATAGAGGCATTGGAAGACAATAAACCGTTATAATAGTGTTCTAGTGACTATTTTATTGATTGGTAGAAAAAGTATCTAATGTAGACAAAAAGTGGTGGTCTTATATGAGTAATAATTTTGTAACAAGATAAAATAACAAATGTACAGTTGATAAGTAAACCATGATTAATACAATTTCACACAAATTGCAAATGTTTAGATCAGAGACAATTCAACTGAGTATGTACATAAAGAAAAAAAAGTGTAATGTTAAGACATTATTTATATCTTATATTTATAAGGCATGATACTAGGCTCATATAAACCTTCTTTTCTAGCTCACAAATTAGGCACCCATGTAAGTCTAAAATATTCATTTCAATAATGCATAATAATATTCATCAAAAATGAATTTTAACCTGCACAGTATGTTAAATACATTTAAGTAATATTTTTAAAAGACAACACTAATGGGATTTATGGGGCTTTTGTTGATGATTTGTTTATAGTGATTGTATAAAATAATTGCTTCATTAAATTAACTAAATAACATTAACCCTTTATATATAATAAACATTTTATGAGGCCAAACATATGTAGACATGTTATTATATTTGTATGAACTTTTATAAATTATTTAACAATGTTTTTTTTCCCCCCATCTGCTACCCATGGGTGAATTAAACGTCCACTGAGCACATCGCATGTCATTACGACTTTGGCTCGTTTGTAAAGCGATTTAACAGCATGCATGACCTCTTCTGTTTTCAAAGTATAAATAATTGGGTTTAACATGGGTGGAATAATCTGAGTCAGAGTAGAATTAAGTATTCTATCATTGGCTGATATGGATGATGTAAGAGCTACCACATTGGTGCCAACATATGGGAGATAAAACATAGCAACTAAAATAAGGTGGGACGTACAGGTTTTCATAGCTTTTTTTCTCTCAAACCCACGTGAGATTTTCAGCAAGGCAATGCCAATAAAAATATAGGAGACAGTTATCAAAACCAGTGGAAGACAAGCCAGCAAAACAAAACAGCCTACAGCCATGATACGATTTATCGTGTAATCATTGCAAGCTAACATATAGACAGGCCCGTGATCACAGAAATAGCTGTTGATGGTTGCGGATCTACAGAAGGACAATCTGGTAATTAAAGCTACAAGAAGTGCAATGATAGTTACAGAGAAAGTCCAGGATGAAGCAATGATTAAAGTCATTGCTGCTTTGGTCACAATGACATTATATCGTAGGGGAAAACATATAGCAATTAACCTGTCATATGCCATAACAAGCAGAGTAAGAGACTGTGAGGACATGAAGATTAAGACAAAAAACATGTGTGACAGACAGGCTTCATATGATATGAACTGATTTCCCAACATAAAAGTATCAATAAGCTTTGGAATAAGAGCAGAGCTGCCACCCAAATCAGAAAGTGCCAGGTTAAAGACAGCTATGTACTTTGCTGTGTGGAGAGCACGTGTTAGATAAATAGTACACATTATAAAAGAATTCCCTAAAATTGTCACTGCATAGACAGCGCAGATGAATGCATAGTAGTAATTTGTGTGTGGAATATTAGAAAGTCCCTTGACATAGAAAGTGGAAGGACGGACAAATGTTGCATTTGCAGGGAATACAGATGCAGAGGACATATCAGCTGCTTTATGGAGAAAATACCTGTGGAAAACAATAAGACAATAATTACTTTACATAGTTGTTGTTAAAAACTGATTAAAAAGTTATCAAGCTTATCAAGTTACAAAATGGAACAGGAAACCTAAAACAAACCTAATTATTATATAACAGTTTTAAATACATTATCTTTATATTAGTTATTATACAGTACATATCAACAGATGAAATAGTTTATCAACTTATTACAGCAAAACAAATTTTGATAAAAGTCTTTACTTTATAATGTAATACCTGTTCCAGTTAGGTCAGGATGTTAAAATACCTCTTGACATCAGTCACATTTATACTCTTCAAATCCTTGACCACACCTCAAGACAGAAAAGGGTGGATCCAACCGTGTGGCTGGGATCAACAGTCATAAGCTTATTATAATAAAAAGATAAACAACTGATACTGCATATGGTCATATAAGACTAAACTGAAGAATAAGGGAGTTATCTTTTTACCAACATGTTTCAAGTAAGAGCTAATCAAACATATAGACACTATGTTTAATTTAATTTATTTTTAAACAAAATATTTATAAAGCACTTTTAGCAATGGACACATTTAAAGAAATCCGAAAGTTTTGTAAAATGTACAAATTTAAACAAATCACAAAATATATATATATATATATATATATATATATATATATATATATATATATATATATATATATATATATATATATATCTAATATTATATTATATATATATATTGTCCCTAATAAACTAGCTCACGGCAATAGTAGCAAAGAAAAAATCTCTGAGTGGGGTGATTACAGAGAATGTCCTGCCCACCAAAGTATCATTCAAATCAAATTGTGACCAGAAGCTTTTAAAGAAACTGCAAAGTTAATAAGTTTATTACAGGTTTTCCGCAAATATTTAATTGCCAAAGTCTAATGATGGAAACCAGAATTGACCATGAACACAGCAGCTCAGCATTACCATTTAACCAACCAAATTTGTCCATGTTCGTCAGTAGTGAATACCTCTAACTAAGCAGGCCAGCATCGCTGATCTAAAGATTGGTTGGTTTAAATATAAGATCTCTAATGTAATTGTTAATTGTTGGTGACTTCAACATACATTTTGATAAACAGCGTGCTAAATCAGCATATTTTCCAACCTCATAAAAATTAACAAACATAACCCTAGATTTTTATTCAGTACTATAGCACAATTAAAATAAAAATAAAAAAGGGAAAAAAGCTCACCAGTAACATGCAACCAATCAATAGGTAATGATGATTTTATGCACTTTTTTGATAATCAAATTAAAAATATCAGTCAAAAATCCAGACTTTTAATATAAATTCAATTATTTTATAAAACAACCTGTAAAAAGCACTATAATTATAGCAGATAATCAATTACAAAGTTTTACTCCTATTTAAGAGAGACAGAAGTCAGAGTTGGGCTCTGACTTGGGGTGGGGCTGGTCTGATTCTCCTCAGCAGGGCCCAGGGTAAACAGAGATTTGTTGCTGGCCAGCACCTACTCTACATACTCTACAAAGCTTGGACTGTGTGGCAGCATTCAGTCCAACAAAATAGAAAATGCAAAGGGTGCTGTCAGGAAAAGTGGTAAAATGCACCAGATCCAGGAACTTTGGTGTGGTTATCTGCACTGCTTTGTCGTGATCCATTTAGCAGACAAAGAAAAAAACAAAGAAAAAAAAAAAAAAAAAAACCATTTCTTTCCACTCGGTCAGCGGGACCAGGAAAAAGTAGGGAAAACTAGCCTGTTAGTTCTGTCACCTTCTGTCGTGAAATAAAGCAGGAGGACAGAGGAGATTGGAAGCAAACAAAGAAACAAATATAGCAAACATAAACTGAAATATAATACTTATATTTGAAGCCATGGAAGAGAAACTAGCATTACAATCAAAGGTTACAATTAAATCTTACAAAGTCACATAACGGCAAAACAATGACCCTAAACATACAGCCAGGGCTACAATGGAATGGTTTGGATCAAAGAATATTCATGTGTTAGAATGGCTCAGTAAAAGTCCAGACCTAAAACCCATTAAGCAACCGTGGCAAGACTTGAAAATTGCTGTTCATAGATGCCCCTCATTCAATCTGGCTGAACTATTTTGCAAAAAAGAATGGACAAAATTTTTTGTCTCTAGATATACAAAGCTGGTACAGACATAACAGACATAACCCAAAAGGCTTGCAGCTGAAATTGCAGTGAAAGGTGACTCTCTGCAAGTATTGATGCAGGGGGGCTGAATACAAATGCATATTTATTTAAAATTCAGATTTTTATTGCTTAATCTGTTTATCTCAACTGGTTGTACGGTGACAAAATGTAAAAAAAAAAATTTCAAGGCACTCTATATTATCTACAGCAGGTTCAAATGAGTCAATAATAACACCAAGGTTTTCTGCTGCTAAACGTAATGAAACAAAAAGATCACTTAGCATTAATTAGTAATTGAAAAGTTTTCCTGTTGCTTTTTCTTGGTAAACGCACACTCTCTTGTAGGAATTAAGGGGAAGCACCCTCTATCTAATGTCTCTTACACAGTCTTAAAGATGGTGCTACTCATATAGCTTTGCTGAAACATATAACTATTTGTCATCAACATAACAATGGAAGCCACTACCATGTTTATAAATAATGGTATCAAGAGATTGTGCTTTACAGTTAGCTTTGGTATGATTTCAGATGGGAAAACCACAGAGTATAATTTGTAGTTTTTTAACTTCCCTTTTTTTGTTCTTTGTCTTAAAGAGACCTCTGCCCATCCTATAAGCCATATACTTTTCCACATCACCCCAGATGTCGCTTTAAAATACTTTCCTTGTCCCATATATACTACAGTTCAGTTTTTTGCATATCTAAGCTGGGTTGAGATTGCATCAGTCACCTTTGGTACAGTGCCCTGGAGCAGGAAGTGGAGCAGCTGACCATTGGTGGGGCTTTAACCCTAATACTTTAATTAACCACCCACTCCATTACCAATGCCTTAACTGCTTGAGCCATCCATCATGCAATTTAGAAAAAGTGGTGAAAAAGAATGTCATTTTCAGCCTGGCTTTGGGGCCTGGGCTACTTGCCAAAGACCTTTTATGTGGTCGAGTGCGAAGATAAATCATGCCTCTTTTTAGCCATTACACCAAGCCATTTACCTTGGGCAGGTGTAGCTGTTAAAATCTGATACATGGTTTAGTCTATGGAAGTCATATAACCAAAGGCTCCTGCCTCGATACGAGGGCTGGCAGATTTCTTAATAAATCCCAGTCTCCTACCTAAAAAACTAATGACAGGGGCCCAAAAAAGTCACTGTTATACCATGATCTATTTATGGACCAGGTAGGTTGGTCTAGAAGTGAAATAAAAACCTGTCGCTGAACTGGTCCACCTGCTTTACCAGTTTCTGATTGCAACAAAGTGAGATCAGAACTTCTCTAAACCAAAGTGTGATTCATAGGATTATACTTCCTGTGTGTTGCAGGTGGTAGTTTACCCTCTTTGTACAGGCTAGGTACTTTTAGGTGGCACTTGGGTTAAGGAGCAGTACCTTGTCCTCTGGGTTGAACTCTCATTCGCCTGTTAAAAACTGTCTGCTACCCTTGCTGTGGGACTTCCACGTGTTCAAATAATATTAGGGTGCATTTTCGTTTTTTTCTTGCATCACTTTAATGTAGTCAATAGAATGGTGAATAGAATGGCTCCTCTTAGGTTTGCCAGGCCATATCTAACTAATCCTTTTGTTGCTGTCTAAAGAGGAGCTTGAGGGGAGTAAATTCCATAAATATCAGAGGTTATTAAAAAGTTTGAAGACACACCAAATGCAGAAGGAGGTCCCAGTTTCTTTCATCTTCATTCACCACCCTTCACATGATGTTTTGGTGAATCTGACATGCAGTATTGAGTAAAGTGGTTTTCCAAAGTGGAACCTTCGGTGTGATTGGTGGTGAAATTCAAAGGGACTGACTTTGGTAGCAGCTCTATATGATCCATTACTTTTCTCTCATAGGAATGCTAATGATGGGCAGGGGGATAATTTGCATAATGACTGCTGACTTCCATGGGGCCAAATCTTGGCACTACCAAAAAGCTCAAAATTCAGGGTCCAAGTCCAGCCAAAGTAACCACTGACAAAGCTTTTTAGGAGTGTTCCAGGCCCCAAGTTGTCTGCCTACAGAGTGCAAATGAACCAAGTGCATCAGAATCTAGGTTCTGGATCAAGTTTTGGTACAGCAACTTCCCATGAATCAAGAATTAAGAATGAGGCTGGTGCTGTGGTGAAGAAGGTTAGTGCACTGGCACAAACGTAGCACTGTTGCGACCTGGGTTCCGTTCCACCTCAGAACTTTTTCAGGTTAGTTTCAAGGATTCTTCCTTTCATTTGCAGCTGCTTGCATTAGCAGTGTTCAATCTAGGCAGTGCATGAATGTTTGACTGTTTTTAACATAATACTTGAAATATATTGATAATATATATAGAAAAACATAAACCCATAATTCATCAATGTTTTATTGTATTATTATATATTAGTTGTTTCATTGTTTCATAAGAGAAAAGCTTCTTGACTAAAAAAATCTTGGTCCTAATAGTAAGTTATTCTGCAGGTTCAGAGCAGACTGGTTCATAAGACAGGTTCTGTTTGTTAAATTAAATACATATTTCATTTTATATACTATAAAGTGCTGATAGTGTGGGTTTGATTCCCAGCACCACCAATTACTACTGTGAGTCCCTTAACTCCCCAATGAAATAAATGTAAATCGCTTTGGTTAAGAGAGTCTGCCAAATGCTGTTAATGTGTGTTATTTATCAATATTTAAATATGTATACTACGCAATCAGGATTCACAAAAACTGTGTATTGTTCTCCCTCTTTACATACATTCTGTATCTCCTGTTATTGAGATGAGTAAAGTGGAATAATCAATAATAATACAAATAAATTTGGCTCTTGTATACTATTGTATAGTTGTATACTATTGTATACCAATTTTTTTCATGTTATCTTTATATGCTGATAGTACACTTTTTGTTAAAAGGCGTGGTCAAAGAAATTAACATACTAGTCCTCAAACTATTGGCTATGTAGTGTACTATAAAATATACATGAGAATAAATGTTGTAGTATTTTCCCTGTCCTCTATCTATGTTACCTTCAAAGTTCAAAGTTTGGCATGTCTTAAGGTAGTGTGGTTATGAGGATACAATAATTTGGTGTTAAATAAGGTCTTAAATTACTATTTATTTGTTTGTTTGTTTTGTCCTGCCAACACAGTTTATTTGACTTTATTTATTTAGTATGTGGATATGTGTTCTACCTGACCTCCACATACAACAGATAGCAGTCTATTATAATGTGACATTATACAATAGCTTTGGTTATGTGATTTATCTATTACAAAGATATTGTGGTATATTTACATGATTGGTGTACAAATATAGGCAGAGAGGCACTGTTCCTATGTATCAGTGTTGGCAACACCTAGCCTGGAAAGCCTAGGAATGAAAAACAGTTGTGGTTTCCATTTGAATTATTCCAGATGGATTTATCTTTAAGTAAACATAGTGAAATCAAGATGGTGCAATTTAGAAAACAAAACATTTCCTTAGTGATTTGTTTCCATAAGCACTTAATTGTTGTGCAGTCCCTTATGGCATGTCTGTAATCGCCTGATGTTTTTGTCTGCACTGCATGAAGATGTGATATTCCCCGTAGCCCATGTGATGAGTGCAGCTTTTAAATTTATGTAAGTCTTCTCAAATTGATGACTTAGTCTTAGAAGTGTGGCAGTACTAGGTGATAGAAAATTTATATAATCTGACTACGCCACCCTCTCGGAGAGCCAGGGAAATACTCTGCATAAGGACACACAGGTAAGGTTTACCCATTAGGGGACATGACAATAACTCATTGAGGCGTGAGTATCAACAAAAGAAATTTATTTTAATATAACAAGAAAAAAACATAAAAGCAATTTCCCTACAACGACACTGTAACGCCACCTTAAGAACGCCTGAGGGTGCCCTCGCCCGAATATTGAGTTAATACTGGTGTCATGACCGGACCTACTTTATAAGCGTATGCTAATGCTAAGTTCTTACGAAGTATTGTTAGCCTAGCCTACGTACCTAGCGCTTCATGTTCCATGTACTTTATGATATATGACCCCTGCCTGTTCTTTGTTTACAAGTTTGTCTTGGCGTTTTGGTTTGTTCATTTCTGCTCTCTTGATCTCCTGTGTACCAACTGCCACCTGTTTACTGTTACGTTTCTAGTGTGTTTGCTTTCTGGATTATTGTAATAAAACATCTTAACCTGCTAAATGAAATCTGCTCAGTCTGGTTCGTTACAGAATACAGCCATCTCTGAATCCAGTGGGTTTAGTGTGTTTGCAAGCCAGTACAGAATACCATGCACAGGGACTGCAAACCTTCCAACCACAGCTAACCACGCTCTTTGCTCTTCCCGACAAGTTTGATGGATCTCCGGAAAGTTTTAAGGGATTTGTTTAGCTCTACTTTGCTATGTCAGCTCTACTTTGCTAGCCAGCCTTCACCACAGACAATAAAGAAATGATCATTTCTCATGACGTTGTTCAAAGGGCGAGCGCTGGCATCAGTGGTGTGGGACTCGGATCCACAAATTCAGACGTCGCTAGACTACTTCCTGTCTCAGGTATGCAATGTTTTCAAATACACTGTGGAGGACTGGACATTTTTAGTCAGCTGTTAAAACTGCGTCAGGGGAATCTATCTGCTGCTGAGTATGCTATTAAGTTCCGTAACATTGATGAACACAGTGGATTCAATGAGGTGGCTGTTAAAGTGGTGATGATGCTTGCTCCTTCACTTAGTACGTAGCCATGGCAGTGTGCTTGGATAATGTGCTATGTAATAGCCCTCAGACTGAGCAACAAAGCTCTACACGACAAATTTGCCCTTCTACTTTACCTTCCACCTGATGCAGATCGGTGATGCCAAGATCTCACCTCAGAAATGACAGGTGATACGTTTCCACATCATTTCGTCCTCTAAGATCCCCTTAATCCTTGGCTATCCATGGCTGGTAACACACAACTCCCAAATTTTTTGGACTGACAGATACATCACACACTGGTTCACTTACTGCCAAATACACTGCCTATGTACCACCAGCTTAGTGTCATGTATTGCTGTAGATCACCTGAAATCAAATGACCCAAGTATCCAGAAGGTCCGCGCAGAGTATCAAGATATGCTGGCTAATTCCTCCCCGCTGAGGAGCCAAGTTTATCCTCTCTTTCAACCTGAATCCCAGGACTATGTGAGGGAGGCTCTAGCATCTGGTTTCATCTATCTGTCCTTGTCACCAGCTGCCTCTGGGTTTTTCTTTCCACAGAAAAAGGACAGAGGCCTGCGAACATGCTTTGATTATTGTGGGCTAAACAAAATCACCATCAAACACCCTTACCCCTCTGCCACATTAAAATAATTAAAAGAGGTCCGGGTATTTACTAAATTGGATTGACGCATTGATCTGGATAAGAGAGGGGGATGAATGGAAGACAGCTTTTGTTACCACTAGCGGACATTATGAGTATCTAGTCATGCCATATGGACTTGCTAATGCTTCCGCTGTTTTCCAGTCTTTTATAAACAAAATATTCAGTGGTCTTTTCAACCAGTATGCAGTTGTCTACATTGATGATATACTTATTTACTCCAACACCCTGTCGTATTTATCATGTTCGTACAGTCCTATCTCAATTGAAGGAGAATCACCTATATGTAAAAGCTGAAAAGTGTAAGTTTTACCAAGGAACCATCACGTTCTTATTGGGTATTGTATTGGTCCCCAAGGCATCGCCATGGACATATCTAAGGTAAAAGCTGTGAAAGAGTGGGATCGCCAATAAACTGTGAAGAAGTTACAGCAATTCCATGGCTTTGCTAATATCTACAATTAGTTTATTCAAAATTACAGTTTAACCTTGGCTGCCCTTACCTCCCTATTAAAAGGAAAAGCGACCAAGCTGACCTGGATGGAAGAGGCAATTCGAGTTCACTACTGTCCCCATCCTCCGGCACCCTGATCCCTCACTACCATTTGTTGTTGAAATTAATGCTTTTGGTTGCGGCATAGGGGCAGTGCTCTCACAGAGATATGGCATGCGGGCCAGGTTACACCCATGTCTGTATTTTTCATGCAAACTTACAGCCCAAGAGCGAAATTTTGATGTGGGCAACAAGGAGCTACTGGCCATCAAATATGCATTAGAGGAGTGTAGATACTGGTTGGAGGGCAGTGCTCACCGTTTCTTGGTCATTACCAATCACAAAAACCTTAAGTACCCAAAGACTGCTAAGTGTTTGAATACCAGATAAGCCTGCTGGGCTAGCCCTTTTCTCCTACACGGTTCTGTTTCAGTGTAACTTATCACCCTGGGTCTGAAAATAGTAAGGCAGACGCTCTGTCACGCAGGCACGACCCTTCACAAAGAGACACCTCGGCGACCCCCATTCTGGACCCTGAAATCATCATCACTTCCATACGCTGGAACATCTCAGAAGAGATATTTCAAGAGCAGCAAAATGACCCCCCCTACCCGTTGCATGCCCTCCTGGCAAAATATACGTTCCATCATATGCATCTTTGCGTCATGTTATGGGTCCACACGGCTCTCTGTGTGGGGCATTCCAGTTGCAAAAAAACCTTTTTAGCTGGTAGACAATGTGTACTGGTGGCCCAACCACCGAAGGCAGGTAGATGAGTTAAAGCAAGCACGAGAGAACAGCAAGCGAGCAGGAGAGCACAGCGAGTTTGCAACTAACAAGGACAAACAAAACTACAACTTACGGTATGAAAAAATGGCAAACATTCAGCTTGTTCAGTGTGTAGAGTGCAGGATGTTTCAAAAGTCTTCTTCTGTCTTTAGCAATAACTTTATTTGCAATAGGTGTTTGCTAGTTAGCACTCTGACAGAGAAGGTCCTAGCGTTAGAGGAGCACATCCAGACTTTAGAGAGGGTTAGCGAGCAAGTGATTAGCATTCCCGTAGCGGTGAGTCTGGATGCTACAGGCAAAGTTAGCCAGCCCCCTCTGGCATTAAAGCCCTCACAGCGGGGCAAATGGGTAACTAATCAGCAGCATACTCGCTCAGCCAGCTAAGGCTACAGCTAAGACTTTGACTAAGGCTAAAGCTAAGGCTAGCCCATGCCACTGTGCTTCACCTGCCCAATAGATCTGCCCTCCTCAGCTAAGCACCCACGAAATCTAAAGAACCAGCGGCAGTTGTTAGATGTATCTCAGGAGCCAGCGAACCAGACATAGCAGATATTCTTAGGGCTGTAGGCCAGTATAGGTTTTCAAAGATGGTTATTTATGCTGGTGCTAACGATATACACCTTCGACAATCAAAGACTAGTAAGGCTAACTTTACAGAGGTGTGAAACTAGCAAAGGCCATGTCCGATGTCGTAATATGCTCTGGCTTCTGGCACTATTCTAATAGCTTACAACAGGTTTACTGGTCACTGAACTGCCGAATGTCCAGGTGGTGCTCTGAAAAAAATGTGGGCTTCACTGATAATTGGAGAACTTTTGAGGGCAAAGCTGCTCATGTTAGGATGGGACGATGTCCATCCCACTCAGGAAGGGGCCACTCTGCTTTCTCGTAACAGTCTGAGAATAGGTCTAGTTCTAATCGTTGACTATCTTAAAGAGCTTTATTGAAAAAACTTATTGAAATTAATTAAAAAAATCGTAAATTTATTGACAATGAAACAAACTGGAATGAAATAATAAAAATAATCGTAAACTTTTTATTTGACACCATAGTAAAATTAACTAGGATAAAACATTAGGAATAAGGCCATAACATTTTAACAAAATATCCACCTTTGCAAACTGCATTGCAGCAGTAAGAACTTCAGAAAAAAAAAAAGAAACAAAGATTTCAAATCTTTCGGCAGTGTGTTCTGGGTGCGGTCGGCTCAGGCTTTGAACCATTCGAGTACCGGAAGAACAAGAAAAAAGACAGAAAGAGATCGACTATCTCGCTCGGCATGTGTTTCTGGGGTTCGGCGGTCGGCTCATCGCTTTCGATGACTGACACCCGCTCATGCAGCGACAGCGTTCATTGAGCTTTGCAGGCTTGCATTCATCCCATCAGCACGCTTGCAGGCTAGGCTATCAGCACTGCATGCTAGGCTGCGGTTTTTTTTGCTCAGCGAAAAGCCTCAGCCGCCCCGGCCTCTCTTCGCTCGGATTCTCCTACCTTTGGGTATTAGGCCACAGTGGGGGTTGTCGGGGAGTCAGTCAGGGAAGCATCAGGCAGGGCCCCCAACCAACCTTCCTTGGCACACGTGCACACTGGTCAGGTCACTGGAGGAACGAGAGCGGTTCCCCAGACCGAGCATGGAACCCAAGGCTATGTTGATCGCAGCAGAGCTTGGTGCCGAGATGGCAGCCGTACTTACCTGGGCAGCCAAAGCCATAGGGCTGCAGTGGTGTCTTCCACCCTGCCCCGAACAGTCTAGGCTGGACAATTGGTTTGTGGGTGCCTTGACTTTAAGCCACGCCTGCCCCAAGTTCCTTTTTTCCCAGAGGTACATGAGGTTCTGACGAAATTCACTCCGGGGGAAAGTCTGCTTTTTCCCCGGAGTGAATTTCGTCAGAGAATTCTTTCCTCATGCAGAGCTCTCTCCTGAGAGTATCTTTTCTCTGTATCCACCTGGACTTCAAGTCACGATTGACGGCCGGCTCTCACTCCTCAGAGCCCAGGCAGTGCTGAAATGTGTGAGCTCCATCAAGCTTTCAGCACAGCGGTTCCCTCTCAAACTTCAGAGGCCCTTGGGGCATTTTGCATCTTGGCAGTGGTTGCAGTGGCATGGGCCGACATGCACATAAGAACCACTTCAGCACTGACCTCATGACCGGGTCGCGAGATTGGCATGGCGCAACGGCTTACACAGGGTCACCCCGTTGTGTTGCCGAACTCTCAGTCCCTAGGGAGACGCAGCATTCCGACAGGCAGGGGTGCCCATTGGACAGGTGTCCAGACACGTTGTCATTACGACAGATGCGTCTGCCACGGGCTGGGGAGCAGTGTGCCCCATTACAGTCCCGTTGCAGGTGTGGTCAGGCACTGTCATATCAATTGCCTCAAGGTGTTGGCAGCGTGGTAGGCCCTGAAGAGGTTCTGGTTCATGGTTCAGGGTAAGCATGTGTTGGTCCGTTCAGACAACACTGCGATGGTTGCATATATCAACACCGTGGAGAACTTTTTACAGCAGTTTTCTGCGGTGAAAAAGCAAATGGAGGCGATAAGCCACATTCTGCCTCGAAGGAGGGCAAGCACTATGGCTTCCTCCTCCAGTCGACAGGCCCTGTCTGCTTCCTCCCGGAGAAGCCCCCTGGGAAGGCTGCAGAGGCCCCGGTGCACCTGGGCTCCTCAGCCACACCAGAACCATCGGCCACTCGCAGGAAGGAGGCAAAACCGGCCTGCCGACAGAGCACTAAGAACCTGACACGGAAGGCCCAAGGAGAATGTTTCAGACTGGGAAGTTGCGTTCCTTCTCCGGAAAAATGCAATCGAGTCCATCCCCAGGCCAAGGCGCGCCTAGAGTTTGGTCTGGCAAACTCTTACATTGTCTTGAAGCCTAGGCCAGGATGGAGCCTCACTAGCAGACATATACAGGGCTGCAGGTTGGGCTACTCCCAACGCATTTGCCATGGACACAATGGAACCCATTTACACTAGAGTCTGAAATGATGCCCGTGACTCTGGAGAAGGGTAGAAAGTAGAGCTTGTCTCCAGCGTTCCTCCCCTCCGGGGTAGGGATGCACCTTTTTGGTTCATAAAGGTTCCGTTGTCTGACCCCGGTTCCACCTTTTTTTTTCCATCAACAGCACACCCCACCTCCAGCCGATCTAGCGGAGGGGACCAGCTGGGGAAGACCAGGCAAGGCTTGTTGTCTTTGAGAAACCCTCGCTAGGTTGTGTAGGTAGGTAGTGGCTCCTGAGGCGGCCCCATGTGTGTATCTCCACTGAGGCTTCCGATGCAGTGTTCCCTGTCTTTGTAAGCAGAAGCAATGTGTGTCCCTGTGTATGGCATCTCTCCTTGTGTGGAGAACACCCCAGGGCCCTTTCCCTATGTTGTACTGCCTCTTTTTGTCAGTCCTAGGCGATTCTTCACATACTACCCCCCCAGATGGCGGGATGTGATCTCCGTAGGGCCCTCCACCCCTCGGGGAAGGGGCCCGGTCCCAGTGTGACAGGACTCCCTGTGGTGATTAACAGAAAGGTGACTATCTGAAAAGACTTTGCTGGGAATTTCACCTACGCTATATCCTTGTGGAAGGAGATGAGGCGCTCCTACACACTGTTAGGTCATGAGGTTGAGTAAGGCTGTGTTTCGACACGCTGGCTCCTGTCGGTACTTACCCTCGGTAGACCCCAGACATGGGTCAGCGTGTTGTATAGGACCCCTAGTGACACAACGTCGGAGTGAACAACAGATAGGGAACGTCTCGGTTACGACCCTCGTTTCCTGATGGAGGGAACGGAGACATTGTGTCCCTCATGCCACTGCGCCAGACCGTCCCAGGGAAGCCGTCTTTGGCTCCTCAGGCAGAACGATGGGCAGTTTTGCGGCCGGTCTATTTATACCCGGAAGTCCCGGGTGTGACCAGCAAATTCCGCTCGTCCAATTTCATTGGCCTTTTTAAAATACAGCAGAGGTATTCAGGCGCCCAAAACATGACCCCTAGTGTAGTCACTCAACACAACGTCTCTGTTCCCTCCATCAGGGATGAGGGTTACCATACGTAACCGAGAGGTTTTCTATATCAACTATGCATTCAGTAAGTTTTTCGAATTGGTAAGTTTCGCCAGGCTGCAAAGAAATATACAGCTAAGTGTCATCAGCATAGCAGTAAAAGCTAACACCATGTTTCCTAATAATATCTCTGAGGTAACATGTGTAACAAGTGTAAAAAGTAACAGTCCTAGAACTGAGTTCTGGGGTACTCCATGCATTACTTGCGAGCAATATGATACCTTTTCATTCACTGCTAAGAATTGTTGGCAGTCAGATAAGTAAGATTTAAACCATGCTAACACACTTCCGATGATGCCAACAAAGCTTTCTAATCTAGATTAAAAGAATGTTGTGGTCGACACTGTCAAACGCAGCACTGAGGCCAAAAGTACTAATAGAGAGGTGACAACTATTATCAGCTGATAGCAGCAGGTCATTTGTAACTATAATTAGAGCAGTCCTAGTTCTATGATAGAATTTAAATCCTGACAGGAAGTCCTCACAGGTATCATTTTTCTCTAAGAAAAAAATGTAATTGTATTGATACTACCTTTTCAAGTATCTTAGACACAAATAGGATGTTTGAGATCGGCCTCTAATTAACTAGATCTTTAGGAACAAGTTGTGTTTTTTTTAATGAGTGGCATAATAAAAACTAGTTTAAATGTTTTAGAGACATATTCTAATGACAGTGATGAATTAATTATATTCAAAAGCGGACCTATGACTTCAGAAATTACCTCTTTTAAGAGCTTAGACAAAAGAGGGTCTAACATACATGTTTTTGGTTTAGATGACTTGATTTTATAAAGTTTCTAAAGTTTCTCTGAAACTTTTCCTGTAATTTCTGAATGACAGGAATTTTTCCTCGGTGGGTCTTATCTGATGCGATACTGTGGCTGTTTGCTGCATGTTCACAACTTTATTTCTAATAGTATTGATCTTGGAATTGACGTAATCCATAAATTCATTACTGCTGTAGGGTTGGGAAATGTCAACACATGTTGATGCTTTGTTTTAAGTTAATTTAGCCACTGTATTGAATGAATACCTAGGGTTATGTTTGTTCTTTTCTAGAAGAGATGAAAAGTAATCAGATCTAGCAGTTTTTAATGCATTTCTGTAGGATAGGCTACTTTTCCACTATGCAAAACGAAATACATCTAGTTTAGTTTTCTTTCAGCTGTGCTCTATTTTTCAGGCTGCTCTCTTTAGGGCGAGTGTGTGCTCATTATACCACGGTGCCAAACTCTTTTCCTTTATCTTTATTAAGCGTAATGGAGCAACTGTATTTAAACTACTAGAAAAGACAGTCCCTATATTTTTTATTACGTCATCGAGTTTTACCGAGCTATTAGATATGTTGGGAAATTGGGATAAATCAAAAAGATTACTTATAAAACAGTCTTTTATGGTAAGAGTAAAAGTTCGTACATACTTGTAAAAGGTTTTAGAAGTTCTAGCTAAAGTGAGTTTACACAGGACCAAAAAATGATCTGAAATATCATTGCTTTGTTGCGGAATTTCAAGGTCATCAGCATCAATTCCATGTGACAGTATTAAATCTAGAGTATGATTTTTATTATGAGTAGGACCTGAAACATGTTGTCTAACTCCAATAGAGTTAAGAACTTCTAGAAACGCTAATCCCAGAACATTTTTTTAAATTTTTGACATGGATATTAAAATCACTTTATCTACAGCCAGCACTAATCCTGTTGCAAAATCACCAAATTCTTTAATAAAGTCTGTATGGTGCCAGTAGCCAGTACAAACATAACAGGAGATTTATTATTAGCATCTATTTTTTGGGATAAAGTTAGATGAAGCACCATTACTTCAAATAATTTATACCTTAAACCTGCTCTCTAAATAACACTGAAAATATTAGTATACATTGATGCAACCCCTCCGCCTTCACCTTTTGGACACGGCTCATGTTCATAACAGTAATTTTGGGGTTACAGGTTTCTGTAAAACAGAACACATCTAGATTATAACTAGTGATTATATTATTTACAAAAAGTGCTTTCGCAAAAAGGGACCTGATATTTAGTAAACCAAACCTTATCATTTGTTTCTCTGTGTTGCATGAATTTTTTATTTGTCAAACATCAATAAAAAATTTTCTAATAAGCTGGTTTGGATGTTTATTGTATTTTCTAGATCGGGGAACAGACACAGTCTTTATAGCATGATATCTTGGTAAAAGAGTCTCTAATTGAATTTTGTGCGGCCTGTGCAGGCTATAAGGTAAGACAGCTAGCAGACGGTTGGTTCAGCCAGTTGCTCTGCTTGCTCCAGTTATTCAAGTGCCAACTCTAACACTATTTGCCAAATTTCTAGAAAGAAGACTGACACTGCTGGTTTCTGAACAAACTCTACATCAACCTCTGGAAAGGACCTGGGGCATTGCAGAGTCCATACAGCGCATGGTTTCAAGGGAAAGCATCTTTTTGAGTTATTACATTCAGTTGGAAGTAATCTACAAACATAAGCAATGTTCCATCCTTCTTTTTGACAAACACAATGGGAGAGGCAGATGATGGAATTTTATGAGAAATTAGACGTGTACGTTCCAAATTGCCTTCATGTGTCGAAAACACGGTATGGAACCTCAACAACAGAGCCCTTACCTGTTTCTGTTCAGTCTCAGGCAACACAGACAAATCAAGTTTCTTGATCTGTGAAAGTGAAGGAAGGGCAGATGAAGCCTGAAGATTTGCTTTCTGATATACCACAGTGCCAACAGTCAACTTGGGTGGTGTAGCAAAAAGGTCAGCATCAATACCAGGGATTTGTGCAATGGTGCCCTAGGAGGATCGCTGACAACTAATACACCACATCCTGGAATTATCTGACCACAAAGCAAAATGTCCAACTCAATATAACCCAACTGCATGAAACTGTAGGCGATCTTGACCCCATGGTGAAAAAAACTCCTTAAAACAACTTTCTTTAACCATGAACACCCTGGAGCCAGTATCAATCACACAGGGAATCTGCACACCTGCACACCAAGGTTATTGAGCCATGACCTTTCTTTACCAAACCATGACTCTACAAATCGATGGGACCTAGTTTTCCGTTGACTGACAAGGAATCTGTCCTTTCCTCATCACAGAGGGTGATCCATGCTGAGCTTAAGAGGGAGAAGAGACGCACTCTCCCTCACAATTGCGGTCAAAATGGCCTGTTTTTTTACAGCGGTGGCACAATAATACTTCACTTTGAAGGGCTGCCGAATACCCAGAGGAAAGCACATACTAGCAACACTCTGGGTAAGTTGATCCAACTGTTGCTGTTGTAGTTTTTAAATTTCTTGCAGATTTCTTAACTCTGACTGAAAGTGCCCCTGCACCCCATATTGGATGCCATAAGCCAATGGAACTGACTGGCTTCTCGCCCCTCCTGGCATTCCCTCTCTTTCCCACCTAATCACTTCCCCACATACCTCCAATAAGGTCATTGCAGACTGGCGACAAATTGATTGCTTTAATTTTCTATCAGGGGCAGTACGTGGCTTAGTGGTTAGCACTGTTGCTTCACAGCAAGGAGGCCCGGGTTCAATTCCCGGCCAGAGGGTCTTTCAGCGTGGAGTTTGCATGTTCTCCCTGTGCTTGCGTGGGTTTACTCCGGTTTCCTCCCACAAATTGGTAATTCTAAATTGGAGTGAGTGTGTGTATGTGTGGCCCTGCAATGGACTGGCGACCTGTCCAGGGTGTACCCCTCCTGCCCTACGCCATTGCAGAGGTGGCTGGGATGGGCTCCATCAGATCCCAGTGACCCCAAATTAGGGAATAAGCGGGTATAGAAGTAATACAATAACTGCTTCAGGGATAGCATTGGGTGGTTGCTCCAGGATAGTCATCAAGGCTATGGAAAAACTGTGATTTCTCATCTTGCTGTCTCCTGGAGAAAATGCTTCTTGTAATGCTACATTACACAAGTGACAGCTTACGTCACTTACAGCTTGCATAAAATTGCAATAATCTTATCTGGATCCCCCTGTTCCCTGCTAGAGCGGTGCCTAATTTCCTCCTGTGCTTCGCCTTCCAAGTGGTCAAAAAGAAAAAATGCTTTATCAGCTTTAGACAAATAACGAGCCTGCATATATGCCTCAGCCTCTTCCACACACTCACAATACCTATACCCGATTTACCACTAAATTTCGGACACTGTCTGTCTCAAGGCACAAAAAAAACCCACTCCAGTACAACCAAATCAGTGTAGCGGTAACAGGAACGTCACTGGGGCCAGATTGTGTTCATGACTCAAATGATCAAGGTTCAAGTGAGATGAAATAACCTTTCTCCAGGACCCCCTGGTGCTACACAAAACATAGAATTTACAAAACAACAAAGAGCCACTAAACAGAATAGACATAAAGTGCATGTCAGTGCAGACAGTGCAGAAACAGACACACATTGCAATAAACAATACAAACATAACAAGGACAGTGCAAAAAGACAGTAAAGGACGGGACATAACGGAATAGCGCCAACCATACTGTAGATGAGGTAGAACGAAATGTGCAAATTACAACGGTACTGTGCAAATAGCCTTGTAAAGTGAGTAAGGTAACTATAGTATTTTAAGTGACTATAGTATTTTAAAGTGACTGTTCTTACAAAAAATGTTCGAGTGTGTGTGCGTATGTGTGGGTTGAGGTAGTTTAGTACAGTGTGTTGAGCAGCCTGATGACTTGAGGAAAGAAACTGTTACACATACGGATTGTGAGGGTCTGAATGCTGCGGTATCTTTTCCCAGAGGGCAGGAGTGTAAAGAGTAAGTGTGAGGGGTGTGTGGGATCCTCCACAATGCTGTTAGCTTTGCGGATGCAGCGTGTGGTGTAGATGTCCGTTATAGAGGGAAGAGAGACTCCGATGATCTTCTCAGCTGTTCTCACTGTCCTCTGCAGGGTCTTTTGCGATCCGAAACGGTGCAGTTCCCGAACCAGGCAGTGATGCAGCTGCTCAGAATGCTCTCGATGGTCCCTTTGTAGAACATTGTCAGGATGGGAGGTGGAAGGTGGGCTTTCCTCAGTCTTCGCAGGAAGTAGAGACGCTGCTGGGCTTTTTTGCTAATGGAGCTGGTGTTGAGTGACCAGGTGAGGTTCTCCGTCAGGTGGACACCAAGAAATTTAGTGTCCTTGACGAGCTTTACTGAGGAGCCGTCGATGTTCAGCGATAGTCATTGAGGCTGGAGACTGCTGCCTTTTTTGGTACAGGGATGATGGTGGCAGTTTTAAGGCATGTGGGAACGACGGCGGTACACAGGGAAGTGTTGAAGATGTCAGTGAAGACATCAGCTAGTTGTGTTGCACAGTCCCTGAGCACTCTGCCGGGGATGTTGTCTGGTCCAGCAGCCTTCCATGGGTTAACTTTTCTTAAAGTTCTCCTCACATCAGCTGTGGTTAGACAGAGCACCTGGTCGTTGGGAGGAGGGGTGGTCTTCCTCGCTGCCACGTTGTTTTGCACCTCAAACCGGGCATAGAAATCATTCAGCACATCTGGGAGGGAGGCGTCACTGTTACAAGCAGGTCGAGTTGTCTTGTAGTTGGTGATCGTCTGGATGCCTCGCCACATGCGCAGAGTGTCTCCGCTGTCCTGAAAGTGGCCGTGAATTTTCTTGCTGTACGTGTGCTTCGCCTCTCTGATGGCTTTGTACAGTTTGGTCCTGGCTGTTTTTAGGGCCGACTTGTCCTTTGCTCTGAAGGCGGAGTCCCAGCGCACACACCTCTGTGGTCATCCACGGTTTCTGGTTGGAGCGTGTTGTGATGTTTCTGGAGACAGTCACGTCATCATTGCACGATATAGCTGACCACTGATGTCGTGTACTCCTCCAGGTTAACAGATTCGCCATTGGTTGCAGCCTCCCTAAACATCTGCCAGTCAGTGCACCAAAAGCAGTCCTGAAAGCAGAAGTAGCTCCTGTTGGCCACGCTCTCACCATCTTTGAAACCGGTTTTGAGCTTCTGATGAGCTTCTGTATGCTGGCATTAGCATAACAGAGATGTGGTCTGAGTATCCGAGATGGGGGTGGGGCGTTTGTGTAAACAAGATCCAGCGTGTTTTCCCCTCTCGGCGCAAAGTCCACATCATTGTCTGCTCTTAACTGTGCCACCAGTTTTTGCAACTTTTGCATCTCATCTTGCATATTGCAAATTACACTCACCTACTAGTGGAAAAATTCAGACAGACCAAGTATAAGAACACCTGCTGCTGTTTTTCTAGAAAATAAAAAAAAACACAACTCACACAACTAGGTGATAGAAAATGAATATAATCCAACTACATCACCCTGGTGGAAAGCCAGGAAAATACCTCTCCAGGATCAGATGCGGGTGGAAACAAGGCAGGCCGGCTTTAGCGCCGTAGGCTGTCCAAATAACCTAGTTTACACCAAATGAAACACACTTGAATGAAAATCTAAATAGGAACCCAACAATAACCAACTCAAATAACAAAATCAAAAATTAATAAACAATTAAAACAAGAAAAGAACAACCACTGACAAAGACAATAGAATAAAAGATACTGACCAGGTAAATACAGCTAAATCAAAAAATCTAATTAACACACCGCTTGGCCAACAGGAGGCTTGCAGTTATCAAAAGCCAAACAGCAGCGCTGCAGGAAAAGTCAATAACCCAAGCAGCAAAAATGCCTGTAAGCAAAACAGCAGCAGCATCATATACAGCCTCTTCAACTGAGCAATGCGTTTATCCAGTTTTATCCTGTTTTGCCGTAAAAAAAGAGAGATTTAATCATCACACCGCAAACATAGAACTTTTTAAATTATTAATTAATTATTGTATGGCTACTCACAACAGGTGACCGCAGTCTACCGGCTGGCATTTGCTCTCCTAAACTAAACTACAAGGAAACACCGATCGTAAAGTCCTTTATACAATTAAACACTCCGCAAGATATAATCATACCTTGATGATTATAGGAAAAGCTGAGAGGCAAGCCAAGAGGAGGAGAAGCCAAAAAACATCAAACGTACCCCTACTCCTCAAAATAAAATAATGTGGCTGCTCTCACCCCATTAGATGCCAATTACTTCCCCCCGACCAACGGGTGAAATTATTTACCCTGCCACATAAGGTTTAGTAGAGATATGAGAAAGTATAGTGGATTTTGTCTCCTATATTTTTTTGTTGTTTGGATTGGTCTTTTGTGAAGTTTGTGATGAACTCACAAACCAGTGTAGGTTGTAACCCACAAACATTTGTGAATAAAGGCTTAATTGACTGACAGAATCTAATATTCTTGGATTGTGTTGATTCGGTACCTGTTTTTATACCTCCAAAACCTCAAAACAATATTTAAACAACTTACTATGACTTGACTATGACACAGAATGCATGTGATTATTAAATAATTGAAAATTTTATAACAGAGTGAAAGTTCTATAATTTAATAATAGAATGAAAGTTTGTATATTGTTTTAAGGTCTGCTTAAGTTTATCCACCTCCCACCCATAACTCATATTCTCCTTTACTGTCACAATTTTCAAGCTTAGCACCAACAGAGGATCAACAAGTCATCCTGCAATCCTTGCAACTGCACACTGGATCAATACTTCCTTCTACAATATTTGAGAGCTCTTCCAATCCTCTGCCCTTTATCAGATCATCAGCTAAAACTTAATCCCAGCAAAACAGAACTGCTCTTCATTATACAGTGGAGAAAAATAATTGATACCATGCTGATTTTGTATGTTTGCACGCTTAAAAAATTAGTCATTTCAACGGCGGGTTATGGTATTCTTACTGTAAGAGACAAAATAACAAAAAATCTATAAAAACACATTTCAAAAAAGTTATAAATTGATTTGCATTTAAAAAACTGAAATACGTATTTGATCCCCTATCAATCAGCAGGATTTCTGGCTTCCAGATGTATTTTAACGGGACTCTCTTAAACAGAGTGATCCTAATGTCAGCTCAGTATCTGTATAAAAGACACCCGTCAACAGGTATCAATTAATCAGATTCCAAATTCTACATCATGGCCAAGACCAAAGTGCTGTGCAAGGTTGTCAGGGACAGGATTGTAGACCTACACAAGGCTGGAATGGGCTACAAGACTTGCAAGCTTGGTAAGAAGGTGACAACAGTTGGTGTGTTAATTTGCAAATGGAAGAAACACAAATTAGCTGTCTTTCTTCTTCATTTTGGGGCTCCATGCAAGATCTTGTTAATGATCTTGGCTCAAGGCAGCTGGCACTATGCCGTGAAGGACTGAAATCCTGCAGTGCCCACAAGGTCCTCCTGTTCAAAAAAGCACATGTACAGACCCATCTGAAGTTTGACAATGAACATCGAAATGATTTAGAGGAGGGTGAAAGTGTTGTGTTCGGATGAGACCAAAATGCTCTTTGGCATCAACTCTACTGACCGTGCTGATGAGTGCTTGGAGGTAGAAGGGTGCTGCTAAATTTTTGGCTTTGTAGGCAAGCATCAGTGTTTTAAATCTGATGCGTGCAGCTACTGGGAGCCAGCGGAGGGAGCGCAGCTGCATTCTGAATTAGATGCAGGGGGCACAAGCAACTGAGTGGCCTGAGTAGTTAAGAATGGTTGAATCCTACTGATGTTATGGAGGATAAACCTGCAGGATCATGTTATGTTAGCAACATACTTTATTGTCCATAGGTAACCCAATGTTGCGAGCACTGGTCGAAGAGGATATCAGATTAACTGTACTTAATTTATATGATTAATATAAAGAATTTAATATTTCAATTTCTTTATCTGAATTTTCAGAAATACATAAAGCACTGTTTATTTCCCTTGTACATTTGTATATATCTATGTATTTTGTATATATCTATGAGTCACGGCTACATCGAGCTTCTCAACCAAATAGCCCACACCTGCACTTAATCATGTAATTACTCCCATGCAACTCGCAAAAGCACTCTGCATTCTGTCACTATCTGGTCTTTTTAATGCTTACATGTAATTCCCAGTCACTTTGGTTACCTTAGAATTAGGCTAGCTCACAGACTACTAACTTTCTCCAGTGTCATGGCTTTCACATGCTTCCTCATACCTCCAGCTCCCCTCCTTGTCGACTGTCCTAGGAGCCCTTTCATTTTTGGTCCCTTTCCTCTTATCACATCCTTCAGTCACTACCACTAGCATTGGCTAACTTCAGTATCAAAAAAGACAGCCCATCAGGTCTGATTCTACTTCTGGCTCCAGTTTGGTTAATCTGTGACCATTCGCTTACAATTTGTGTATTATATTTTACACAATTGTATGCACAAAATCGCCTAAATCATTCTAGAGTAATGAATTCTTTCTGTATAGATCTATTTAAGTCATGTGGTAAAATATTTTCATATTGCAATATATATCGCAATGTCTGTTTTTCCAGTATTGTGCAGCTTCGGTGTGCATGCATGTATTAAAAGCTTTAGCAACGCAAGAACAGACTGAATCTTGCTTTGACCATTTAAACATTCTCAATGATGATATTTTTATTTAGTAATTTTGGAATACCTTGTTAGGAACTGCCTTAGTCGTAAATCAGCTATTATTTATTTACTGCTTGGTTAAATTTGCTTCTATAATAGTTAACAGTAATAAGTGTTAATGTAGTAATACCTGTTATGTCCCACAGAGTTACTTGTTAAAAACAGATTATTATTCTAAAGTGTTACCTAGCTTTTTTCTTCCAGTTTTCTATAATAATGTCCAAGATGCCACAGACCTTGTAACAGTTAATATAGGAAATATCTTGTGAAAACCTTTTTGAAACTGGAACGCTTTACTGATAGCAAAAAGATTTGTTCCAAAGCTGTTTTGTTCTGGTTTGTATAACACAGTTGCTGACTACATGTCAATTTTTTTCTGTTTTTGCGGTCAGTGGGTTCCAGTTGTATTCCGATTGGACACCTTATGGGGTAAGTTGATGTCAAAACTTCTGATGTCAAAACTTCTGATGTCAAAACTTCTTACAGTAAATATTTGTGAACCAAATCAGTTTTTGCAGTAAGCTGGTAATGACTATGACATTGTCTTGGTCTATAAAAGGACTTTTAAATTCATGATAAATAAGCTTCGGATTCTTCACACATGGAATTCACACTTCTTCCTACGGTAGTAACTTAGGCGGCAAGGGTAGAAAAATACGCATGAGACATGCAGGTAAACAAAGCGACACTTTATCCATTATAGTCTTGAAACAGTATGTTCAAAGTGTAGAGGTGATGGTTAAGGGCATGTCAGCTTCCCTTTACTCATTGGCTCTGCAAAATAGGAAGTGGAGGGAACATTGAGTAAGATAGAAAAATCTGTCTAACCTCTTTAACTTTGTTGATGTTCTACATTTATATCTATTGCATTTGGCAGACACATTTATTTTTAACTCACATTGATCTCATTTATACATATGAGCAATTGGGGGACTTGCTCAGGGGCCCAACAATCGCGGCTTGGTGGTACTGGGAATCAAACCCCGATAGTGAGTAGTGTGACAGATTTTTGCGAGTAGTGTGACAGCCTGTCTAACTTTTACATTAAAGCAATCGCATTTAGGCCACCCTGAACATGACTGTTAACCCCTGATTTCTTAGGTGGAATGAGAAATGAGGGTCCTTTTGACATGTTAAAAATTTGTACATGCCTCTTGCAAAATACTCTTGCAAGCTTAATCTTCATTTAAATAAATTTTGATGTGAGTTAGATTAATTGCGACCTCTCGTGTTCAAAAGTTGTAATTGCAATTATAGGGGGGGGGGGAATGGCTGCATAGGCAAAAGCTCCATGTTACTTTCCAAAAAAACATATCGATGGCTAATTTTCTTTTAATTTTTCTCTGAAAAAGAAAGTAACTTAATTGCAGGTAAACAACAAAAAAAGTGTATTCTAACTAAGGAAAAACTAAGGACACCCTACCATTTAATAGCTAGTGTTACATCCTTTGGCTGAAAAAAACTTCAATGAGACGCTCTTGTAGCCATCTATAAGTCTCTGACATCAGTCTGAGGAAAGATTGCCCCACTCCTCAATGCAGAATTCTTCCAGCTGTAAAATGTTTGAGGGGTTTCTCTCATCTGCAAGCCAAGACACTTCCACCTTCATGTTTCACAGTTGGTTCTTTTCCTGAAATGCAGTATTTGGTTTACACCAAACATGTCCTCTGTTTCTGTGTCCAAATAATTCAATTTTAGACTCAGCTGTCCAAACAACATTAATCCAGGTCTATGTTCTCCGGTTAATATCAGACTGTTTTAGTTAGAGAGCAAAAGGTTCCTCCTTGCACACCTCTAAGTTAAACTTTCTGATGGTAGACTCATGCACTTTCACATCAACAGTAGCAAGAGCCTGCTGAAATGGTTCATTTCAAAAGCTCTTGAGATCTTTTTAAATCCTTTTCCAGACTCATGAGCTGTCCACCAAAACTAAAAGTCAGAGGTTTAAATAGGGGCCTACTTTAAAAAGCAGTTTAACAATGTTCTAATCATGTGTACCTGATGTGATACACCTGTGTGTGTTTTTAGCCATTATAAGTGGGAATAAATGTTGGGATGTCCTAATTTATTCCTCACCAGAAATTGGTCTTTTTTTAAACAGTTCAGTTATATTACTCAAATCTCTCAGTGATACTTTAAATGTCAAAATATGTTAAAATACCAGTTTCTCCTCAGGTTCCTTAGGTTCCAATTTCAAATATAGCAAAATCAACAGTACTACAAGCACCACAATTACTCCATCATACAGACATGGGGAAGATGAGACTTGGAAGGAGAAAGTGGCCTAAAACAGTTTTGTGAAAGTAATTTAAAAACTCCAGTTCAATGTTACCTATACTGTCCTAAAACAACGTACACAATAATGGGAGATTAAAATCGGAAGCTAGTGAACATCTCAAAGGAAATTTACCTGTTTTTCGTCAACAAAAATGTTTAAAAAACAAGGTCCTCGTCACAAATAAATAAAGCAATTATAGAATACTTTTTTAATCTTTAAATCTAAAAAAAAAAAAGTCTTTTCGGGGAGGAGGAACGTACTATGTAGCAGCAACAATTGTTAATGTTACTACTACAAACAATCTGTAGTTTAATTAAAAAGGTACAATAGGTGATTTTTTTTACTAACCTTTTTTGTTTTGCTTAGTGGTTAAAATGTTTTTATATGTATTTATATGGTGGACAGGATGTTTCCAAGTAGTGATTTTAAATCGACATTTTAATCAACCAGTCATAACCATCTGATATCATGATTGTGTGTCGATTAAACCCACCTCAATCCATTCCCAATCTTTTACTTTTTTTTGTCCACAAACAAACTGAAAAACTTTAACTGATTAAATGCTAAAAAATAGTTTATTGTCTGAGAAGTGAAAATTCATTGATTCTGGAACAATTTACTGATACTGACGATTCCTGGATTAACATTAAATCACAACATGAAATTAGACTATAAACGATATTAAAATAATTGACGATAATCAGGAAACAACATTAGTGAATTTAGACTGTATTTGATTCTAATGATCCAAAATAAACATTAATGAATTGATTCAGTGAATCATAAACAATCACTAATGAACAACTGAGTGTAAAATGTTCTGAAACGGTGAACCTGTAGAACCGCAATAGAACAACATTCTTACTATAGAACAGGGTTTATTATTATTAATTTATTAAATCACAACCTTTTACAGATTTAATAATCACAAGACAGATTTTCATAACCATAAATTTAAAAAAATCTATTATCCTCTATATTCTTTTTATTTCTGCACACACACCTACATACGTTTTATTGCAAGCACACACACACATCTGGTCCTGAAGGTGAAGGAAATGTTCACACATTAACTAAACTGCACTTGTTCAGTACAGCATGTAATGTTTTACAGATGTCATATTTATTACTAAATACTTTTATAATATTACATTTTGATTGACAAGGATGGAAAGATTCAAAATCTTCAGGCGGGTTTAATTAAACACACACTGAAGACATCTAATTATATATATAATAATATAGTTATATAATCTTTGGGTTGGTAGTCCAAAACCTTAACCATGAGCCATCACTTCCCCTGTCTTTTGGACAGGCAGGAATATAGTGTGATTGGATTTTGATGTTTTGATAGTAAGAGATAGTTTATGTAGTTTTTTTTGTTCTACGAATTAGCAGCAGCACGTTATCAGTGTATTATTTCTATGTCTGGCATTTTACTAAACTAAAAAGAGTTTTTTCCACTGGTGAAGGACACATAATGCTTGTCTGAGGACGTTCATGCATTGAGATGGCGTGACCTTAGAGGGGACTAACAATTTAGTGCTATCAAACTACAGGTAGCATTTTTCCTACAGCAAATTTTAAATCTAAAATTATTTGGCAACATTTGATTATAAACATCAAATTCTTAGTAAACATATACAAAAAAACCTTTATTTAAACAATTGACAATTAAATGCAATGTGGACCTTTTCCTTCTTTACAGTTGATAGTGTGGTCTATGTAGAAACTCATGGTAAATAAATACAATATCACTGATTGTAAAATTGACAATGTTACACAAATTTTGTTGTTTTTTGTACTTGTTTATTTGTACACACCAAAAGTAAATTAAGATGAACAATATTTAATCATCATTATTACTGTCTGTCTTTGGGTGGATTTCGGTCTTGCGTCTGGTATGATATCTGCAAAAAAACAAAAACCCAATAAACTACTATTTTCTTTTCTGTTGTGGTTATTGTTAGGGGTAGAATTCGACTTACTGTCCAACAGGGTACCAGCGATGCTTTGTGGTGTAAAACATCTTTGCCAGCTCCTCTATAACTGGGGCCTTTTTGTTCGTTAAAATGTTCGTATTTAGCCGAGACTTCAAAACTAGATCATGACATTCTGCAGAATCATGTATAGGATCTGGACTGGGGATGGGCTGTAGAGCAAATCAGGATAAAATTATTTATTAAAACAAAAGTACAATACACAAAATTGTAAAAACAAACACATCAAAAATCTGGCATGCAAATTTGACTACCTCACCCAAAACAGTCTTTATTTATACAAAGCGCCTTATAATACCGGTAGGGAGGCAGACACACGCTTTCAGTTTAAAATTAAATTAAAACCATCTCTTTAACCCGGCTTACACATTTCTATGATCCGAATCGGGTTAAAGGATTGTCAGGCTGCAATAAACAGGTTAAACGGAACTGGAAGCACCACCAATAACACAAAATGTATTTGTATATCATAGGTAGAATGGCATTTATACTACCACGTTGTTGTTGTTGGGGTTTTTACATTTACAGCATTTGGCAGACACAGTTTTCCAGAGTGACTTACATTAATTTCTTTTTTATACAACTGAGCAATTAAGGGCCTTGCTCGGTGGGCCAGCGGTGGTGGCTTGGTGGTGCTGGGAATCGAACCATCGCCTTCCAGGTATCAGTCCAACAACTGAGTCATTACTTTTTTAGTCTGAGCACTCCAGATCCAGTCTGTATCCAACCCAGTTGGTGGATCAGCACTTAGAGACAATAAGCCCAAGTGGCAGTTTCCCAGTGATGATTTTGTCTTCTAGACAGCCATCCGGACAAGACCACCGAAACTTTACTGCAGCATGGAATAACTTGCTGGTTTGTCTGATCAGAGGAGAACTGATCCCCCGACTGAGCCTGGTTTCTCCCAAGGATTTCTCCATTTTGTCACAGATGGAGTTTTGGTTTTTTGCCGCTGTCGCCTCTGGCTTGCTTATTTGCGGATAGTTTTGCTTGCTTAATTTACAGATACGAGTTAAACTAAACTGAGTGTCTTAGTGAGTTTTCACTGTTGTCTTATTCGATTCTGTAACGTTGCTTTGACACAATCTCTATTGTTAAAAAACGTTAAATAAATAAAGGGGACTTGACGTGACCTCAGTGTGAAAAGCCTCTCTTAATAAACCGATTATACACGATATCTGCATCATGCCCACCTTTGTCAGCTCGTATGCGATGTCTGGAGCAGGATGGTAACACACTATGGTTTCACCATCACGTGTCACACCGATCTCCACGTCCCTAAGGAGAAATTAGTAAAAGATGAATGTAGTGAAGTAAAGAAGCTTTTACTGTTATTTCAGCCATATATAAGAGATGCAGTACACCATGAAAGGAAACACTTTCTTTAGGGGCACAGAAAACAACACAGTCAGACCATATAAAGTGCATAGTGGACAGATTTTATGTATTAAGTCTGTACCGGTGATCATTAGGGGACGACACGTAGTTTCTTAATGCTGGATGAAACGACGAGGCCTGATTAACTGGAGGAAAGAAATAAAAATAATAAATTGATATAAAATCAACACAAAATGATTACACATGTTAATCTTTTTACACAGAACAGAAATGATTACTGAACACAGGAAGGTGCTGATCCTCAGGGAAACTTACACATAATAACACAACTCACATCAATGTGTTAGAATACAGAATCCTCTGGAAATGTGTTCCACTGGGATTAAACTAGATTAACATTATAATTAATGTGCTATAAACCATCAGTATAATTGATTTAATGTTACTGTAAAGGTTAAAAGCACAACAGATTCCTAAACTCAGATTTTCATGTCTAATAATAATAAACAGATAACTACTAAAAATAAAATTGAAACACTTACTTTTTACTTGAAATAACTGTTTCTTAGCGTTACAGCAAACGCGTGAAAGTATAAAAGGTAGCCGGTGGATGGGTCTCCAGGTCGCCATGTTTCCGGCAGCTTCTCATTGACGAGAAAACGAGATTTAACGAGAACTGAGTTGGAGTTAGTTTCCGGTGCAATGAAAATTAACGTCGCTGTGAAATTCAACTGTAAGATTAAACTGACATGCGCAACATTACGAGCATGCGCAATCGATGCTCTAATTTTTTTGCACTTGAAATGTTTACATGTTTAAAAGTAATACTGATTTAACGAACTTAGCATTAAAAATACATGTGACAGACATGTAAAGCAATAATTAACATGCTGTACTGTCAGAATTTACATAAACAGAGTGGGAATCCAAATCCAGGAAGTGTATTCAGTTTTGTGCGCCATGTGCATCGCTGTTAAGTCAAAGGTTGGTGGGCGTGGCGTCTGACGCTAGGAAGTGTTGCCGGAAGTGTCCACAGATACGTTTGTCCTTCAGTGCGCATGTCCGTTATATTGTGCGTATACATCATTATTATTATTATTATTATTATTATTATTTACTTTTTTATGTAATAAACTATATGTAATACATTAGGCAATCTAACGTTAAGTAAAATTTAAATACTATAATATTGTATATATTAATATTAAACCTTAATTGCGACTCAAACGTTAAATGTGCAAGAACAGTTAGAGACTACAAACTAATATATACATAAGTTTATTTAATAAAAACGCTAAAAAAAAATATTTAATGGCGCAGTATGACATCTTGGAAAATGTAAACTGGACATCTTGGAAACTGTAGAAGGACTAAAAGGTTTCTCCATCAAAAGCTAACCTCTAATCCACTGTGCTGCAACACTGATATTAATTCAGGTTTTCACTTTGTTTTGATCTGAACTTTTTATGCAGTAACTTAACGCGCTGAGATTGTTTACTTTTTGGGTAAAAAGATTTAACTGTTTAAATCTTTTGATTTCTTGGTCCAACGTAGGGGTGGGTGGTACGACCAAAATTCTGTTTTACGGTATAAGTAATTTAATTTAATTTTATGGTGAAATTTTTTACAATAATTTTTTTCAATAGGTAAATTCTTGTATTCTGGGAAACAAACATAAAGGGCTTTATATAACAAAGAAACTTAAATACTTTAGAAATAAAAATAAATTCAGAAAATAATTTTTCCCTTTATTTGGGCCTAATAAATTGTAGTTATATTAAAGTAATAAGCTTGAATTAACTTTAGTATAAAAACAGATTCCACTGTATGTCACATTTCACATTTCTGTTATAAACTTTCCTCAATGGACAGTTGTACAGGTATACAATAAATACCACATTAATAACAGGGGAAAATCTTTATATTATCTTAATCTTAATATTAAAATATAAATATGTACACACTTTAAAACATCCTTATCAATTTATTTTTCTTTTCCATAATAAACTCCTATTGTGAGTTAGCCATGGCCAATTATTTACATGTTTCGGTATACACAAAATAAAAAAATCTATTACTGTTTACAGTTTATTCTGTTAGAATGATATATAAACATATAAATAAATTGTGACCGCTTACCCTTATTGATTGTTATCAGGATGTAAAGAGACTTTTAATCAGCAGTACAAAAATGTTTTTGAAGACAATCACCTGTTATACCTTTAAATCTTTGACAAAGTTCTGTTTCAAGTGATTTTAGTTTATTTCTTAGTACATGCTAAGCAAAAAAATTTTCTCCACCCTTTTTAAAATATTAGGGGACGGTGCCCCAGCACCTTCTAAATCGGCTACAAAAAATCCTTTAATTAATTTTCTTAAATAAAGTAAATAAGGCTTTGTAGTGCATGCACTATGTACTGAGTATTATACAATTACCTATAGGAGTGATTTATTAATACATGTGAAGTTAACAGTTAAAAGTTAACTAAAGTTGCACAGCAGACAATTGTGTTGTGGCATTATTTATCTGCCAGCATACACAATGAAATTGGTGACAAGTTTGGGATAAAAACTACAAATGCGACAATAAGACCTGAATGACATGAAACAGGGAAAGAAAAATCACGAAAACAATGAGTGAGTCATATGAAAAAGAGCGATGGACAAGGTGTTGCAGACAATCCCGGTGACTTAGTGTTACCTGACAATATCGGAAAAGATGATACCGATCACCTCCAAAATTTATAATGGTTGCTGAAAAGATTGTGTGAGTATAAACTAAAATCAAATAAAAAAAGTGACTTTTTTATGTCTCCGATTTCTTACTGTGGTCATGTAATAGACAAAGATGATCACAGGACAAAAGCGAAGCTGGTTTAAATGCACCACATCCACAGAACGTGTTTCAACCCTGATCATATTTTGAACTTGTAAACTATTTTTTCCAAACCTCTCCACTGTACTACATCTTCTGAACTTACTGTTGCAAACAAGGACACAGTGTTAGCATGCAATGCGTCGCCATATGGAATTGGCGCAGTGCTGTTAGACAGCTTCCCAGATAGGACCCATAGCCGTCCCATCTAGATTACTAACGTCAGCAGAACGTACTTACGCGCAAATAAATTTAGTCTTGTGTGGGGTGTAAAAAAACCCCAATTTTTTGTATAGTCAACGGTTTACACTGATCACAGAACATCAGCCCTCCTCATGTTCCAGAAAGTTTTTTCAACGATGGCTTAGGCACGGCTGCAGCCAGTGTTATCTAAGGTCTATGGTATCACAGTACAGTGATGTCCGTCTCATGGGAACTCACTTTTTTAGCATTCTTAGTGAGGAATGAACAGCTTTCTGTGTCAATAAACTTGATGTACGGATTATGAGTTCCCCCCCAATTTGTGCAGTAAGATGCTGGACCCGCCGCATGAAAGACTTTTGACCCAGAACTCCACAGTTAGCAGTTAGCTCCCTTGCACCTCAGCGCCAAAGTGTGCGTGTTGACTTTGCTGGGCTATTCAAGGACTATATGTTCTTAATCGCTGTGGATGTACATTCTAAGTAGCCTGTAGAAAACAACCACATCCGAAAATAACAATATTCTCGAGAAATAGGGTGCCAGAACAGATGTGCATGGGTAATGGATTGCAGTTCGTTTCAGATGGGTTTCAAAAATTTATGATCCTGAATGAATTTAAGCACATCACGCACCATACTTGGCAGAAAGGTTTGTACAGACTTTTAAGAAAGCAAAAAAAAAAAAACATGACAGCATCCCCTTGAACACAAAATAGGCAATTTCCTTTTCATATATTAAAATAGGCTGGACACCAGCTATGATGTTTCTTGAAAAGAAAATTTAAGATCTTGTTTGGATCTCATCAAACTTTATGTTTTACGTAACATGGAAAACAATAAATTTTTGCAGATGATTAAAAGACCAACAAGAAACTTCCAAGTAGGACAAGAAGTCCTAAAAAGCGGAAAAAGTGGCATCACTAGGTACCATCTTTACCAGAACTGGACCTTTGACATATACAGTAAAGGCTGGAGACAACACATAGAGACGCCATGCAGATCAGCTGGTGAATTGTCAGACAAAATCAGGTGATAAGGATACTGATGCTGTTAAGACCGCTTCTCCTAAACGGAAGACATTCCGGAAGGGGATGGCCGGGTCAGTTTTTTGGGGGATGGGGCCCTCTGGTGTTGGGGAGGCAGATTCATTACAGTACCCCTTCCACTAGAAACTCCTCCTGGCATTTTAGGAGGACGTCCCCAAGGTCAAGGGGCTGGGTGGTCAGGAAGGGCATAGTAAAAGTCTTGTATGAGGTAACCCTTCCAATCCCCCAAATATTCCAAGAATCCCCCCTTCCTTCTGGAGTTCAAAAGTTTATGAACCTGAAAGTTTATGAGGCGGAAAGTCCCTCTATCTCAATGGTAGTGGGTGGCTGTGAAGGTTAAGACTCGGGGTTCAGAGAGGCATCATGCGGCTTTAGCAGTGACACATGGAAGAAAGGTGAAATACGATATGACGGGGGAAGTTCTAACCTGTAGGTGACTGCATTGATCTGCTGTGATATCTTAAAGGGCCCAATGTACATGGGAGCTGAGCTTTTTACTGGGCACACGAAGCCACAGGTCTCTCGTAGAGAGCCAGACTAACTGACCTGGTTGATAGTCTGGGTGAGAGCGTCGACGGCGATTAGTCTGTATGCGCTGGGTTCTGACTGCTCTTTCAAGACTCACGTGAGCGCTTTCCCAGACTTGCGCACTGCGCTGCGTCCAATCCTACCGCCGGTACATTGGAAGGAGTTCCAGAGCAGGGAAACATGGGCGGTCAATAACCCAGTACACACTGAAACAGGGTTTTGTGCGTATTCTGCCCAGGAAATAAACTCACTCCACCTTGTCTGATCCCGGTAGCAATAGGAGCGTACCTCTCCAGTTCGTGTTTTAATCTTTCTTCTTGACCATTTGATTGTGGGTGGTAACCGGAGGTGAGACTAACCTTTATGTCTAAACGTTTACAGAATTCCGCCCATAACCTGGATGTGAACTGGGGCCCTCTGTTTGATAATATGCCTTCGGGATGCCATAATTCCTGAATACATGCGTAAATAGTTGCGTAGCAGTTTCCATGGCACTGGGTAAGCCTTTGAGGGGTGTCAGACGACAGGCCTTCGAGAACCGGTCAACAATGGTAAGTACAGTTGTGAAGCCATGAGAATTAGGTAAATCCATGACAAAATCTATGGCAAGGTGAGACCAAGGCCTCTGTGGCACAGGCAGGGGCTCAAGGTAGGTGACGTGGGGTCTTCGACTGTGCGTAGGTACTGCAGACTTTGACAAAGTTTACCACATCTTGACGAACCCCTGGCCATCAGTAGGTGTTTTTGCAAGATCAGTGGTGCGTTTAATCCCCAGATGACCAGAACTGAGTAATGTGTGTACCCAGGACATGACCTGTGGGCGTAAGCTGTGTGGAACATATGTTTTGTTAGGAGGGCAGGACGCGTGAACAGGGTCATTTAGATATTCAGCATTTAGCAATATAATTTAGGGGTCTATAATGAGTTTAGGGTGAGAAACCCGCTGAGGGGGTTGTGGCGTCTGGACAGCCTTATTGTTCTTGCTACCAGGTTGATAGGTCACCAAGAATTGGAAACAAGTGAAGAACAATGCCTAACGAGCCCGTCTGTAGTTTATGCGCTTAGCAGACTTGAGGTATTCAAGATTCTTATGGTCCGTGATTACAAGAAATTGATGTGCACTCCCCTCTAACCAATGTCGCCACTCCTGTAACGTCTCCTTAATAGCAAGCAGCTCCTTATTCCCCACATCATAGTTTAGTTCGTGACAATACTGCTCTGATGCCACAAAGAGCGGTGAGGGGAGAGGAGGTCATACTATAGTTCCGAATAAATCTCTGGTAGAAATTGGCAAATCCCAAAAATCTCTAAAGTTCCTTAATCATTTTAGGTAGAGGCCAGTCAGTCACTGCCTTGCCTTTGTCTAGTAGCGTAGGGGCTGTTATTATCCACCCAAACTGCCATAGCCACATAATGAGAAAAAGTACCTGAGTTGTCGCGAGAAGCGAGTTCAGCCTGGAGACGCAGGTTTAATCCTTCCTTAAACAGCGCTTTTAAAAACACATCGTTCCAACCCACTAAACAAAAGACATTCCGGAAGGGGACGGTCAATATTCGGGGGATGGCACCCTCTGGTGCTGGGGAGGCAGACTCATTACAGTCAGTTTAAAGCAATGTGTTTTTAATTTGCTAGTATGGTTAATGGGGGGAGGTGTGTAATGTATGTACTATTGAGTATTGTGTTTCTGTTAATTGCCTGCCCTCTTATGGTGACCTGTATCATGATTTATTAAGCCATATGAAGTTAACAGTTCAGTAAAAACTTAATGAGAGTTGCAGACAATTGTGTCATTATTCATCTGCCAGCATACACAACAGGCTGGTTTAGAAAAAATGGTGCAAGGCTGGCAAAAGTATGCGTCTTCTTTCCTATAATCCTATGTGCTGCATCAGCTGAGAGTTTGTTCTCAAGTTTAAAAAAATTATATTTTGCCACACCATTTGTAACAACATGGTTCCTAAATGGTCATTTTGTTATTTATTCATTCATTCATCTTCAATACCTGCTTATTTGGCATCACGGTGATCTACTGGAGTCTATCCCAGCCGCCTCTGAAAGGGCAAAAGGCAAGAGGAGTACACAGGGCCACATACAAACACTCACACTCCTATGGGCAATTTAGAATCACCAATCAACCTAACATACATGTTTTTGGACTGTGTGAGGAAACCGGAGAACCTGGTGTAAACCCACACAAGCACAGGGACAACATGCAAACTCCACACAGAAAGGCCCCTGCCCGAAAATCGAACCTGGGACCTTCTTGCTGTGAGGCAACAGTGCTAACCACTAAGCCACAGTGCATTGTACATTTTTCAATGAGGTTATATATACAAAGTTTTCACCACATGTTCAGTTTGTTGTGAATTATACATATCAACTCTGTGTAACAACACAAGTTTCATGTTGAACAAATTGATTCAGTAAAAAGATGTACATGATTTAGCCATAAACAATCCAGAGGCAGTGGTAACTTACATGGTTAAGGCTTTGAAGTGATGACCAGAATTCAAGCCCCTGCACTACCTAGCTGCGTTTGTAGGGCCCCTCAGCAAGGCCCCTAACCCATTCTGCTTGAAATGATATCACAGCTGACCTTGTGTTCCGACCCCAATAGCTGAAGTTGGAATATGCAAATTCAATTTGTATTCAGGTTGATTTATACTGCCCTTAACAATGGATATTGTCTCAAAGCAGCTTTACAGAACACAATTAACAAAAGAATCCAGAAAGTTATTAAAAACATCTCAAAAACTTCCTTAGATGGTACAAGAACGAAACCTCTACGGGGAATCAGACTCTATACAAGAGAATGTGTTTATTAAATTATTTTATTTTAAACAGGTAGTGTGATTATGAACATTATGTGTTCTATATAACCTATACAGTCATTGTCCTTTAAATCTATAACCTTATACAGTCATAAATCTTTAAAAGGTATAAGCCAACTGAGAGTCGTCAATCTCTGAATGCCTCTGATCCTCGCAGGATCCTCGCAGGGTCCTTGCCGCTTGCCGCTTCTCACTGAAGGTTTACCAGTGTTGGCAATCTCTGGATTCCTCGGAAGTAAGTATAAAAAGGAAACTAGGTGGTAATAAATTAGCACAGCTGCTGTTCATAATATTAGCAGGCATTAGCTGATAATAATGATTTAATCAGATATTGCTGGAGCTTTATATCAGATAAACTGGAGCAATAAAAATATGGGAGTTATGTTATATGATAAATCTGGCTTTTAATCTATGTTTAAACTGGAAGACTGTGTCTGAACCCTGAACATGTGTCAAACATGCCGAACCTGTGAACATTTGAAATGCCATTCCAAAGTTTTGGAGCTAAATACGAAAACGCTCTACCTTCTTTTGTGGACTTTTCTATTCTGGGAACTGCCAGAAGTCCAAAGGATTGAGATCTTATGAAGCATGATGGGTTGTAGCGGTGCAAACACTGTGCAGTAATTTATATGTGACAATTATAAAGTCTTTTATTCTACCAATGTCATTACAAAAACACATCTAATCAAAAAAGTTTGTCTTATTTTGTAAAAGTTTGTGTTTGGTGAAACCCCAAGAAACCCCTTATTTTGTAAAAGTTTGTGTTTGGTGAAACCCATCATCACTGCCTTATCTTAATTCCAGTATCTCTGTTTTAGTTCTAGACAGTTCTTAAAAATCTTTCTAAAAGAATTTAAAAAACTACTGTAGCTAGTGTGTGCGCTACCAGAATCGTATGTCGATGTTTATAGAGTTTGTTAAAGAGTAAACCCCCTGCCCCTCCTCCTTGTAATCCTAATGATGTTATGACACGGTCCTAATGCTGTCAGTCTTTGATCGGCATGAACACAAGCGTGACTAAACACGAAGTAACGTTAGAAACATCTTAGAAACATCTGATGAATTTGAAGAAAATGATAACTTTGGAAGATAAGCCTGGTCAACACTTGGAGAGGTCATTACTAAGACAAATTAAAACTCCAGGCGCATCAGTCATTACTAGAACAAATCTTTAAAACATCCAGGCATCAGCATATCTTTCCCATTCTATCGAAGATATACTAAGAAGACTTCTGTTCCTGGGGGACACTTACAGGCATATGCAGGATTGAAAGGACCTGCATTACAGAACATGCACATTGAAAGGAGCATCTAATGGAAAGGAAGAACTCAGAATCTACAATTCAAGGTGACATCTAATGGAAAGGAAGAACTCAAATCTAACCAATATCAAGGTGATCTTTAATTAATTTGATATTTCCACATATCTTTTACCTGCTGTAAATAAGTTCTATCTTCCTAAAGATACAAACTTATGATAAATAAATAGTGAACAAGAAGTTTGTCTACATTACAATAATAAAGGCATTGGACTAGAATGACACTATAACTACATAATACACCATAATATATAACCCTAACCCAACATAATAACCTCAGATGATAACTATGTTTACTGTCATTTAGTTCTGTGGATCTACAATGACATGACAATTTAATATTCATTAATATTGAAATTAGCTGACAGATGTTGCTTAGAACTGCATATTTTTTTTCGCTTGCACAGTGTGTCAGCGGGGTCACCGAAGAGTACGTGCCACATTCACAGTGGCTCAGCTTGAGGAACTGGAACGAGTCTTTCAAGACACTCACTATCCTGATGTCCATACCAGAGACTGGCTAGCCACACGCACCAATCTGTCTGAGGCGAGAATTCAAGTAAGTCCATGCTGCAACAGGATATAAACTCATCTGTCAGTCTGAAAATGAACCCTTGTTGGATTAGAATTTTTATTGTGCTTAATTGTGCATACCTACAATATTTTCTGTGGTGTGATGAAGACATAATCTGCTTCTATTTGTGAACTATTTTATTGAATTTTTGAGGAATCAAAAATTATTTTTTTATGTTTTTAAGATTACATTTAAATAATAAAATGATTTGCTGTAATTGTGTCCATGCTGTGCAGATCTGGTTTCAGAACAGAAGAGCCAAGTGGAGACGGACTAAAGTGCAGGAGAGAAACAGCGTCCAGCAGATTGAAAGCACTTACCTCCTCAAACCGTCCTGTTTCTTCCCACCAGTAAGCGCTCTATTTCACCTGGTTCTATCTTAATATTACAAATAAATATTTCAGATTTAGGAAAATACCAAGCACAGAGCATTTTCCTGTAAAGTCAAACATGATTTTTTACTTAGTTTTAAACTTTTTAAATGTATTAAAATTAAATTATTTTCAATAGGCCAAAATGTTCATCGCATTTTGTGTCCCATAAGGCATTAAGATGATTCTAAGGGCCCATGCACTTTGGGGGCCCCCAGAGATGTTTTATTATAGTATCAGTACTAGGAGTAATGTAAGGGAAATAATGAAACAATTGCCAGCGGTGGCCAGGTCCCATATCCAAAGTTCTTACCTATTTTATAAGCTTTAAGAATAATCTGGTATTTGAAAAATGTCCAAATCTGCCAATAGCTGTTAAAGATTGGTGCTTCTAATGAACATTTTCTGTCCTTTGAAATTTTGTTGTTCTTTGTTCATCATATCTACTGCATATTATCTGTAATGTAATTTGTCTGCTGGTTTATCTTATCGCTGTTCACCAGAAGCATTACCTGCCTGCATCATTTCACCCTCCCATTCCTCTGTCTGAGATCTGCACCCAAGAGTTACACCCTTTTCTTGGGTCTCATCAAGTCCACGGACCGCCATCCCAGCCATGGAGCTCAAATTTTAGACCTCATCACAACACACTCACAGTCAATAAGCACATGTGGCTTGCATCTCATTTATTGCTTTAGTAAATTGTTAGACTGTACGAAGATTTAACAGGAAGTTTATGGCTTCAAAAATCAACGTTTGTGTCTTTTTAGCTGTAAAATGACTTGATTATTTAAATCAAACTTTTCACAAGAGCAACCTTTTTAGTATGATTGTATACAATATATATTATATAGAATAAAGTAGATTTATGTGTGTCTTCTTTCTTTTTTTGGCATTTGTGGTTGTCCACATATATCCTGTTGTTGACATTTCTAATTATCCTGGTTTAGTTTATTACCCCTTTTAAAGTGGCTTATCTTAATATGCACGGGTTCAAGTAATGGCACGAAGATTAGGGCACATATCACATTCACTATACAACGAAACCATAAATTATTTTAGAAAAAGACAGCAAAAGATAAAAAGACAACCCGAGCAATATAAAAACACTACAATGAACAAAAATACTAATCTAATACTAATTGCATTCCTGGTGGTTTTACTTTACTCTACCGACCAGCAACTTTTTGATGGGTAGATTTTCCAATCCAAATCTTTTCCAAATCCTACCCAAATAGATATATGAAGCTTTTCAAGCTTTGTAAATCGTATCATTTGTATGTTTTTTTTCTATTTTATTTTTGGAAACTTCATTGTCTAAACACAAAAACAAAACTCACCAATAATGATGATTAAATATAAAGCAAATATTTTTATTTTAAAAGAACAAATATATATATAAAAATTGCAACTACTCAGGGCATTTCCTTTAATTTTTCTCAGATTACCTGGTAATACTGGAGCTGACTCTGTTTAGAAATGGAATGTTGGTAAAATGACAAGGGGGACAACAGGCTTTAGAAGAAATACAATGCAATTAGAACCTAAAATATACATGTTAATTATCTATCACATAGATAAACACAGCAAAGAAAATCAAATTTCGTTGGTATACATCCAAACTTTTCTCCAACCAACACTCGAAGGCTATCCCAGCATAGCTTGTGGTTTTGCCTCTAAAAATATTTTCCAGAAGGATGTGGGCAGACAAACCAAAATAGTTTCTGGATCATAATTACTGATCTACTACAGAGAACTAACGAAACAAACTTAGAACAGACCAAAGGGTGTTCATGCCTTTATAACTCTGGCCTTACCTTGACACAATGCATTCATGTTTACCTTTTCACCTCAACCTTATCAGAATTTATAATTAACTGACACCAGCATGAACTCATGTTTATCAGCTCTTGTGGTAATAAAATTCATAAAACCCACAAAATTGACTATGACTTAAAGCTTTGTTCAATAACAGGTCAATAAACATTCTTAGACAATGTTTATACAATTTGAATATATATATATATATATATATCTAGAAATGTATGTATCATATATTGATATGATGTTTTTTTGCAATATATATATTAATAGCTAGGGAAATTGTTTTATAATTATTAATTATTACAATAGTAGGTTAATGATTAAAATACATTTAACTACTACATATCTAGGAGCATGATTCAGATAATAAACTTGAAAAATGTACCTAAATGTATTTTCAGAAAACTACTTCTTGCTTTTTTATAACTAAAAGATGTATATTTTGGTGTCCCTTAAATAATTACCTGAAAACATTTATCCCTAAATGTTTTATTATTAATAAATCAGAATGATGATAATTAAAAAGAGAGAACTTTGTTCTCATGTTCAATTGTCTTCTTTTCAGTGGTCTGATATTGATGGATCAATTTTTTCATCGTCAAAGTCCTTTTCTTAAGACGTTTAATGTCCAATCCTATTAGTCTAAAACAGATGTGTGAATACATTTACAGCATTTGGCAGACACCCTTATCCAGAGTGACTTACAATATTCCTTGTTATACAACTGAGGGTTGAGGGCCTTACTCAGGGGTCCATCAGTGGTGGCTTGCAGGCGCTGGGAATCAAACCCACAACCTTCAGGTTGGTAATCCACCACCTTAACCATGACCCACCACTTCCCCACACTTCCCCATTTCTTTAATTCTGTCTTAGCAATGTTTAATCAAAGTAAAAAGCACTTTGTTAATAATAACCTTATTAGAATGGTTGCATGACCGGATTACATTTATAAGTGACTTGATTTTGATTTTAGATTTTAACTATTAGTCTATAGGCTATATGGTATTCTTCCCCAATGTTTTTATAACATATGCTTTAATCAGCTAATCAAAATAAATATTTGGTCTATTTTTATGAAATGTATTTTAGGGTTATTTTTAGGGAAAATACAAGCTTTTCACTTTTATTTAAATTACAGAATAACTACTTTATGTTTTGTTCTTATATTCATTTTCCATCTTACAGAAGTATGGTTAAGTATGTTGGTTTTACTATTATTTATTTACTACTTTCTTTGTTCATGCAAGTATTTTACTTTTTTACAGTTCTTCTTATTTTCTTAAAAATATATTTATTGCAAGTCAAGTCATTTTTATTTCCAGCACTTTTTTAATCAAAATTGTGTCAAAGCAGCTTTACAGAATCATATCAAATAGGACAATACAGTGAACACTCACTAACCAAACAGTTAGTTTGGTTTAACATGTATCTGTAAATTATGAATACCAAACTAAGCAAGCCAAAGGCAACAGTGGCAAGAAACCAAAACTACAGAATAGAGAAAACCTGTGGGAGAAACCAGACCAGACAGTTATTCTCTGACCAGAAAAACCAGCAGGTTATTCCATACTGCAGCAAAGTTTTTGTGATCTTGTCTGGGTGGCCGTCTAGAAGACAAGGTCATCAATGGGAAACTGTCTCTGGGGCTTATTGTCTCTCTGCTGATCCACCAACAGGGCTGGTTATACACTGGATCTGATGACCACAGTGATTTTTATTTTATTCAATAATTTATTTAAACACTTGCTCAAAGAATAAACATGCATAGATTACCAAACGATACATAATGTTTACAGTTTATTAGAAATAGTCTAAAATACTAAAATTACTAAAAATAGATAAATAGATGAATACATGACATTAAAAAGAATCAATTGATTAATTGACAATTTTTTTCTAATTAATTATGTTTCCACTCGTCAAGCTGTTTCAAAATAGAACACATTAGTACAATATATATTGTGGGAAAGGCTTCTTATTCTCATCATTAGAGCCTCACCCAGATGAGAGCTTCACTCAGCTGATGTGCAGGATGTAGTCTGCTAGGATGCTCTGACGTCACTGTGCAGCGGATGAGAGACAAGTTGGGAGGCTGCTTTGTACAGATGGCGTCCGGGTCCCCATGAATAAGCAGAAAAAGAAAAGAAGGAAACAATGGCGCTAGGCGGACAGCAGGTATTAGAGGAGATGTGAGAGTAGATACAGTAGAGATACCTTCTTATTACAGAAATGCCGGAATGTCCTTACAGTCAGTTTGTTGTGGTTTAAAGCAGTGATACGGCCCAGTATTAATGCCTGAGTTGGCGCGTCCGCCTCCCTTCTCCACCCGGTAACACGGCGGTGAAGGAGGCTGGAGAAAGGTGCGTAAAGGTTGGGGCGAGCGCGATGGCTGCGGGGGGTGGAGGGTGCGAGGAAACAGTGGAGCAGTACCGGTCCGAGGTGGAGCGGCTCACCCACGAGCTCGCCGAGGCGAACCGGGAGAAGATTCGTGCGGCTGAATGCGGACTTGTGGTGTTGGAGGAGAACCAAACCCTAAAGCAGCAATACGCAGAGCTCGAAGCTGAGCAAGACACACTGAGGCAGGAGCTGGAGCAGTTGCAGGAGGTAAAACGCCCAGTATTAATTACCAGCACATCTCCGGCTTTCATAGCCTTCTTTCTCCTCCCTTAGAAAAACGTTTACTGTTGTGAAATGTTTTGTTCACTTCTTGCAGCAGGACAGGCCCAGATGTGGTGCCTCATCAACTATAATGATATGATGCTGCATATAATATATTCTACAATATCATTAGGTTGGAAAATGCTGCCACTCAAGACACTGCTGTCCTCCAGTACTTAGACACACAAGTAAATTGGGCAAGTCCCCTACATCTGGTTGTTTTTTTTTAGATTTAATCCTTTCATAATGTCTGGCAGGGACAAGTGTTTACACTTTGTACTAAAAGCTGCTGTTTCTAGACAGAAAACTGACTGGGATGAATAAAAAGAAGTTTAATAGACTTGCCCGTATTTACCAAATAAAAAATGATATTTATGATTAAAATGTAGCTGTACAAATCTACGAAAATGATAATAAGTAAGAGAGAGAATAAGTAAGCAGATAACACAACTGCCAAAGATGTAGAAGGTGGGGGGGGGGCTGTTCCAACATTTATTTTTAATGTTAATTTGTGAAAATTACAATATAATTATTTAAAAATATATATAAATTATATGTGCTTGGTTAAAGAGTTGCCTTAAATTTTGATTTACTATTTTTCTGAAAAATACAGCAGGTTGATCAGATACACAGTGTTTGTTCAGATTTTATTGTCCAAGGCAAAAGATCAAGGTTCAAATCAGTGTCATGTCTACAAAAAAACAATGTCTGGTTACTTTTTCTCAAAATTTTTCCTGGTTCCTGGTAGAAGGCTAAACAACATTTAATATCAAATTTAAAATTATTTCTCTTCTAGTATGTTCTTAAATGTATTTACTGCACCGTAAATTCGGTGTAATGCACAATATGGTACGTGTTTTGAGCTTTACCACAGGCTTTTATTTTGAAATATCAAATAACTGTGTTGCATTGTGGGAATTTACCAAGATAGTTTTGGTTGCATTGGCTGGTAACAAATGTCATACTAAGAACTTAAGAGCCTTTTTTTTTTTTTTTTTTTTTTTTTTTTTTTCATAATGCATACTACTTTTTGAACGCAATAATAATGTATACCCCAAGATTCTGAAGAAGAAAACTTAATTATTGCTCAATAATTACAACAATAACAATGTAAATATTTGTTGAACACAATTAAAATGATGCCTTTAATTATTCATGCGATTTAAGTCTTAAAAGACATTAATAACCTTCTGATACTGCAAAAAAAGTATCTCTTTCATAGAATCTGTATAAGTATTATTAATATGAGTATTAATATCATGTCTGAATCAGTTCTATTAAGTTTCCTGTCATGGGTTTGACACAGAGGTGATGATGTCAGACGCTTTAGCGGCTGTAAGGGTATATGCTTTTTGTAATATTGGTCTAGTCTCAGTCTCAACATGTGGAAGAAGGTGCTCTGGTCAGATGAGACCAAAGTTGAACTTTTTGGCCTGAATGCAAAGCGCTATGTGTGGCAGAAGAGTAACATTGCTCATCATCCTGAACACACCATCCCCACTGTGAAACATGGTGGTGGCAGCATCATGCTGTTCTTCAGCAGGGACAGGAAAGCTGGTCAGAGTTGATGGATGGAGCTAAATATAGGGCAATTCTGCCTGTTGGACGCTGAAAAAAACTTGAGACTGGGAAATAGATTTACCTTTCAGCAAGACAATGACCTAAACATACAGCCAGAGCTACAATGGAATGGTTACGATCGAAGATTATTAATGTGTTAAAATGGACCAGTCAAAGTTCAGACCTAAATCCCATTGAGCACCTGTGCAAAGACCTGAAAATTGCTGTTCACAGACGCTCCCCATCCAATCTGGCTGAGCTTGAGCTATTTTCTAAAGAAGAATATGCAAAAAATGTTCGTCTCTAGATGTGCAAAACTGGTAGAGACATACCCCAAAAGAGATGCAGCTGTAATTGCAGTGAAAAGTAACTCTACAAAATCTTGATTCAGGGTATGGAATGCACGCCACACTTTTTAAATTTTTATTTGCTAAAAATTTTAAAAAACATGTATCATTTTCGTTCCACTTCACATTTATGTGCTACTTTGCTTCGTGTTGGTTTACTACATAATATCTCACTAAAATACATTTACGTTTGTGGTTGTAAGGTGACTAAATGTGAAAAAGTTTAAGGGGTATAAATACTTTTTCAGGACACTGTATACACCGCTTACATGATTACCAGTGAGCTTTAGTGAGCTAAGCTGCATCAACATGGCAGAAGTAGCTTACTAAACCTAAGCTATTTACTAAACTTACTTCTACATTTCTAACCAACTTCAGATCAATCACAGATTTTGTTATTATAATGTAAAAACACCTTAAATTTTTGGTGATTTCGGTCATAAAGATGAGGGTAAATCTTAACGTCACAGTCCAGAGCAAAAGGTGGCAGTAATGCACTATTGTTGTCAACTGCCATAAAACACAAAAAATAAAAATCACTGTCACACGGAAGTACTTCTGTCGGCTACACAGTTCCATGAACAGCGGTGGCGTCCTTTACTGATCCACGATCGCTAAATGTAGTTTGTGTGGATCACGCAAACTACATGATACCTAAATATAAGATATAAGAGCTTTGCTACTAAACAAAATATTTTATGCTGAAAGCAACAACGCTACCACCACCATGCTACTGAGAGATGTAGTTAAACTAAAAGATGATTGCACACAGGTCTGGTTTTGTAGGAAATAAAAAGTATAACTTTTCCGGCATTTAAAGATAAACAAAACTGTGATTAGTCGATGTAAAGTCCAGACCTTCTGGGATCAGTCAGAAGCTCTGGCTACGTGAGGACTGATTTTGACTTGACATTGGTCCCGACAGAAGATTTTAAACGGGTCATCAGATACCCATTTTCTACAAGTTGATGTAATTCTTTAGGTACTTAAAAAAAGCTATAATGTATTTTAATGAAAATTTTTTATTAGTAGTTTTAAAACAAAACAGTTTTGTTCACTATTCACATTTTTTTGGGTTGTGTTTAGTCCAGCCCTCTATTCTGTGAGGGTTTCCACTGTTCCAAAGTCATTTAAAATCATTTATTAAATTACTTATTAATCATTAACACACACCGTTATAAACCATCTACAAAGGTAAGATTAATGTACTGTTATCATGTTATCTTTACCGACAACGTACACAATTCGTAATAAAGCAATTATCTGCTACTAAAAGGTGATTTTTTTTTTCAGCTCAAATAACTTGTAAAAGTGTTATCCAATGGCCCTTTAAAGATTCTATTCTATTCTTCTTTTAAAATCTATATAAAATTTAAATAATGATTTAGAAATTATGATGAGTGAAATATATATGCCATCACACTGTTATAGTTATAGCAGGAAATTTCTAAAATTTGTCATTTTTTATTTTTCATTTTGCAGTGGTTTTGACGAGGGGTGGGCTTAGGAAAGTTAATAAAGTACCATAGTATGGTTATGGGTAGTATAAATGAAATTTGGACATACTACGTTTGCCATGTTAATATTGACACGTCACATACAATGTCACAGCAGTGTGAATTTAAGGTTGAATAATGTTTAACTTGGATGATGTTAAACGAGTGCAATCTAAATACAAGGAACAATGTTTTTCCTCCTTTAAGTACTTGAAGCTATTTAAAGCAGAAAGTGCTCATCTGCACTTTCCTCCACATCCATATATGATGAGTCGTCTCTCACATAGGCTCATGGGATAGTAAAGTGTCCATCTTATGCGTATTTCCAAATCCGGGCAGTATATCGTATGTCAACATGCTGCCCATGAGGCTATCTTTACTGAGAACAAGGATGGGTTTTTGCTTTCACATTTAAATACCTTTACTAATCAGTAACAGATCAAATCTATACGGTTTTGGCACCTTTAGTCCACTTTTGAAGTAAATGTTATAGATTAATTCATAAGTTTGAGTTGAATTGTGAGAAACAGAGGCACACGTGATTGGGTTGTATTATTAATGTCTCCGTATCAATATTATTGATATTATTATATTTGGCGTTCAGTCGGGGTTCCAGTTCATTCCAAAGATGTTCAGTTTTGGGGATTGTGTTAGAATCAGAACTCTGTACAGGATATGGGTGTTCTTCTACTCCAATCAGAAAACAGCATGTCTTTATGGAAATCAGGGACTTTGTGCACAGGGACATGCTGGAACAGACTTTGTCTTCTAGTTCCATTGAAGGAATTGTGTAATTTAACAACATACAAATACATTTTAGACAATTGTGTGACTTGTTAGCAACAGCAACAGTTTAAAAGCCAAATAAGGGTGTGTTGTATCCACAAACTTTTGGTGTACAAAAATGCCTACCTGGAACAGGGATTGACCGCAGAAATATTATAGATGCATGTGCCAGACAGCTTTAACGCACAGAAACATTGTGTTAAAAATAATTTCAGTGTGTTTGTGAAAACTTTATTTTCAGCTAACAGAAGGACAGGAAAGATAAAGTGCTGTAATGAAGTACTACACGGTTTTAATTACAGAAATAACTCAATGTCACAGGTGGGATTTTGTTCAAAAGGCTGTGTAGTTTAATTAATTAGTGTAATTAAACTCAAAACATCCTTGTTTGTGCAAAGGCAACTTTTTACAACAATAATTCTGATAGACCTGCACTGCATAGCTGTGCACTGTTTACTAATAGTAACTAATAGTAAAGTTCTACTTGATATGTATAGTTTGTCACAACAATCCTGCATGTAGTTATGCTGGAAAAATGTACCTTGATACTAATACACATGATGCAGTTCTCCAAATGATAATATGTCAGATATCCATGATAGTGTAAATTTGTAAGGCCTTTTTGTGAGGTCACATGATGTCATGTTACAATACCCCAGTGGTTCCCAAACTTTTTTTGCCAGGCCCCTCCTCTTGCGAAATAAAAATGTTAAGTTGGTAACCCGAACTTTCAGTTAACTCCGAAGATTTTCTATAGAATTAAGGTCTGGTGAGTTGCTTGGCCATTACCGTCCTTCTTCTCTTTGATGCAGTGAAATTGTTTCGTCCTATTAGCAGCAAAGTAACCCCCAAAGCATAAGTTATCACCTCCAATTGATGGTAGGGTTGGTGTTCTTGAGGTCATGGGCAGCATTCCTCCCCCTCCAAACATGGCGAGTTAAGTTGATGGTAAAGAGCTCGATTTTGGTTTAATTTGACCACAACATTTTCAATTAGTTTCCATCTGAATCATTCGAATGTTCATTGTCAAACTTCAGACAGGCCTGTACATGTGCTTTCCTGAGCAGGGGGACCGTGCAGGCACTGCGGGTTTTCAGTCCTTCATGGCGTAGTGTGTTACAAATTGTTTTCTTAGTGACTTTGGTTCCAGCTGTCTTAAGAACATTGAAAAGATCCTCCTGTGTAGTTCTGGGGTGATCCCTCACTGTTTTCATGATCATTAAAACTCCACGAGGTGGGATCTTGCATGGAGCCCCAGACTAAGGGGAATTGACAGTTATATTGTGTTTCATCTATTTGTAATTGCACAAACTGTTGTTACCTTCCCGCCAAGCTGCTTGGCAATGGTCTTGTAGCCCGTTCCAGCCTTACATTACATTACATTACATTACATTTATGGTATTTGGCAGACGTCCTTATTCAGAACAAGTTACAGTTAACTCTTTTATACAACTGAGCAATTGGGGGTTAAGAGTCTTGCTCAGGGGCTCAATAATGGCAGCTTTCCCCAGCCTTGTGTACAATCTTATCCCTCCATGTTTGTTTTCAGTTAAACTGCATTGCTTTTATTACTTCTGTATAATCTAAATTAATACACTTGTTACTGCACTGTGTTTTCTCAGTAGGGTGGAGTCTGTTGTGTTCTGGTAGACACATTTGACACAGTCCACAAAAGTGTTTCAGAACACTAAGATTAAGGCAGCCAGATACACTAAAAATTTAATTTACAAACATGAAATCATCTTTGTCTTTTTGTCTGTGACGGTGTAATAATAGTAAATCATGACCAATAGTAGGCTTGTACAGCTCTAGGAGCATAATGTAATCTGTCCTCATCATGCTGAGTCATAAAAAACATGATGTCATTTAGAAGAAATTATTTGATGCTTGTTTTAGCCAGAGAGGACAGTGTATCAGTGTTATGTGAATGTCTTGTCCTGCATTTAGAGAGAAGTATATACCTAACTACATAGAAGAGAAGTATAAATACATATATACTTACTGTGCAGGATGTTTGCAGATAACATTGTGATCTGTAGTGAAAGAAAGGAGCAGGTAGAGGAAAACCTGAAGAGGTGAAGATTTGCTCTGAAGAGAGGAGGAATGAAAGTCAGTCATAGCAAGACAGAGTACATGTGTTTAAATGAAAGAAAGGGAAGTAGAACAGTGGGATTACAGGGTGAAGAGGTAAAGAAGGTACGGGAGTTTAAGTACTTGGGGCTCAACAGTCCAAAGCAATAGAGAGTGTGTAAATGAGGTAAAGAAACGAGTACAGGCAGGTTGAAATAGGTGGGGAAACATGTCAGGAGTGTTGTGTGACAGGGGAATATCAGCTAGAATTAAGGGGAAGGTGTACAAGACAGTGGGAGGTAGCAGAGCTGAAAATGTTAAGGTTTCCTTTGGGAGTGATGAGGTTGGGCAGGATTAAGAACAAGTTCATCAGGAGGATGACTCATGTTAGATGTTTTGGGAAAAAAGTCAGTGAGGGAGGGTTTGTAGGTGAAAAGAGTGTTGGAAAGGGTAAAGAGTTTAAAGTTAGAAATTGAAGGGGGAAAGTTTAAGGGTTGTGCCGCTAAGAAGTATGTGAGTTAGAAGAAAAAAAGAGATTTTGATGCGTTAGATGGTGTGATAGAGAGTATTCCCAGAGGTGTGAGCATAGTAGTAGTAGATTTTTAAGGAAAGGAACCTAGAAAATGGTAGTGGACTTTGCTAACAGGAGAGCATAAATTGACATACAAAAATAAAGGTAGTACACAGGTAGATCCTATGCAGATTAGTGACTGTAAAGTGGTGGTCGCAGAGGGTGCAGACATACAGCATTGAATGTTTGGTATGTTTGGTAAATTGGTATTCTGTAGAATGACTATAAGGATCATGAGTGAGACAAATTTAAGGGTGGAAATGAAAACCAAGTGGTGGCAACTGAAAAGGATGAATGTTCTGATGATAAAAGTTGTGACAGGATGTGGGTAAGGTTAAAGTGATCAGGGAGACAAGAAAGGTGCTAGGTAATCATGTGGAAAAAGGAAAGAAGGTAAGGAGACTTAATGGTTGAATTTGGAAGTATGTTTTAGTATACAGAGGAAAAGGTTAGACAAGAAGTAGTGGGACATGGAAAGGACAGAAGAAAGTAGACAGAAATACAGGAAATCGCATTTCAGAGTAAAGAGGTAGGTGGCTAAGGCCAAACAGAAGGCATATGATGAGTAGTAAACTCAAAATTATATTATAAATATATTATATTTAAGAAAAAATATATTTTCCGGATTAGCCCAAATATAACTTTTCATTAATAGTTAGTTTTGTTATGTTTTATCAGCCATTAAATCGCCATTTTAAATGACCATTTTGTCCAAAAGAAATATGTTTTATTTACTTTTTGTTTGAGGTTATGTTCATGTTTATGGTGATATTTGTTTTGTTTGGTTATATATGTTATGTTTTAAATAAAGGCTACAGCTGTGGTTTCCAAATTAAGCAGTATTGGTCGCAGATAGGCTAGTGTGAATTTAGAAAATTTTTAAAGGGATGCGCCAAAATTTCCAAAGAGAAAATGGCTCAAATATGATCTAAAAAAAAAATGCAGTAGCTAGAAGGCCCCTGAAAAAATATTGATGCGGGCCGCCACTGCCTATATAGTATAACTATAGTATAACTATATAACTGCTGAATTTTGAGGACACTGGGGGTCCTTATAATTGGCACAACCGTTCACCCAACTAGTGACAGCCCTGGTGATGTTAGATCTGTGTCACTTTAAATATTATTTTACTGCATTGAGTTTTTAGTAAAGATTATAGTTAAATAAATTAAAAAACAATTGTTGCTTAAACATTCTGTCCCACTCTGTGTTAACTGTGTGTACTGCCTTATTGCTATATTACATATAGCATTTTTATGTTATTTTATGTTTTATGTTGTTTTAATTTTGTACTTTTTTCCTGAATATTATTATTCGCACATTAGTAGCTGATAAAGAACCCTAGGTTATGGGTTGATTTTAATAATTTCTTAAGAGATTTTATAGCAGGTATGATTCTTAATTCTCTACTTCCTTGTAAGTTAGTCTGAATCATTTTTTCCTTTTTTTCTGTTACAAATAGGCCTTTAGCCAGGCTTACTCCACCCAGAGGAGGGTAGCAGAAGATGGGGAGACCAACGAGGAAGCACTTCTCCAAGAGTCGGCCACAAAAGAGGCGTATTACATAAGCCGCCTGCTGAATCAGCAGACTGAGCTGAAGCACACTCGCTCTCAGGCCTCCAACACACAAGCAGAAAATGAAAGACTTAGTGCCATCTTGCAGGAACTTCGAGAGGTACTGCCTCAGAAAATTGTCTCATATCGTGTCATCTATAATTTTTTTATACCTTCATGTCATACTTTAACGATGCAATTAATGGCCACGGCCAGTTTTTTTATACCATTTAGGATTTTTAGCATTTAGCATTTTAAGTTGTAGAGAAAAGGTCCTCAACAACAGCATTTGTTCAACTTTTTACCATAAGCAGTGAAGCCCGGTTTGCAAATGAAAAATTCTATTCATTGGGTTCTTCGGTTCTTCACTCGGATTGGTAAGGACTAATCCACTAATCCAAAATTACTGAAGTTATTTCCTTTTCATTTAATTACGTGCTAGACACTCCTTTAAATATTCCTACTCTAAATATTCCAATATTCCACAGTTATTCAGTTACACCAACAGTACACTGACTAAACTGCTGTGAAAAGAGCACTGATGATGAGTGCGAGCAGTAAAGATGATAGACCGTGTGCAGCATGTTGAATAATGATGAAAATACACACCCGCTACTAAACCAATTCACAATCTCGAGTAAAGAAACAGATGCAGTGGTGTTTGGATCACAGTACACTGATCCAAGAGCTGTTTCTTTCGGGACGGCTGACCGAAGACTGAAGCTCCCAAACAAACAGGCGATGAATTCCTACTAGTCATCTTTATTTATAGGGCGCTTTTAACAATAGAACATAAATTCAGATAAGACAATATCGAACACTCACTAAAAACATTTTAGTTTAGTTTAACTCATATCTGTAAATGAAGAGTCCCTAACTAAGCATGCGACAGTGACAAAATGGAGAAAAAACCTTGGGATCAACCAGGCTTGTGAATAGTCGTAAATAAATACAAGGTTGTTACTGGAAAATTGCCCCTGAGGCTTAATGTTTTTAAGTGCTGCTCCACCAACTAGCTAGCTCAGAATAGGAAATAGGAAAGGTCAGAATAGGAAATAAACAGATGTATGTGTATGTATGTGACATTTTACTTATGATAGACAAATACATTTTGTGTTATTGGTGGTGTTTCACCGTTTGACCTAATTATTGCAGCCTGAAAATCCTTTAATGGATTTGGATAATGAAAGTGTGTAATATTATGTGTAGGCCAGTTTAAAGAGATGGGTCTTTCATCTAGTTTTATACTGACTGAATGGGTCTGTCTTCCAAAGAGTATTGGGTAGATTTTGAACCAGAGTTTGGGTGATAGATAGGGAAAGGATCTGCCGCCCGCAGTCTAAGTATTACCAGTTTAAGTTTTAAGAGCGCAGTGGACGTAGAGGACAATAATATAATAAGAGCTCACTCAAGTGCTAAACCATTGAAAGCTTTATAAGTTAAGATTTCAAAATCCATGAACCCAGGATTCAGGAAGCCAGTGTTGATAGAACCTGGCTAATATGGTTGTACCTCCGGGTTCTAGTTAGAAGTCAAAATGCTGCATTTTGGATCAGCTGCAGTTTGTTTATTAGGCATGAACAACCACCCAGAAAAAAGCGATACAGTAATCTAATTTTGAGGTGAATAAAGAGGTACAATGACTGTATATGACCATTTTATATTTTTTATTTTATATTTTATATTTTTAAGATTTGTAAAACACGTGCAAAAAGACTTCTTTGTAAATCTTTGCCTTTATCTGTATTTGGGCTTTTCATTTGTAGAACCGATTGTATCAGATCATCATCCTAAATGACGTCATAACAGATAACAGAACATAAAATTACCTTTAAAGCGCCTTTTTGAATTACTTTTTGCACATGAATCATTGAAAGAACCGGTTCGCTGAGAAAAACCAAACTATGCATAAGCTGTATTTTTCCACAGCTTTCTTCATCTCTTTTTTAGAGCAATGAAATGTTGGAGTTACAAAGGAGCAGGATGAGAGAGGAAGTGAGAGAGTATAAGTTCCGAGAGGCTCGACTGCTGCAGGACTATACCGAGCTCGAGGAGGAGAACATCACTCTGCAGAAATTAGTGTCAACTCTCAAACAAAACCAGGTGTGTTAATGTCAACACCACTGCATGTACAGAAATTTTTTTTACAATAAGTATTTATTAAATAAGTGAAATCAAATCATCTTCCTCAAAGGTGGAGTATGAAGGCCTGAAACATGAGATCAAGGTGTTGGAGGAGGAGACGATCTTACTGAATAGCCAGTTAGAGGATGCCTTACGCCTGAAGGATATATCAGAGAGTCAGCTGGAGGATGCTCTAAATTCCCTAAAAATTGAACGGGAGCAAAGGAACAACCTGCGTAAGGAACTAGCCCAGCACATCAACCTGTGTGACGGACCTTTCTCCTCCGCCTGTGCCCACCTGCTCAACCTCAGCTCAGCGCCCCCAAGTGGCAGTGCCACACCTACTGCTGCCACTTCTCCGGGTAGCGAGGATGGGGGCAAATGCAATGGACTTCTTCTGCAGGGTTTAGCTGGAAAAGCACTGGGAAGACTGAATGGGGACTTCAGAGGAGCAAGTCACCGGAAACAGAGCGACTCAACGACCCCCGATCTCTTTAGTGAGCTTCACCTCACGGAGATTCAAAAACTTAAACAACAGTTGCAGCAGGTTGTGTTTGTGTACAATTGTTCTTCTTTCCTTTCTAATCATAACTTTTAGTAAAAATAGTTATATAAGGTTTATTTGTGTGAATGTTTTACTTTTTAGGTGGAGCAGGAGAAGACATCTGCACTGAATAGCCTTCAGGAGTGTGAAACACAGCTACGACACACACAGTGTGCACTGACAGAACAGTATGAGAGGGCACAACACCTCCACCAGCGCATTTATGTGCTACACCAGCAGAGAAGTGCTACAGAGACTGGGGATGAGGAGAAGGCAGAGGCAAAGGAAAAGGGCTTGTCATGGGCTTGCGATGACCTGGAGCACATGGGTTTGGAACTGTTGCAGTGTAAGTACAAGTTAGCAGTGACGGAGGTGGTAAGCCTGAATACTGACCTAAAGGACCTTCAGGAAAAGCATATAGAGTGTGTGGAGCGAGCAGCACGGGCAGAGGAACATGCTCAGGCTCAACTAAAAACCTTTGAAGCGAAGGTGGCTTGCCTGGATTGCCGCTGCCGTGAGAGTAAGGAAAAAGAAGTAACACTTCAGCGAGAGCTGAAAAAAGCGAATGATTCTTCCTTGGAATGCAACAACACTCTGTCTGCAGCTCATGAGGAGCTGACCATCTTCAGCGAGGAACTGGCACAGCTCTACCATCATGTCTGCATGTGCAACAATGAAACCCCGAATCGTGTCATGCTGGATTATTACCGGCAGGGACGGACCCCACCACGTGCTGCATCCGTAGGTCTCAAGGCACAGGATGACCATCGGGTTCTCTTAACACCCCGGCTGGCACGCCGCCTGGCTGCTATCAATGCTGCCACATCTTCCACTTCGACGCCAAGTGACACACAGAGCCCCACAGACTCACCTTCCAAAGATCCCCTCAACTCAGAGGATAGCCCAGTGCGTACAGTGCTAAGCTCATCCGCAGTCAGTGCCTCATCATCATCATCATCTTCATCCCCAGCACCCGATTCGCCCGCAGGCTCAGACACCCGACGGGAACCCATCAACCTTCACCACCTGAATGCTATTATCCGCGATCAGATCAAGCATTTGCAAAAGGCAGTGGACCGTTCGCTGCAGCTGTCTCGCCAAAGAGCGGCTGTACAAGAGCTTGCACCTCTCTTTGATAAGGAAAAGGAAGCTTGTATGGAAGAAATTCTTAAGCTTAAGTCTCTGCTGAGCACCAAGAGGGAACAAATTGCCACCTTGCGTCTGGTGCTCAAAGCCAACAAACAGGTAGGCTGATCAAGCTCATCAGTAGATTGCCTTCCATTGCTAACACTTGCTGTCTACAAGGACTACACAAAACTCATTTAACAATTAGATTACAGTTAACCTTTTGAGCTAAGCAATGTGCACCGATGCATTACGATTTGCCTACTAGATAGACTTAGCCATTTTTAATGTTTTTTAAAATTGATTAATGTCTGAAATCTAAAATATATTGCAGCATGTTTTACTGTTTTTCCCACAAGACAGCATCAGGACCTTCTATACCCTATACTGGGCCATGGTATATGTTTAACACAAGTGCAAAAGAGCTTTTTAAATTACAGTTCTTCTGTTATGATGTCTCTGTTAAAAAAAGTTGAGTTGTAATTAAGCTAATGCAAAATTATTTGACAGACTGCAGAAATGGCCCTGGCGAACCTGAAAAGCAAGTATGAGATGGAGAAGAACATAGTGACTGAAACCATGATGAAGCTACGTAATGAACTAAAGGCAGTGAAGGAAGATGCTGCCACGTTTTCCTCACTCAGAGCCATGTTTACCACACGGTGAGAGGCCGATGAGCATGAATTAACCTGAAAGCAGATTTGTACTTGTTTATTTACCATTACTTTAATGATGCGGTAGATAAAATGTAATAATGGTATAACTTGCTCTGTCACATTCTGTCTACGGCTCTTTTTTTTTAGGTGTGATGAATATGTCACTCAGTTGGATGAGATGCAGAGGCAGCTTGCAGCAGCCGAGGATGAGAAGAAGACACTGAACTCCCTTCTCCGCATGGCAATTCAGCAGAAACTTGCACTAACGCAGCGTCTGGAAGACTTGGAGTTCGACCATGAGCAGTCACGCCGCCCCCGCTTGGGCAAGACGACCAGGCTGAGGACCGCAACACCCAAAGTAAGTGGAACAGCCACCTTGCCCCTTGCTGACACCTCGTCTACAGTAGCTGAGGCAGTTGCAGAAACATCCCCTACTGTATATACCCCTTCACTTTCTGCTGACCCAAGCAGCCCCCCCTCTCTGGAAACCCCTTCCTCTCCTGCATCAGCTTTTTCTTTCACCAGGACTCCCCTATATCCAACCTACAGCCTGGGCCACACCCACTGGACGATGGGTATGCGAGCATTCGTGGTGGAACCACACTCCTATAATGTGGCTGTTCATACCCCCAGTACGCCCCGAACCACCAGCTTGGGTCGTCGCTATGCAACTGAGTCGCTCTATTCATCTGGTTCACGTCCCCTCTCTCCCTACCGTTCCGCTTTTCGCTCAACATTGAGCTCACCCAGATCTCGCCCACTCTCTGCAGTCCTACCACACTCCACTCACACAACCAGATACACCTCCCCATCTTCCTCATCTTATGGCTCATCATACCCGAGAAATTACACGTCTCAGCACCCCCGCTACTGAAGGCTCAGCAGGGTGAGACAGACAGGAGGACTGACTGGTTTCCTTTTTTATAGTTTCAAGTACATTCTGCAACTTTGGTGACTGTTTTTTACTCAGGGATTTTGTGGAGCACAAACAGCCCTGCCTTCCTCTGAAAGAGAGCGTTAATTACTCAAAAGCTTTTTCTGACCTCTCGTGCAGTTCGTTCTGAAGTACACTCGATGCGCCTTTTCAGTGCAAGCTTCCCAAACCACAAAGATTTACCTTCATTTTTAAAAGTGTGTAAAATGGACTTTGTATTGGATAAGGGCGTTGTTGTCGTGCTGAAATACGAATATTTAATTATACAGTAGCAAACGTGACGGAGAGGTGTGGAAGTGTCTTATTAAATACTAACGTAAGAAACATGCACTGTAAAATGCATCACTGTGTAACAACTGTATGACGTTTAATACTAAGTTTTTCTTTGGTGAGAATGGATACCTTTACAAAGTTTTTTATATAAGTTTGAGCTTTAGTTTAGCGTTGGTTTGTGTGTGTTTTTTTTTACATTTGCTGCAAAAATACTACTTTTCTTTTTTTTCTTTCTTTTTGTTGATAATTATTCTCTGACCCGCTCTGATTCTCAGCATTAAATGACATCAAATTTGTCCCTTTTTTTTAACAATTAACAAGCATGCAAAGACTACCGGTTGCTATTATTCCATGTTTTAGTTAATGACCTTTGGCTTTTGAGGAAGAGCACTGTGACTGTACAGTTTAAGTATGGAGATAATGTTACGAACATTTCCTTGAAGGCAGCAGTGACTTTTAACGGAATGTAGTCTTTAATAAGCGATATTAGTATGTATAATATACATAACAATTCTCAGGGACTAGCATTGTTGTTTTTGGTGGTATAAGGTGATATAAGTGTAGAAATAAATGTAATGTTTATAGAGGGTGTCCAGTAAATTGAATTGGCTTTAGGTTTTTTAGGTAGTCAGATTGTTATTCCAATAAATATCTGATTCAGTTTAGTAAATTAAATGTTTTGCCAAGCAGATTGTTCGATTTATTATTACATCACTTCCACAAAAAGCTGCATTCAGTAAGCCAGTAATAATTAAGTGCATTATTAGCATCCCTCTGGAACATCCCAGCAAACATTTTTATTCCACCAAAGACACCAAAGACATGTGAAAGCACGATTTTTCATGCCATCTGCACTCTCGTTTATGCAGTTTAAATCTCGCTGTCTTTACTGAAAGGGAGACTGAAGCATTTGACAAGTTTCTAGTTTCCTTCTCATACGGCTTGACACACTGGTAATCAGCATATCATGTGAATTACACACTTCACATAGTCCTCACAATACCTGGCACACCTACGCCATGCCACTACAAAAAAATTGCAATTAGGATTACTGTTATATGGAGAAGTTTCTGTAATTAACGGCGGTAGAAAGTCAGTACTATTATTGTACAGTTTTGAGGTAATACCAGGTAGTTTGTAAGGCTGATGGACAGATACAGAGGAATGGCGGCCTAAGTTTAATAACTATATTTTTAAAGTGTATTTGTGCTCTCAGGTGTTAATAGAAAGGGATTTTTTTTTTCAGAGAAACCTCTCAGACCTCCTCTCTGTAGCCCCGCTCACCACACACACACACGGCACACACACACACTCACACAGTACTAATACCATGTTTGTCCCTGACCCACCTCCCCTTCAGAACTTTATTTCAGTAAAACTGACCACAAACATGTCAAATGCTTCAGTAGTTTAGTGATTCAGTAATGATTTGTGTCTTTTTTAACTTATGAATATAATAATGATTTTCTCTTTCTCTGATGAGTGTAATGTGTCTACAGGGGGTCTTTCTGCAGGCAGACTGTTGTTACTGAACATAAGCATGTGTCAGTACAGAATACATGACATTATAAACTCTGCAGTGCTTTGTACAGTAAACACAGTGTACATTTTCTTCATATTTACTGTAAATACCATAAAAGAGCTATAGTAAGGAAGTCTTCGTCTGTGTCATCTTATGTTGCTTGTTTTTACCTCTTCATCTATCTATTTATCTATATAAAGTATATAAATATAAAACAAGAGTTGGAAAGGAATTTATTTCGCAGGAATTGGCTTTATTAAACAAAGCAGGGTAGTTCAGAAACATAGTCAATAACCAGGCAGTAGTCGGTACACAGTAATCCAAAAGAAACGAAGCAAACAAATCCAAAACGCTAAGCAGGGATTCTTAATTGTGAAACCAAAATGCTTGGTATGTCACATAGTAAACAATACTTCGCAAAGCATGGTAGTCAGCAGTTAGCTTATATAACAGCTAAACAGGAAGTAGTTCACTAACTTTAGTACTCTGGAGATAGCGTCATCTGGTGGTGGGAGGGCGGAATCGTTACATATTTTATCATATTGTTACATTTTTTGATAAAATTTTTAAAGTATAATGTGTTGGGCTTGAAATTGATATAGACAGTGCTGCTGGAAAGTTTTAACCCCTTGAGCTGTTTAGAATTTACTTGTCTTATTTTATCATCACCTACTAATAAATTAAATGTCAGCTCTATGTTAATCAATTTCATGTGTTTGTTTAGATGTAATTTTGTGAGTAGCTACAAAACTACATTAAAGATTGAATTATTGGACGTGCAAAAGTAAAAGCCCCAGTTGCATTGGTAAAGTCAAGTGGGTAACAGATTCAGGTGAAACACATTTGGGTGCATCATTTATCAGTTAAGCAGACCAATCAAATTAAACATTATTAGAAAAGTGGTTGGGCAACACTGATTTAATAAGCCAACCACTGCCAAGTAGTTAAAGAACGCCAAGAGGAATTGAAATATCCAACGACATCAGAGAGATAGTGGTGACACGCCATAAGTCTGGGGAAGGTTATAGAACTGTATCCAAGAGATTTCAACTCCATTCATCCACTGTAAGACAAATCATGTACAAATGGAGAGCATTCAGCATGACCACAACTTTGCCTAGAAGTGGACACTAATCAAAAAACACCAGAAAAATAATAAATGGGTCAAAGCCAAAACCACACATCACCTCGAGATAGTTGCAGACCTCTCTGGCAGCATTTAGGATCAATATACATGTGTTTTTTGACAAATAAGCACATTGACTTATTTGGTTATGATCATAGCCGCCAAGGTTGGAAGAAAGCCAACACTAAATACCAAAAAAATAACCTCCTCTCAACAGTAAATCATTCTGATGGAAATGTGAAGCTCTGGGGTTGCTTTTTGCCTCTGTGACAGGATGACTCCATATTATTCAGGGAAACATAAATTCTTAGACCAATCAACAAATTCTTGAAGAGAATCTCTTGCCATCAGTCAGAGAGCTGAAGCTGGGCCAAAAATGGGTGATGCAACAAGACAATGACTCTAAGCATTCAAGCAAATTCACCAAGGAATAACTTCAAAGAAAGAAGATTCACACTCTGAATTGGCCTAGACAAAGTCCGGATCTCAAACAATTAAAATGTTATGGCTAGACCAGTACATGCCAGATGTCTATCCAACCTCTCTCAACTAACTGAGTTCTGCAAGGGGGTTATGAGCAAAAATCCCCAAAGACGATTGTGAGAGCCAGGTCAGAGGTTACAGAAGACATTTGGTTGAAGTAATGGCTGCGAAAGGAGGTACCACAAGATAATAAATAAAAGACGTTTGCAATCAAATTTCCAGTTTCGTGAGATTAACCATCTTTGTTCTATAATTTTTTTTTTTTACTTAAAGCTTAAAAATGTCTGGAAGGTTCACAAACTTTTAAGCAGCACTATATATAACTTTTTAAGCAGCTTCTGTGCCTGTGCCGCTAATAATGTACAAGTGGCATCATTGTGGAAAAAAATATTTACATTTGAACAAGAAGTGGCATGTCCAAAACTATTCATCTGCTTCTCAATAATCAATAGAAAAGCCTTTATTGGCTATTACAGCAATCAAACGCTTCCTATAATCGCTGACCAGCTTTTTGCATGTTTCCACTGGTATTTTTGCCCATTCATCTTTAGCGATGCGCTCCAACTCTTTCAGGTTGGAGGGTCTCCTTGCTATCACCCTGATCTTTAGCTCCCTCCACAGATTCTGAATTGGTTTTAAGGACACTGCAAAACATTAATGTTTTTGTCTGCTAACCATTTATTCACCACTTTTGCTGTGCGTTTTGGGTCGTTGTCGTGCTGAAATTTCCACTGGTGCCCAAGGCCAAGTTTTTCTGCAGACTGCCTGATGTTGTTGTTTTTCATGGTGACGTTTGCTGTGATTAGGTTCCCTGGTCCATCGGCTGGAAAACACCCCCAAAACATTAGATTCCCACCACCATGTTTGACAGTGGGAATGGTGTTCTTAGGGTAGAAGGCTTCTCCTTTTTTACGCCAAATGAAGGCTACATCATTGTGGCCAAACAATTCAATTTTTGTTTCATCTGACAATAAAACAGAAGACCAGAAGTCTTCTTCTTTGTCCAGATGAGCATTTGCAAAGGCCAAGCGGGCTTTTGTGTGCCTTATCTGGAGAAGTGATGTGCTCCTTGGTCTGCATCCGTGGAACCCAGTGGTGTGCAGTGTCCGTTGGACTGTCTGCCTTGAGATGTTGCAACAAGCAGAGCCCAGATTCATCAGGATGGCCTTGGTGGTGATCATTGGATTCTTTTTTACCTCTCTCACTATCCTCCTGACCAGCACAGGTGTCACTTTTGGCTTACGACCACGTCCTCTGAGATTTTCCACAGTGCAGAAAATCTTGTATTTTTTAATAATACTTTGCACTGTAGCCACTGGAACTTCAAAACATCTTGATATGGTCTTATAGCCCTTTCCTGACTTGTTAGCAGCCACAATGCGCAGCCACAGGTCCTCAGTGAGCTCCTTTGTCTTAGCCATGACTGTCCACAAACCAGCAGCTTCTGTTTTTCACCTGTTGAGTTGATTAAAACAGCTGTTCCCAATGAATCAGGGTAATTAGGATGCTTTAAAACAGCTTGGATCTTTTGGAATGGAATAGAACTTTGGATTTTCCCATAGACTGTGACAGATTGCAAATGGTTTGAATAATTTTGGACATGCCACTTTTTTTTTTTTTCAAATGTAAATAAAAGCTGAGAAATATTTTTTACAATGATGCCTCTTGTACATTGTCTTATTATCTTTTGGGAGAAGCTTGTGTCATTTCCGGTCCAAAAAAAACCTTGCTGGTCACAGGTACCTGGAGACTAAACAAAATGTTCTTATTACAATTACAAAATATATGGAAAATGTAATAGAAAAATGGGTAAGCCAGGTGAGTACAGGTTGTATTTTGAAGAGTGTGTTGGAGTGTGTGTGTGTGTATGTGTGTAGGTACCAAACATTTCACAATCGGGGATGTGTTGGAAAAATAACTCTTCACCTTGTGGGGTTCCTACACCACATATATTTGGTTCCTACACCACACAAAACAGACTTGAATTTGGATACTGTGTTTGTGGTTGGGTGTCTGCATACACTCACCATAGTGGTCAGATGTCTAATGTTGTCAGTCTTTTCCAGATTGTCAGCAGCCTCCTGCCCCACTGTCGCCAACCTCCTTACAACTAAGACTCAGCCAGGCCTCAACACACTGCAAGTAATTACACACAACACTGCCTTCGCCTTTACATTTAGAGTGTATTAATGAACCTTCTTACAAAATAATAGCTAGTAGCTGGTATTTTACCATTTCAGTCATTTTTGTATCTCCTAAGAACATCCTGTATTCCCATATAAAAAAAGCTTTATGAGAGTAACTTTACTGTACCTGTAGAACACAATTTCCTGTGGTAAATACTCTAGTGTTTTTAAATCTTAATTACCCAGAGTCAATTGCAATGGCATGGTAATTTGTTGAGGTAATTTAACTAAACGTTTTACAGTTAAAATAAATAAACGACTACATTAAGTACTAAAGTGCATGTATGTGCGATACAGCACAGATCAGAGCAAAATCAATCAATGGAACGCACACATACACACACACACACAATCCATAAAATGAATAAAACCAAACAACATGTTAACAAAACATGTTTTTATGTTGCTAATTGTTAAAGAAACTTTTCCTGCCCTGTTAAACTTTTACCGGATTGATGAACTAACATTGCTTTCTATTAGACACGGGAATCTGGTCTTTCACACTGGAACACACTGTTCCTCATTAGCAATTCTGTTCCCCAAGTAGCAACTCTTTAAAATATCATTGATTAGTTCACTACAGTTCTTTTTATAGTTTGGTGTAAACATACTAGAGTGTAAATACTATAATATGATCCATTTTTTTCACAGTCTTCTATTTTACTCTAGTAACTTAAAGTAAACTACAGTATTTACCACAGTTTATCAATTTTCTATAGTAAATACTATATTACACTGCAGTAGGATGAGGTAAATACTTTAATATACTACACTATACTACAATTTAACAAATCTTACTGTAGAAAATCCTCAAGTATACTATAGTATTTTATGTGGGTTTTTATGGAGAATTCTTGTAAAATATTTCAGCATGACCTCTGTAGGCATCCATCTAGTTTGCAGCATTGTTTATTGTTTGTTTTGGTTTATGGTCTTATTTTGTAGGTGTATTGTGGAAACAAACCACCAGAAGCTCCTTGTATCTTGTCTTCCTCTGTGGAACCTCAGTCTGCCTAATCTGCCTCTACTCTTACGCTTTTTGATGCAGAAAACCAAATATATTCCAAAAGCAGTGCCGCACTCCCGAATGCCTTTCTATAAGAAGACACGACTGAGGAACTTAATACGTTCATGGATCAATCTCATGAGAAAAATTACATTTTCAAAACTTCTCGATCATCAAGTCACTTTGGTGCAGTGAACTACCTCTTTTTTAAACATGTTTAAAAATTAGCCGAACGCGTATATCAGATATGACACCAAGAATGTCGCATGTTTTTTGCCATAACATCATTACTATTTCTGTATTTGTGTGCATTAACACTCTGTGGTTTTTGTAGCACACATCTTGCTTGATCATCATAGTCTCTTGAATCTATAAGCACAAATGATGAACAAAGCCGCCCAGTGCTGGAAATGATCTTAACAGGGGCTGTGTATTTGCAAGGACCTTATCACAATATAATATATCACAACATATTGCAATACAGAACATATTGCAATACGAGACGATGGCTATATGTGTCATCAGCAACTACAGAGGCGGAGGAGGAAGTGATTTGTTTGGGGGTTTAAATTTAATATTAACACAAACATAAATCAAACAATAATTTAAATATGTATCAATACTAAAGGTTAAAATATTGACAGCCTTAACTACAAACTATTAAATAGTGCTAGACATCGACCCTGCTACCCTACTGAACTATCATGAATGAAAATATACCGTGTAAATGTGTTTCATATTTGATAGGACAAAAACTCTGCTATATAATGAAAGGTCTGTTTACTTAATCAAATGTAAAGGCAAAGATATGCATGTGAAAGCTCAGTGTAATCATTGTTTCTGTATCTTCTCCCTGTCACTGACACAAACTGCCAGAACTGACCCTACCAAAAGACCTTACACTTCTTATTCAACGCCTTTTGTGCAATACAACAACTGACTGATGAAGCCACTGATCACGACAGCGCATTCAGATTCATTCTCTTTATCTTATACTCCTAAATCTTCCGTGTAATACATTCTACCAGACTGTAGAGTTGCTCTATGTAATATACTGCATTGATATAATTTATGAATTACCCAACATGATAGACTTTTTTCAATCATACTGGTTATTTGCACAATTTGATCCTGGCTATGAGTAAAGATTATCTACAACATCGTCAATGGGACAGACTTCTGGCATCAGCAAAAGAAGACCAAGCAAGCAAACTGCAGTTCAGTATAATATTTATTCATATGTAGTTATCAATTTTAAAAATATACAATTATAACTATTGCACCTGGTATAAATAAATAAAGCAAAGAAAAAAGATACCAACCAGTGCCTAATGTCTATAGTTACTTTGTTTTGTTTTAAAGTAGGAAAAAATGCTAGGAAAGTGAAACTTTGTGCTATTTTGTGTTTGATTAACATCATTAACTGGCAAAAAAATATATTAGCAAGTAATAATATTTCAAATTTATAGCATTTAACAGATGGCCTGAACCAGAGACACATACATTTATCTCACTGATACAATTTATGGTGTAAATTCCTCCACATTACTGTAAACTCTTTTTACCAGATTGCGTCATGTGACTGGAAATTTGTGCTCATTCAGCTACAATAGCATTAGTGAGATCAGACACTAATGATGTAATATTAGTATCACATCAGCACTGGTAGTCAGAAAGGGTAAAACAGAACAATAATTCCTGTAATCCTGTTAATCGGTTTATTCTGGTTAACTAATAATAGATCAATTTAATGTTCTTTTTTTTGTCACGGCTGTCACTTTCCACAAGTTTCACATCAGTAAAAATCAGTAAACAGTTCCTTTCAGAGACACCGAGTCAATATAGCAAAACACCACAGCAAAAACTAGCAGCATATACTTTTAAAATTCCAGTTTTATGATAATCTTTCTAGGTTTGTATGTTATAAAATGATATGATATGAATTAATACACAGTTTTTATTATTAGTGGTTGCCAGATATTGTTAATACAGTTTGTGTATTTACTCCACAAGCTGTGTATTAACTGTATTATTTCTGTGAAAAAAATCCCTGCATTTGGTAACAGAGTCAAAAAGAGCTGATCGATGGTATTTGTAAGAAATTTTCCCAATTCTGAAACAGGAGGATGTGTATGTATGGAAGTATGCATGCAACTCTGGACAGGACCCATTTTAAAAGTTTTATCGATACAAGTATGTCAGTCTTTCTGTTCCTGTGTATGTTGTATTCCAACACAGGTACCCCCACATTACATTAATAAAGTACTGATAAGATGATCATATAGGAAATATATGAAATCCACTGCTGTGGTCATCACTATTCTCTTGCATTAGTATCAGTAAATTAAAAAAAAAAAAACCAGTGCTAGCAGCACCTGTAAAAGTAACTGAAATTAAATAACTAATTGTTGAAATGAAATAAACATTTAAAGTAAGCAAAAGAGCGGTACAGTTCGGCTTTACTGGCAGAGGGACACAGCGAGAGAGTTTCAGTCAGTTTGCATCCAGCTTTACAATTCGCTTCTATCCTTAAAACCCTAAAACCAGGTAAAGCAGCATTTGGGACAACAAATATGGGTGGGAAAGTGGTGGATTAGTGGTTAAAAATGGATTAGTGGTTAAAATGTTGGACTGATACCAGACAAAATAGGGTTTTATTCTCAGCACCACCAAGCCATCACTGTGGGGCCCCTGAGCAAGGGGCCCTTAACCCCCCCCAATTGCTAAGTTGTGGAAAATAAAATGATGATAAATGTTAGTCACTCTGGATAAGGACGTCAGCCAAATGCTTGTAAATGTAATACAGATTGGCAGTGTGTCAAAACCCAGGATGACAAAACTAAGGCACATCTGTCTTCATAAAGTTTACATAAAAACAAACCATTTACAAGATCATCCTGATCGTTCCTCAACTCTAAAGATCAGATTTTTTCAGCAGGACAATTTTCTTTGACACACAATCTGATCTATTAAGGTGGTAAATGTTGGACCACCAGATCAAGACTTTGCTAAGGCCAGTCCAATCTCAAGACCTGAACCGCACTGAAAACCTCATGGATAATAAAAAGCCGTGCAAATAAGCAGAGCTGCTTGAATGTACACGCCAGAAGTATTATAAATTTAACCAACAGCAGTGTGAAGACTGGCGCACAGAATGCCAAGACACATAAAAGGTGTGTGGGAAAATCAGAGTAAATTCCTTAAAGATTTATTAAACACCCCTCCACCCCTGTTGGGCTCTGAGTGAGTGAACAGCATCAGTGTGTATCGGTCAAATTAGTCAGAAAGTGATGTAGAAGAATCGCAAGGGAAGCACAGAGAAAAAAACAAACAGGCTCTTCAGACTGATGCTGCAAAGATGCTACACAAACATGGGTAGTATTTGTGAGCGTATGTAGTGGGCCGCTCTGGAACTAAAATGAAAACATTAATATTGTTATTTTTTATTATTTTACACCAGTTGTTTTTTTCCTGTAAATAAATGCTCGACAAAATGACAAGAATATGAATATTTATACAAATAAAACAAATATGTAAAATTCCTTTTTTTTTTCCCTGAGCTGCACATTGATAATTTGACTACATACACAGAAGAATAAACACGCTGCCTATAAAACCTACAGATTTGCATAAAGAAAAAACTGGTCACTCTTTCCTGGAATTTACACAACTACAAGGAACTATAATACAGAGGCACATTGTACAGAGTTTAATTAAAGTGTTTCCTCTTTCTCTCTGTCTCTCTCTCCCTCTCACTCTCACTCTCTTTCTTTCTTCATTTCTCTATAATGGTGGCTTTATACTTACTATTTTATATACAACAAAAATTACATTAAAATACCTACATCACAAAAATATAATTTTCTTCTTAACAACTTGATAAATTATTTTTCTTATTATTTAATTATTCTACACAACTTTTTTTAAGGATATTTTTTGGGGCATTTTGCCTTTATTTATAGGACAGACAGAGAGGGAGGTGGAACCAGAAAGGATCCGACCCTGGTTGCTGGAGCACAACTGCCATGTGGGGGGCAGCACCTTAACCCACTACACCACGACGCCGGCTGTTACACAACTTTTACACAAAACATAGTTGTTCTTTAATTTCTATTTTGCCAATCATCTGATGAGTGTCTGCTTTTCTGCACCAGTAAAACACCTTTTATGTGTCTTGGCATTCTGTGCGCCAGTCTTCACACTGCTGTTGGTTAAATTTATAATACTTCTGGCGTGTACATTCAAGCAGCTCTGCTTATTTGCACAGCTTTTTATTATCCATCAGGTTTTCAGTGCAGTTCAGGTCTTGAGATTGGACTGGCCTTAGCAAAGTCTTGATCTGGTGGTCCAACATTTACACCTTAATTGATCAGACTGTGTGTCATAGAAAATTAACTGTGTTAACAGTAGTGGGGGCTCATGGTTAAGGTACTGGACTACCAACCTGAAGATTGTGTGTTCAATTCCCAGTGCCACAAACGTTTTACACAAAACATAATTGTTCTTTAATTTCTATTTTGCCAATCATCTGATGAGTGTCTGTTTTTCTGCACCAGTAAAACACAGCTAACTGTGTTTCACAGGGAAGTGGTGGCTCATGGTTAAGGTGTTGGACTACCAACCTGAAGATTGTGTGTTTGACTCCCAGCTCCACCAAATTGCCACTCTGGGCCCTTAATTGCTCAGTGGTAAAAAAGAGATAAAATGTAAGTCGCTCTGAATAAGAGCACCTGCTAAATGCTGCTCTATGATGTCTGGCATTTTACTAGTAAACTAGTTAAAAAAAGATCTTGTGCGATAAACTAAGCTGGAATACATATCGACACCACAGATTTTGCAGCATATTTATTAATTTAAACATTAACAAATTAAGCACTTAAAATATTGTATAATTCTTTTTTATTGTATTGCTTTCTGTTTTTAACCACCAGCATGGTTAAAGTGAGAGTCTTATCCATGTGCTTATATTTCTAGCTCAGTTGTCATCTGAGGTCTTTGCCATGACAAGTTCTTCCTCTTCACAAAAGCAAATATAAATTATTCTTATTTAAAATTAAGAAAGTTACCAAAGTTTCAATTCTAACGTGAAATTAATCTTCTTCAAAGTTTGCAAAATAATAAAATATAAATGAAAATTAGGTGCATTTTTTACCAAGTTCTTTAAGTGTCTACTATTTTCTACCTACTGCCAATAGAAATGTACCCAGAATATTTACAAAATGTACACAAGTTACCCTAAAGCCTCTGCAATACCCGGATTTTGTACTTCCTTATTTACACCATTAGCTGCTCAATAGCGCATCACAAGACTCTGCCTTTCATCCTTTTTTTTGAGAAAGGGGAAATAAGAATAAATAATTCTCTAAAACAACATGAAAGTGTTTAATAAGTGCTCCAACACTTTCAGGAACTTTAGCCATAGGGCAATTAATACAACCCCCATGTTTACATTAAAGATCAATCTCAAACAAAGGTTCTAAACTATGTTACCTAGATCACTGCCTAACACTTGATGGCTGCTCTGTCAACCCTTCATCGTTAGTTAGAAACTTAAATGTACTTTTTGGAATAATGTACATTAATCTTACCTCTGAGAGAGACATTTCTAGCATTTTTGTAAAAATAATTTTATCAACTTAAAAATATATCTAAATTACAACCTATGCGCTCAGGTCAAATGCAGAAATTTCAGTTCATGCATTCATGACCTTAAGATAAGATTATTGTAACGCTTTACTGGCCTAATAAACAATCTCCAGCTGGTCCAAAACACAGCAGAAGTTCTTACTAGAACTGGGAAGTATGATCATATTAGCCCGGTTCTGTCAACACTGCACTGTCTACCTATTATAGCAGTGGTGGCTCAAACGGTTAAGGTGCTGCGTTGCTGCTCTGAAGACCAGAAACACCTGGGTTCAAGCCCCACCACCGGCAAGCCAGCCACTGTTGGGTCCTTGAGCAAGACCCTTAACTCCTCTTGCTCCAGGAGTGCTGTATCATAGCTGACCCTGTGCTCTGATCTCAACTTACTAAGATGGGATATGAGATAAACACTGCATTTCATTGACTCTATACATGTACCTATGACAATGAAGTGGAATATTTATTTATTAAATATCGAATAGATTTTAAAATCATGTCAATTACTTATAAAGCCCTAAATGGTTAAGCACCTCAGTACCTAAATGAGCTCCTATCCTATTATAGTCTTCCACGTCCGCTGCGCTCTCAGGACTCAGGCAATCTTATTACACCTAGAATAAGAAAATCAACTGCAGGTGGCAGATCCTTCTCTTATGTCTATTATGCCTAAACTTTGGAATAATTGACCCTGCACTGTTCGGGGAGCAGACACACTCTGCCAGTTTAAAACTAGATTAAAGACACATCTCTTTAAACTGGCCTACACATAACACACACATTTTCATTATTCCGACCCGTTAAAGGATTATCAGGCTGCAATAATCAGGTCAACCGGAACCGGGAAACACCGACAATAAACACACAATAAATTTGTCCATCGTAAGGCAAATGGCATCTACGCTAACATACGTCTGGTTCGTTGTAATTCCGAACTCACTGTCGCCACCAGCTCCCATCTGTATCCAGCCCCGTTGGTGGATCAGCACTTGGAGACAATAAGGCAGTTTCCCAGTGATGACCTTGTTTTTTCCAAAGTTTTCCATAAGCCTCTGGTTATATATGTTATATTATTAATATTATATATGTTATATTATTAAAAGTCAACTCAGTGTTTTAGTAAGTGTTCACTGTATTGTGTTTTTGATGTGATTCTGTAAAGCTGCTTTGACACAATCTCGATTGTGCTTATAAATAATAAGACAAGGCAATTACTGAATCAAAAGGGTCACCGAGTTGAGGGCATCACTGAATCGAGGGACTTACTAAGTAAAGGAGAATCACTAATTTAAAGTCATCACTAAGTAAAAGGCATCACTGAATCAAAGGCATCAGTGGGTCAAGAGCAACAGTGAGTAAAGGGCATCACTGAATCAAAGGGATCATTGACTCAAAGTCATCACTAAGTAAAGGGCATCACTGAATCAAGGGCATCTTTGAGTCGAGGGAATTACTAAGTAAAGAGGAATCATTCATTTAAAGGAATCACTGAGACATCAAGGACATCACTGAGACAAGGCTATTACTGTACCAAAAGGATCACTGATTAAAAGGCATTACTGACTAAATCTAAATCAAGGCCAAACTATAGCTAGATTTAGCATAATTAGCAAAGATAAAGATGACATGACTAAACATATATATGGCGACCAACTAAACTGCATGTTGTTTGGCATTAGGAGGAGCAGCACTGGCAGATTTTACGGGGCAGGTTTACCTAAATTTACATGTTGTCCTTTGTTGAGTTTCTGTGACTTTCACACTATAGTCATTTTTTTACAGTGATTTAATCTTGCAGTAATGAGACTATTGAAATGCCGTGCGAAGTTTTAAGTGTTCTTGCAGTTATTTGAGCTCTGGGGGTTGATGAAGTAATGAGTTTTCTCTTCCAAATAAGTATGAAAAGGAAACTGCACCAGCTTTTACCTTAACATGCACATCAATGCCTTTGTGTTTAGCATGTGAACTTTAAAAAGTGTGTCTGAAATGTAAAAAAAAGTTCTAAGTACTGTATTTGTCCTTGTTTATGTTTAAATGCCATCGGAGGATCAAGGGAGGTGAAGCAAGTTTTTTTTTGGTAGCTTTTGTAACATCACAGCAGCATCTATTTGAAGGGCCTGTTTTTCTTTGTGCCTCTCCAGGGGTTTATTCCACATCTGTCAATGACTATTTTGACAGATACAAACTGATGCTCGCACAGAGCCAAAAAAAAGGCCAGTCAGTCTGGAAATCGACCATATTTTTGTTGACAAATACATTATACATTATACCACCGCAAAGACCCCAGTAAACATCCACAAATTAAGCAGAAAAAAAAGAATAGGTTGAGGAGAGTTTTATGGGCCCATCAGACAATAACAGTATGAGATGTTTCAGCTCAAAAAGAACTGCCGTGTCTGCAAGATGCAAATAAGACATTAAGCTTATATTATTGCCATATAAATTAATTTAAATTAGCAGTTATTAAACCTTTAATTAAGAAACCTGACCTCGACCCCAGTGAGCTGTCGAACTACAGGCCGATATCAAACCTTCCGTTTATCTCCAAAATCCTAGAGAAGGTAGTAGCGCAGCAGTTATGTTGATATTTACACAGAAATAACAAGCATGAACTGTATCAGGATTTATCTGTATCTGAGTGAACTGCTAGTGTCTTACGTTCCGCCACGCCTACTTTGATTAAAGGGTGCAGGCTGCCTGTCAGTACCGCGCATTATAAAAACTACAGCAGGGGGCAGAACCCTTTCTTACAGAGCCCCAAAGTTACGGAATAGCCTCTCTATGAATATTCGGGAATCAAACACAGTCTCAGTCTTTAAGTCCAGGTTAAAAACGTACTTATTTAATGAAGCATTTTGTATTGATTCCCCTTAGATAAAGGAGCAGATCTGGGGGACTCATGGGTGTTGAGTATTAAGGTGATCTGGTATGTTTAGATGCCCTGTCCTCCCCTCTCTTATTGATCACGGTGTTGATGATGAGAGCGGCTGGTTGCTTAACATATCAGGAAGCCCTTATGTCTGTGTTTCCCTCTGGTTCTCCTTTTAGTTATGCTGACCTAGTTAGTCTTGTCTTGCTTTGTCCATGCTTGCACTCTACAATAAATACTCATCACTCCATACACTGTGATTACAATGTCACTTAACTGTTTTCCTTCTTTTTTAGTCTTTCTTCCTTCCCCTTTTTCTCTCTCTCTCTCCCTCTTTCTTACTGTCGAGCTACATATGCCACAACTGAGCTGCCAGTGATCCAGACCCCGTCTCCACTCCAGACCTGTCACCAGGGTGACCAAGGACGTTTCCACTCTGCCATAAAGACGTTCCAGCTGTTTTTCGAGGACTTGTAACTGCACAATTCCTGCTACGTGTTTTTCAGCCAAATGAGGATGGGTTCTCCGTCTCAGGGAGTTTTCTCTTGCCAGCGTCGCCTCGGCTTGCTCATCAGGGACAAACTGATTTCTGATTCATTTTCATCTTTTAATTTCTTTGATTGTGTAAAGCTGCTTTGTGACAATGACCGTTGTAAAAAGCGCTAAACAAATAATATTGAATTGAATTAAATATATCCCTTACACAAAATAGAGACTTGACTTTTGTGTAATATGTAACAGACAAACCAACTTGGAATAAGAATCAGAGTTTACAAACTAAGAAACCATTCAAAGCATCTAAAATCAGGAGGCAAGAGTTGGCCATCTTTTGTGTTTTTACTAAACCAAATCATGTTTTTGGAATTTCTGCATAATTTTACAGACATAGAAGCAAATAAAATGTTAAAAATGCTAATAAAAAATCTATCCTTCATATAAAAATGAATCTTATGATAAAATAATCTTCTACAACACTGTTTCATGGTGTCTTTTCACAGCTTACGCTGATCGTTTTTCCACACCTTGTTTAATCCCGAGTACTAAGTGCAAAAACCAGTTGAACTGCACTGTCCAGCCTTTGTCCCGGCAGATTTCAATCTGATCCAATAAATGTCTCTGGGCCACATCTTCTGTGCACCCCACAGTCAGAGCTTCTCGGATGTACTCTATGTCCTCCTTGCTGGTCAGCTGGGGCATGCCGGTCATCAGCATCATTGAGAAGAGGATAATGAGCAAGTTGGTGTGATGTCGTAGAGCCAGGTAGGCCTTCACACAAATGTTCTAGGTTTGAAAAATAGGTATATAAGTACAGAGCATATATTCATATACCACAGACTGGACGATGTGCAGTGTTTTCTAGAACTGCAGTTCATATGTTAATACTATAACCTGAACAATGGGTTTGTAATTATGTGCTTCGTCTTATAGCTTATTGTTTTTTATAGTAAGAGCTCATACACAAAGACATGAATGACAGGCACAACTTTAGACTAACAATAAAGTGATTGAAAAAACTGTTTTAGGGAAATACATTTTGTTAGATGATTTTCTAAACGACAACACATTTCTTATGTAAAGGTTCCACAACGTTAGATAAAAATATAACACATTACTCACTAATGTATTATTCATTGTTAAACACACAACCGACACAACAGACACAACTGCAATCACACGTGCCACTCTTTAATCATTCGGCTATAGACAGATGTGGGTAGAAAGTAATTACATTTACTTTGTTACATTTACTTTTTTTGTTCATTTTTTTGTTAAATTTTATGGGTAACGTTTACATAAAAAAAGTTATACTTTTACTTTGCTATATTCGGCGTTGTATATAGAGTATACGTTTTTTGTAAGTATAAAAAGGGTGCTGCGCAAGAGGCTGCTACGACTTTCCCACTTAAGTTTAGTGCACGTTTAGCTGGAAGATGAAGCAGAGGAGTGAGTGTGTGTGTGTGCGTGTGTTTAGTCTATGTTTACACTCCAAGAAGAAAAGTCAAAATGACGCCTATTTAAACCCTATTCTGTATCTTTGAACACTTTAATGTTATTGTAAAACCAAATTTTACACACTGTCCGAATATTTTTCCTCATATGTGCTCTCATACAAGCAACAACAAATATCTTCTGAACCTACAAACACACGTTTATAAACAAACATTTATTCTAAACGTCGGCAAATCTTCATATGCATTAACACAAAACTAAATAACCTGAACAGCAAACCTGGGACGTCCTGCATTTATACCACAATCCGGACACCTCTGTAAAGTGTAGAACATGCACATAAAATCAACACAGGATTGTATTTTTTTTATTCCCACCTAAATACTGGATGTAAAATTTTAAAATAAAGTATATTTTTTAAAGAAACTGATCTTAAGAGGTAGAAAATAAAGACAGAGTTTAACTGTTAAAAAAACATCTGTGTGTGTGTGTGTGTGAGATTTGATTATAAATGACAGGTGATGTGATGTTATTGTCCATCACAGGACGTAGACTGACTTCACTTTACTTTAATCTGTTTTATATAATCAGAACAGAGAGACTTTGAAGGAGACGGGATGTAAAAACCCGCCAAGTGGTTTAAAATTCAGGATTTTTGCTATGTGTCAATCAAATCAGTAGAAACTAGTAACTAATTACTCGAGTAGGTTTTATATCGGATACTTTTTTACTCTTACTTGAGTAAATATTTCTATAAGGACTACTTATATTTAGCTACTCGATCCACCTCTGCGTATAGATAATAAAAAAGATTTCTTTTCACCTGGAACAAAAGGAAATTGGAGCTTGTCTTCTTTCCCGTTGTGCCCATTACATAGAGAAAGTCAGGCGTCAAAACGAAAGGGACTCTCTCCTTGGTTATACCCAGAAAACTCTTGTAGTTTCCGAGAATGTGTCCAAAGTCAATGTGGAAAAGATTACCTACACACAGATTTTTATTACCACACAAGACAGATTACAACTTCTACCACACAAGAATTAAAAAAGATTACAACTTCTGCAAAAAGAATTAAAGAAAAAAAGATGCAATGGCAATAGTATTAACCTTTTTTTATTACTTAAAAGTTTTTTTTTTAATTATGGGCATTTATAGTAAATAAAAATAATAATTATTATAAAAAAAAACAAATCATTAAAAAAAAGACACTCACTAGAAAAGTAACAAATTTTTCCAAGACTTTATAATAAGCCAAAGCGTTGTTGGATCTGATTATCAATAAAAGAAAAGGAAAAACCCCGCAGGCTACCAACACTTGCAAAAAAATGGGATGGAAAAGTGGTAGTTAGCACAGTGGCTGAGGTGTTGGACTACTAATCAAAAGATTGTGAGTTCGGTTTACCAGCATCACCAAATTACCACAAATACCACTGCTGGGCCCCCTAAGCAGCAGGCCCTTAACCCTCAGTTGTATAAATGAGTTAAAATGTAAGTCACACTCCGAATAAGTGTAAATCCCCTACAGAATAGAATGTCTGCTAAATGCCAGAGATGAAAATGCAAAAAATATCAAAAAGGTTTTATTAAAACGTTTTGTTCATGACCGTTTTGTCTCATGACCTTATATGATGAAGTTCATGAGACCAAAATGTTGTAAATAAAATATTTTTGATATATACAAGTATCAGTAGTGTTGCGCTTTGGCAACCCGGGTTCGATTCTGGTATTGGTAGTGTGTGGGATTTTTAGTATTTGTCTTACATACCCATCTATTGCCGTCAGGAGTGCAAAGATTTATTCTTAATCAAGCTGATTATTAGGAATGTTGATTCATTTTTATTTACAGAAACTCCAACAACACTGTTGGCTTGGAGGTAAATCTCAGCGTATATTACCACATTCCTCATACGTTGCCCTTTTATGGAAACTTTCACGGGAACTTGTATAGAGGAAATGAAACGTAATGTGAGACTAATAATGAAACGCAATTCATTTATAGAGTGAAGCTTTTTATATGGAGCTTTTAGGAAAGTTTTTGCTATGATGAAATTGAGGGGACTCTTTAGGTTATCAATTACATGGCAATTAGGGATGCCATAAAATATTTAGGCAAATTAGTGGAGGGCTGAATTTTAACAATATTCCACAAAATTGTAAAAATAAATTTATAAATTTTTTTTGGTTGATTAAATTCTTTTAACCTTAATTTATTCGCCTTAATATCATGTTAAAGATATTAATATTAAAAATGCACCAAATTCTAAAAAATATATATAAACACAATAAACTTAAACTTGTTTTTAATTCATTATTTTTTGCACCAGTTTTCGGGGCAGGTTTATATGATTTTTTCTTAAGTGACTTTTTTAAAATGCTGCCTTTGTTTTTGCTGTACAGAAGTTTGTTTGGACAGTCTTTATTTACATGATACTACCAATGTTTAATTAAATCAAGAATAAATATTTACCATTATTAAAAAGTTTAAATAATAATTACTTTTATAAATTTCATTTTTTTATATACCAATAGGAATGTACTTCATTATTGAAGAAGATCTACATGAGACTATGCTTAAATATGTATATTATATATACATGCATAAGCATATATGCTTATATATGCTTATTCTCAATACAGCGCTTTTCGCAAGTAATAAAAGCTGCTTGTTTTTAAAATGTTCCCTTTCTGGAGGTTCTTTTAAGCAGAAAGTCGGCAATATTTCTGAGACAGAAATCATGTGACAACTTAACTACAAGCACCACTGTTTAAAAACTATTTACAAACCGAAACCTCATCTAATATAAAATACAAACAGTACTTTAGGCTTCATTACCAGATTCAGTGACCATGATGTTGTCATTATGGCGATCACCAATTCCCAGGACGTAGGTTGCCACACAGTACCCGGCACAGGAATACACAAAGCGCTCCACTGCCTGCTGATACTGGGAAAAGAGCAGTAACTTTAGTGTCTTCTTTATTACACACATGTGAATTATGCAAACATACCCATACCCTCCCAGGGTAGGCAAACAATTCAGTATGTGTACTGGGTAAAACTCCTTAATTTTCTGTCCTGTTCAGTTGCTCAAATTAAAAAAATAGGCTGTACACCAGACAAAGGCTTTGCAGAACCAGGAAATAGACCTGCAGACGTTTCCTTCCTTACCAAAGCAGTCTTATACTCCAACAGGAAAAAAAACATACCTTGTCCTCATTCACACATTTGTCTTGAAGCCATTGGTTCAGTATTTCATCTTTAAAAGCTCCAGTATTTCCCACGGTGCTTTGCTGGATGTTTGCAATGGTGGTAGCATCCTTCACTATTTCAATCATTCCTATAGACAAGAATTCGTCTGGATTCTTTAGAAAATAAGAAAAACATTCGTAGTGTAGAAAAATGTCATTTTTACTTACCAATTTTATTTCCGGTAGAAATACAGCCATAAGGCAATAAAGACAAATCTAAAGATTCCGTCTCCCATATAGATTCCATGATTAACAGAATCTGCATTGGACATGAGACAGGAGAAGTTGTTCAGGTTATTGCACAAGTCCAAAAAGTTTTGCACATTAAAAAATAAATACAACCTTATATTGGGTTATGTTTACACGCTGTTTCCGGAACTTTCGTAAGTTATATAAATAATTTGCATCGAGTTTTGCATCCATATCAAGTATTTTGACAATTCAGAATGGCGAACCGCTGCTGTAGCCTTTCTGATGCCGGTGTTTGGTGTGTGTGCGCGTGTCCTGAATCTCTGTTCAGGATTAATCGTTTCACAAAAACTGGTATCGGTAGCAAAATAATCCAAAATTTTTTAAAATCCGTTTTTTTTGGATAATTCAAAGAATCCGTATGCCAAAAATTCGGACTCAGTGTGTAGTGACGTTTACCCATAACAAACAAACTCTTGCTATGACTTATTAAACCTTCACCTGTAGAATTAACATGTCCTGGCGAAGGTCATCTCCATCCTTAAAAATGATCCCGATGGTATCACTCGACAATGTGGTGGGGTCGGCTCGCTTGAACTGCAGCCACAAAGGTTTCTTTTTGGATGCCATTACTTTGCATTGCTCAATCTATAAAAAAGAAACCGTTTTATTACCAATTGGACAGGGCTAAAAGGTCTTATGTTAATCATTGTATCTGTCTGTTTTTATGTTCCTTAAAATGTAGCAAAACCTGTTCTACAGGCATACCGTGTCACACAAGCAACTGAGAACATTTCTGCCACCACTTTTAAAATAAAGAGTCTGTTGTGCTCCAACCTACCACCAGTGACCCAGCTCGTAGACCTGGATCATATGGCACTTTAAAGCTCTCAGGTAAACCCTGCACTTGCAGACTCTCCAGTTTCTGGCGCAGCTGAAAAACAACTACAGGGTAGCAAGATGATTACACAGCTAGTTCTTCAGGAACTGAAGCTAAATAAAAAAACGGCTTGGGACCTTATGCTATTACCTTGTGCTGAAATGTCATATTTCTCAGCAGATATGGCTTTGACCTCACGGGTCACCTTCTGTAGTGCTTCAGTAATTTCCACCTGCTTTCTGAAGTCCTGCAGCATGCCATTGCCACAGCCACGGAGGTAGGCCTCTAAAATGACTGCATATCTCTGTTGGTAGTGCATAGATTGAGCTATCTCACTTCGCAAGAACCAGAACAGGAAATGGCCAATTCGTTTGCTCTGTAAAGCAGACAGAGAATTAAAGTTCAACCAAATTATTGTATCAATTATTGTATCACCATGATGTTTACAATAAAGGTTTAACTTACCCTAAGAGCGCGCTTAAGGAGGAACCTGGAGAGTGCACTATCATGATACGGTTCAAACTTCACAGCCTGGGGAGAAATTAATTTTAAAAACAAAAAAATTAACAAAATTTTTTTTTTAACTTTTTGTAGATTCGTTTATTAAGCCAGTGGAACTTTGTCACCTGAACGAGCTGCAACAGGTACCGAAGAACATCATCATCACCAAGAGTCTCCAACTTCCTGACAGCCATAGTGCGCACATTTGCATCAGAGAAGTGGCAGTTTAATAACTGCATAGCTAACCCAACATCGAGAGGGCTTCGGTCCCATGTGGTGCTTTTCTCTAAAAGATGGTGTGTGGCCATGACATCTTCCTGCTTTCCCCATTTCACTGAGCCAAGAAACTTTGGGTAAGCCGAAGGATGCCGTATACACTCCTGTCTGAAATGCCAGAGGAGCTCCTTATCTTCTACACTGAGTGGATGCAGAGGATCTGTAGCCACTATTTGATCAAACTGCTTTCGTAAGTGGTTGGGCATTTCTCGTTTCCCCCTTTCTCCATCTATTTCCGATGCATCTCGTGAGTCCCGGCTCTTTGGCAAAGCGACTGGGTAGCAATACTTGTCTAGTAGCACTGCGATTGCCATGGAATGTGTTTTGTCTGGATTAGTGGCCGAAGTCAGTTTATCCGCATTTACACTACTGTTATCCTCATTTTTCTCAGGCATTTTCCACATGTGAAGGATAAACTCGCCCTGTCTGAGTAACGACCTATGGTCCACTACCAACAGGTTTACATAGTAGAGCAGACGACTCTTGTTCTTGCAATCCTGTGAAACGCTGTCTTTTGAGGACTGCGTTTGTGCTTTGCCACAAGACACTTGCAGGTTCAGCCGGGCACCTTTGGGTAAATCCTTGATCTTAATGTTAAAGTTAAGCCAGGTGTTCCATAGCACCTCTTCAGTGAAGGGTTTTAAGGATGTTCTCTCCTGAGCTAGCAGCTGCTGCCCATGAAAAATACTGGCCTCCACAAAGACCATCAGTTCTGAATTACAAGGCAGGACTGGTATATCAATTCCCAGGATTTTGACTCTGAACTTGCGATTGCAGTCCCACAGAGAGATAGTGAACACCTTCTCATGGTCCTTCTCGGTAATAGTCAATTGCTCATGTGTGCCAGCCACACCAGTGCAGTCATCCACCTGTGACCAATCCTCCTTCTGAACCACATCTTGTTCAGGATCTGGAGGGGACTCGAGCACCAAATGGATCTCTTCTCCATTTTTGAGGCACTGTCTGATCCAGTGGAAGTCTTTGATGGGATAGTTTCCAAAAAGATATTCCTCTCGTCCACAGACTCTCAGAACAAAATCTGACTCCTTGACATCCTCTGGAATGCCAAGAAGGGCCCTCTTGTTCACAGTCTTAATAAAAAAACTCTGAAGAATATGAAATGGGGTGTCGTCGATTGACACCTTAATTGTCTGACTTGAGGTATCTTTGTGAATTACAATTAGAATGTGGCTGTTGGTGATTTTACTCAACATGTAATCAGGTAATGGTTTGGTAGTTATCCAAGGGTCCATTGAGTAAAGTCTGGGATCTCGCTCGGCCAGTTCAATTTTTCTGGTTGTAAGCAACTTCCTTCTTGTGAACTCCAGCTCATCATCATGCACATTACTGACATCTGTGACATCATAACCTATTAGATGATTTAGAAATTTCTGGTACTGGATGGATTCCTCAGAAGGCTGGGGCCTTAGAACCAGATAGATTTTCCCAACCTCCTTTTTAAGAGCTTTCCAATAGTGAATGCAGTCAAGAGTCTGGAAAACCTGGTGTTTGTCATAAATTTCACACCAGCTTCCTTTCTTTTTGTAAAGCAGGATGAAATGGTCTGGTGAATATTTCTGGTAGAATTCCGGGCACAAATTGGTTGTTATAGCTTTCAGGAACAGCTGGGCTTTTACCTGCTCTACTGTCCAGTTCCCAATCACATCCAACTGCAGTATGTCTGGGTTTTTCGTTGTTTTGTTAGTTGTAGGAAGCACAAACTCCAGTCTTAAGTGATCCATTGCCGTGGGTGAGTTTGATGTAAACGCTTTCATTTTTCTTCTTCTTCTCCAGGTTTCACTTCTAAGAACTACTGGTGATTCATCATCACTTGCATGCTGCTCCATAACCAAGGCTAAAATTGCATCAGAACAAATATTAATTAGAGACATCATTACTGCATGGATTTTAAAGTTATATTCATGGCCTGGCTAAAAAAAAGTGACAACCTGGAACTAACTAAGCAGCTAACTCAGTGGTTAAGTCGTTGGACTGCTAACCAGAAGAGTGTGGGTTTGAGTCCCCTACTAAGGCCCTTAGCTGTATAGGTGAAATAAATGTAAGTCACTCTGGAAAAGGGCTTATGCCAAAAATGTAAATGAAAGAGTAATTTAGGAAGCAGAAGACCTTGTTTTACACATGGATTGGCCATCACGGAATCCAGACCAAACCCCAGTCAGAATCTTCACAACGTGCTTGCGAATTCGTTACACAGCAGCCTGACCCTCCTATCAGCATTAAAGGATCATGTATTTTCCTGCTAAGCCGATACACCTCATATTGTGTTTGTCTGATTGGCCCATTAAACTTATCAGCCTATTCCTTTTTTTTTGGCTAAACTAGTAGGTGCTCGCCTCATTACAAATTTTTCTTCGCATAACCCAGCGTAGAAAGTTGGGGTCAGAGCACAATGTCAGCTATGCTATGCTAGCTATACAGCACCCTTAACCCTATATAGAGAAGGGTTAAGGGTCTTGCTTGACCAGGTCATCCAACCAAAAACTCCACCACTGCCCACTAAGTCGGTGTAGGATTTGCTTTTCAGACAGACCAGCCCATTCAATCAGCAGCCCATTGGTTCTTTTCTTGGTTGACACTGGGCTGGACAATATTGAAGCAACTCTTCTTTTGGGCTCTGTGTAAGCGTGCAGTGTATACAAAATAGTCAGAGAGAGATGCAGAAGAAAGCCCAGGGTAGGTGCGGAGAAAAGAAACAGGCTCTTCAAGGAGATGCTGCATGAGCAGGTAAAGATGGGTAGTATTTGTGATCGTATGTAGTGAGCTGGTCCGGTCCTGGTGACATTGCATTGCTTATTGAATGATGCTACAGCAAATGTGTGCCGTCATCAATGCAATCGGGCAAGTTTGTAACCGTTTTTAAAGCCCAGCAGAACAGCTGAAAACTGAGTCAGTCTCAACTGCCCCATGAAATAACTTTAACTTCCAATGACCCAAAAACAGGGGCAAAAAACGAATTCTAAAGAGCAGGAAACCTTAAATTCATACAAACATTTCATCGCCCAAAGGAAGTCACAAAACAGGAAGCACTAAAATTTTAGACCACAATAACGTTGTAAGATCTGAAGTGTGTTTGTTCAATGTAAACACCGTTTCCTGTTTCACAAACACTTTAAGACAGTTTTAAGATATTTTGGTTCTGATTTACTGAATAAACCGCGTTCGTTTCATTTGAGGACCAACATTTAAATTCTTTTGCTACTAAAACGACTGAAAGAAACGCCGCTCCTTCTACAGTTTTTTTTTTTTGTAAACCCGTTAAAGATCAAACCGTGTTCGGAAATAACGGATCTGCCCCTGGGTGTGGAAGACGGGATGAAACTCACCGTTTAGCAGCACACACAGGACCAGCTGTTCCCCCGGCGGGCGGCACGCCGACCTTGACACATTGATCCGATTTATTTCGTGTGAGAAACAAAACTGTCCCTGTTTCACTTTAGGGTTCCACACGCATCCCGCGAGCCGTCACTTCAGTCGCAGTTTCACAACACACACTCTTTTACCCCTGCTACCCCTGCTCTGGGGCACATGACCGACTTCTGCGGTTTGGTGTAATCGCACCCGCGCTGGCAACCGGAAATTTCTGTAGATGTTTCTAAACAACGTTTGTTGTTTTGTTTGTTTATTGTTTTTATATCTCACTATTTCGGCCATAAAATGACCAGAGTCTGATTATGTATTCTTAAGAGTTAAATGTAATATCCCGCCATTTTGATTAACTCTCACCAACAAGAATACTAACAGATAATTAAAAAAACAAAAAATATACAAATCTCCTGAGAGTGACAGGATGTTTAAAATATTTATTTTCGTTTTTAAATTGTACTTTTTATCACTATTGTTGCCCTTTAGTGCGTACATATTTATTTACATAAAACGTAGACTTTTTATTGTCCCTTGGCGCCCCCTAGTGTCTGACATCGTTAAGTCAGTTGGCGTCCATCCATCTATTTATTTATTCATTGTCTATACCCGCTTATTCTAATCAGGGTCACGGTAATCTGCTGGAGTCTACCTCAGCTATCATTGGGTGAAAGGCAGGGGTCACCCTGGACAGATCACTTATCCATCACAGGGCCACATACAGACAACCAACCAACCACACACTCACTCCTTTGGGCAATCACCAATCAATCTAACATACATGTTTTTGGACTTTGGGAGGAAACCGGAGAACCTGGAGTAAACACACACAAACACGGGAAGAACATGTAAACAACACAGAAAGGCCCCTGCAGGGGATACGAACCTGAGACCTTCTTGCTGTGAGGCAATAGTGTGAACCACTAAACCACCAGGCTGCCCACTGGTGGCTCAAAACCTTAATCAGTTAATCAGGGTTCAAACCCCAGCCGTGCCAAGCTGTATCGTAGACATTCCTGCGTTCTGACCCTAACTTTCTATACAACATACAAAATAATAATTTCACTGTGCTGTAATGTCATGTAATGAAGCATTTGTGGCCGTTTAGATCAGTGCAGCACACAGCAAAAGAAGACAAAACTCCTGCTAAATAAAATAAAGGTGGTGTGGTTTAGTGACCACACATTCGGTGCAGGACTATTAAAGTGATAAACAGCTCATCATCATCATTAGGTCTTTCCTACAGGCTCCCTTGTACTAACGTTCTGGAGCTAACTTCTTTAAAAGTGGCTACAGAATGATTTGTGAAATACTTTTAATGTTGTTTAACAAGAACAAATGTATTGCTACTTAGGTGGATTTAAGAAAGTATGTTTAAAAAATCCTAAATAAAAAGATACAAATTAAACACACTGGCATGTTAAGTGTGCTGACTGTAAAATGCCTCATCAAGTGTGCACTATAGCTTAAGCTAATGTTTAATAGTTTACTGTGAAATATGCACATTAACACACCAGCATAGAGTGTGTTTTAAATAATTTGGTTAATATTTTTTTTCCTCACACAAAGGACTACTCAAAAATGATGATGATTTTTAGCATATGTCAATAAACCTGTGAAAAAACCCCAGAATTCCAATTTTTAATGGACATTCAATTTAATTAAAACTTGATGTTTATTTGTTTAGCGCTTTTCACAATGAACATTGTAATGCGCAAACCGGTGGCCACTGTGGCAAGAAAAAACTAATAAAATAACTCAGATGAACCCGTCCTTATCTGGGTGACACAGACTGTCCATTTATTACAGTTAAACAAATGTTGAGGTGGGTAGTGATGGTGATCAAATGCAATGTACACTGTTCTCTTGGGTCAGTGGAGCAGAGTGAATCCCAATCCATCCTCAAAGCTCCCTGTGGGGCTCCGTACTTTCATGAATCCCCAGACTGTGGATAAGCATCCTCAGCAAAGTGGACTCCAATCAAACAGAACACCATCCAGAAGCATGACCGGGCACGCAAAAGAAAGACTGAAAGAGAGAGAAAGAGAGAGAGATGGACAAGATGTGTTCTGATTGGGGTGGAAGAACTTTCATGTCCTGTAGAGAGTCCTGATTTTGACTGAACCCCACTGAACACCATTAAACACCAAACTTTTTGGCCATTTAACTAAAAGCAAGTTGCAAAATCTAGTGACAAGCCTTCTCTGATGAGTGAAGGCTATTATAACAGCTAAAGGACAAAAACTTAGTATTAATTGCTTATAATTTAAAAAATGTCCAGTCCTAGGCAGCATGGTGGTTCAGTGGTTAGCAAGAATGCCCAGGTTTGATTCCCAGGCAGGGGTCTTTCTGTGTGGAGTTTGCATGTTTTCCCCGTGCTTGCACGGGTTTACTCCAGGTACTCCGGTTTCCTTCCACAGTCTAAAAACGTATGGAGATAAGTGATTCAAATTGCCCATAAGAGTGAGTGTGTGTGTGGCCCTGTGATGAACTGCCGACCTGTCTAGGGTGTCTCCCTCCTGCCTTTTGCCCTTTCAGAGACGACTGGGATAGACTCCAGATCCCAGTGACCCCGAATTAGGGACTATGCGGGTGATCATGTAGGCAATATCGTTTACATGGGACAAAAACGGTTTAAATATCGACGCTATACATATTTCGAATAAATTCTTGGTTCTTTATCAGTTCTTTCTTCAGAAAGAGCTCAGTTAAACTAGCAGTGTTGGGAGTAGTATTTCAGAACTGTAGTGAAATGAATCATTCCAAACTGAGCACTGAGTGAACTTTAAACATGAGAATGTAATCATTTCTTACTATGATCTCTTTTTTAAGTCTGATTAATAGTTCAGGTCGGTTCTGTAGTTTTTTTCATTGAAACTGTAGCTGTTATTCAGGATGCTGGACTACTGCCATACTGGTCAGAAGCACTTCCAGTATTATAGACGTTTTGGCTGTAGGTTAGATTTCATAAAATGCAAAAAAAAAAACTAAAGCCAGAATTAAATTTTCACACCCTTATTTGACAGTTTCTTTCCATCCTCCATTTTAGATAAGACACAAGACGGCTCTGCTCGCCCCGCCCATTATACAACGTCATCCGGAACGCTCCATTCCAGTCCTGCTCTTCTTCACACATCCCATTTTACTTACTTTTGTTATCGTTAGTTTCGCATTTGTACAACATCGAGAACGACATAGCTTAAAAAACCCAAACAACGTTTAAAAAACAGCGGCGCTACTGCTGGTGAAATCACAAAAAACTGGCGAAAACCCCTTAAATTTATCGTGAAATGGTCCATTACTTTTCAACACGGTGCAAACAGCGACATCTTGTGGTCCAAATGTTGAATAAGCAGCCTTTAAGAAAACAATAAAAGCAATAAAATAGTATTTGAGTTTTTATCTCACATACAAAACCACACGAAATGCGACTGCAGTTAAAAGCAAAGTAAACAAAAGCACGGTCTTAACCGTCTGCCTCGTCGCCGCCGCCATCTTTCCAACAGCAGGACTAATGGGCATGTTTTAGACTGTTAACAATCTAACAAAAGAACAAAAACAACCCATTTCAGTTTGTCGTAATTTACCGTTAAAATAAACGACACTGGAAACCCGCGCCGCACTGTTTCGAACCCGAATACGAATCAGTCACGTGGTAATGTGACGACCCGAAGCGTCGACGTCACAGATCACGTTGTTATGGAGAAGCGAATGAAGCTCCAGAGCTGCGCTTCATTGTGACATGTTTCGATTTTTCGATCCGGAGCTCGTCGAACGTCACATCGGTCTACTGACAGCGGCTCCAAGGAAAGATGGAGACCAGAGATTCCGACTTCAATATACTGTTAGCCACCGATTCGTACAAGGTGAGGACACGGTTATGGTTTATGTCGCTGGCGGCTGCGGGATCTGCGGCTCGGCCTGGTGAAGGCGCGGGATGCTGAGTGATGAAACCGGGGAAGGTGTTCTCGCATTGTCGAGGCCATCACGCGGGGTCTCGGCTGCTCTCAGTGTGTGTGTGTGTGTGTGTGTGTGTGTGTGTGTGTGTGTGTGTGTGTGTGTGTGTGTGTGTGTGTGTGTGTGTGTGTGTGTGTGTGTGTGTGATGTCTGTAGGCCAGACCGGGTAGTAGAATACGGCAGGTGGGGTGATATAATTTACAGCACGTTCGATCTCTAAAGCTTTTGTTCAGCACCGCGACCTCTAAACCATCAGGTGAGGAACAGAAGGAGGCTCCGGGTCCGAATGTTCAGCCATTTATGGCTGCAGGTGATCGATTGCAGCTCGGCTTTAAATAAAAGCTGCTCGTGTAAAGATCATGGCTCGTCCTTTACTTCATCACATCCGGAAACAAAAGTGAAAGCTGTGATATCTCTGTTTCAGGAAAGTGAAAGCTTCTTGAAGGCTGTGCAGTTTGAGCTGCTGAGGGTGAGGATGTTCCATTTCAAAGAAAACGTATAGCCTGTGTGTGTGAGACTCTGAGACACACACACACACACACACACACAGTAGTGAGGAGGTCATTACATGATCATATGTGCTGTTACAGCTCATAAAACCCGATCAGAACTGATAAAACCGTGAAGCTGAGATATTTCCATTGTCCTTAAAGTTCTCGAGCAGCTCCAGACAGCAGGTTTATTTACAGCTCATTGTGTCATGTGGGAAATGGTGGAACATTAGAGGACAAACTTCTCGTACCAGGCTGTACTTGCAAAAAACCTAAGCTTTTTATTTATAATAATGATGTAATATTCTAACATGACCCATAGATTGACATACATCTAAACAGCAAAACACCGACAAGCGTTACTGACTGATTATACTTATCGATTATAATTGTCTCATTATTTTTTAACCCAACTGAGCAGTTAAGGATTAAGGGCCTTGCTCATGGGCCCAGCAGTGGCAGCGTTGTAGTCCTGGGAATTGAACCCACTGTCTGTTTAGAAGTTTTAATAGCAAGCTGATGATGTTTGAGTGTTATTTGTTATGTCACGTCTCAACCCTGATCACGTGTTTACGATAAATTAAACTGTTACGAGTGATGACTTGGTAATTTCACCAACATCATGTTACACCATCTGGCTTGTGTTATTAAGGTGGTAATTTCCGGAATACTGGACCATGATTCTGTGTTTCATGAGTGAGAAACTTCTGAGTGAAGAAAAGCCTTGAACTATGAGCAGAGTCTCATTTACTGTAATAATAATATGATTTAGATTCGGTATTGGGAGAGCAGTGTTTTGTTTGCTGTGTGTGTATGTGCCCTTGTGTTTCAGGGTGTTTAGGTGGTACGGATGGATTTCTAGGTCGAGGTCTGGCAGACGTAGTTACAATCGACTGAACTTATGGAGAAATTAGCTATTTATTTTTTCCTTTAATAGAAACAGTCACCTGTAAACTATATGTGGCTTCTATATATCCATACACACTATAAGCGGTGGTACCGTGTAAGGTGGAAGATGTGCTGGGGGAAAAAAAAAAAGATAAAAAGAGGGGAAAAACACAGCTTTGGCTTCTAAGTAAGTCTGCCGCTGTGTACATATGGGATATGTAGTTACCAGTTATTACAGGTATTAGTGCAGACGTTATGTGCTTATGTTTACACTTCCATTTGGCACTCAGCTGCTCTTATGTCCATGTTGGTCAGCATCACCGCAACATGTCTGTGTTGCTGTGTACGGTCAGCGTGAGCTGGCTCTTTTTGCACGGGATAGCATGTGTGGTTTGGGAAGAGTGGAAACCTTACCAGCCCTTTGCCTTAATAACCACAAAGCTGCCATTGTGTTTGAATGACATCGGATCCGGGTTAGGGTTGGGGTAATCAGATAATGGAATCATCACCAGATAAACTGTGTGGTCAGAATAATTAAAAAAATAAATAAAATAACCTTGAATCGAAAGGCTGCTCTTGAAGCAGCTCTTCGTAATGTATGTGCTTGAAACACATGCGTACATGTACAGCGTGCACTGTTCTTTGCCATTGCTGTGTCCTCGGGAACGGAGATCATGTGGTTCCGCTCCCTCTTGTGTTGCGCATGTGCAGCCTGGCCACAGCTGTTCAACTCGCCTGTGAGAGAAAGAGAGAGAGAAAGAGAGAGGGAGAAGTGAAGGGAGTGATCATGCATAAAGTGTAGCTGAGACGCCAAAATGGGAGGCGGGTGCGTGTGACGGTGTGACCCTCCCGAGGCTCTCCGACTATCCAGTGCTGCCCTTAAAGAAAAGGTCACTGCGACCCTCAGGGAAACGCTGCCTGTGTTAAACTGGTGCAAACGTGAGGGGTGACTTTGCGAGCTGCTAGTAGGGTTTTTACTGTTCACCCTCTAAACAGTTACCCTGTCTGTGTGTAGTGGAGTTTAAAATTGTAGACCAGTATTGAAAGATTATGGATAAATACTAAAGGTGACTCAGTGGGCGGTGTTGACTCCTTACAGAGGAGACTGAGCTCTGGTTACATTACGGCCACATTTACACCGCATGTATCGAGTGACCCGATGCTGAATTTTTTTTGTCCAATGTAGCACAGATGGGATATGACCCCCGATCATGTAAGCGGAAAAAAAAAAAAGCACATGGATTCTGATATTTTCTGATTATTTACATTCCCCTTGCAGAAATTTCCCACTGCAGGTCTTGATGGCCAATTCGGATTTTGTGACAATATTTGATTTTGGATTTTTTTTTTTTTCTTCTAAAACTGAAACTGATCCGACCTGTATCCGATATCTGCATTTACACTATACACCGCTAAAAATACTGACCGGAAAAGGAAGCAAAAATTGCACCATAATTCATAAATATTTCAGTATTTTGCTTCTGCGTCATATTTAAAGGTCGGCAAAACAACGCTCTCTTTAGACAGGGAAAAAAGAGCAGAGCCCTTGTGGTGGCCCACGAGAATGCATCATTGATGGTGTAAAAGCAGATATCAGATGGGAGTCAGTTTTGGAAGAAGCGGGTCGTCAAAAAAATTCAACTGTTACGAGTGATGACTTGGTAATTTCACCAACATCATGTTACACCATCTGGCTTGTGTTATTAAGGTGGTAATTTCCGGAATACTGGATCATGATTCTGTGTTTCATAAGTGAGAAACGTCTGAGTGAAGAAAAGCCTTGAACTATGAGCAGAGTCTCATTTACTGTTTATAATATGATTTAGATTCGGTATTGAAAGAGCAGTGTGTTTTCTTTGCTCTGTGTGTGTGCGTGTGCGTGTGTGTGTGTATGTGCCCATTGTTTACCTGAGCGTTCAGGTGGTACGAATGGATTTCTAGGTCGAGGTCTGGTATTTCTAGTTGTCATCGGCTTCTACCTTGTAGAAAAATTAGCTATTTTATTGATAGCTCCTTTAATAGAAACAGTCTCCTGTAAACTATGTGTGTCTTCTGTATATCTGTAAGCGGTGTTAGGTGGAAGATGTTCTGGGGAAAAATCGGATTTAGTCACAAAATCAGAACTGGGATTCCTGCAGTGTAAATGCGGCCTGTGTACTATAGTAGATTAGCTTTGCTTTGTGACAGACTAGCCTCCCATCCTGGGTGTATTTTAACCTTCATTTCCCCAACCAAGAGACTGGAGTATTTCCCTCAGCGCCCTCAGTCGATATGCCAGAGCTCATACATCACATGGCACGTAGGAATCTGCCAACCGCTGTACTTGTGTTAGTTTTGGAAGAACAGAGTAGTTGGAAATTTCTTTGAATGTGTGAGCAAAGCAAAAAGATGATCTTGTTCTAGTTTTTCCCTAATTGTTTTAACGATATAAATGAAAGCTTGCACAGAATTTTTAGAAATCAGACTAAATTTTTGGGTGGTGGTTCAGGACATGGTGGAATGAGTAAGGAGATGCCACTGCTGAGAAAATGTCATCTTCAGAATGCACCCTAAATTATTACACCCACCTGCCAGCGTGATAGCCTTGTGTGTAGCACGTCGACATATAGAGTGTTATTGCTCTCTAGCTGAGTTCAAATTCTGTCCTGTGGACTTGTCCCTATCCCATGTCCCTTTTCTTCCTGACTTAATTTCCTCTTGATTTACTACTCAGTTAATAAAAAGACCCTAAAGATCCATAATAAAACACTTATAACATCCACCTCAAATTACATTACATTATCTAATCAATGTATATATGTATCCTTCAGTGTGTCTCACTGCCAATAAAATATCTAGCAATATGGAGTCGGAAAACGGGCAATTTGTTGTTTATATATTGTAAAAATCTCCTTGTTCAAGTATTTATCTGACCCCCCTGATGTTCTTGTCATTTTGGTCGCCTGAAGCAGAAAGAAATTAAAAAAATAGATTACATTTTTATAGTTGATTATTCGATGCTTTTTTGTGTCTCTTTTAGGTCACACATTATAAACAGTACCCACCGAACACCAGTAAAGTGTACTCTTACTTCGAATGCCGTGAGAAGAAGACGGATCTCACCAAAACCCGGAAGGTTAAATATGAAAAAACAGTCTTCTACGGCCTGCAGTACATCCTTCACAAATATTTAAAAGGTATCTGAAGTGTAATTTTAGTTTATCAACAGGCTGTTATCCATATTGTGTGTTTGTATATCCACGTCCCCTGTTTGATCTGCAGACATCTGATTATTCTTTATTGCTTTACATTGATTTAAAAAAATCTATATTTAGAATGTTTCCTATGTCCAATAGGGACCCTGCGGTGACACATGGATCATTTTTTTACTACCTGACACAGTTTACTATTAGTACAACTCTTCATAAATACTTGTTGTTTTTATGTCTTTGGAACTAAGACTCAGACCCTATTCCAGCATGACAATGCTCCTGTGCACAAAGCCTCTGCACATCAGACCTCCTCACCCAACATCTGGATAAACATCTAAATCCACACAGTCACCCAACACAATCTAGGGGGAAAGATTTTTTTGAAGTAGGAAGATCTAAACTAGAATGTTAAAGAAACACATAATGATGTGATGGTCAGGTGTTCTATTACTTTAGGCTCACATGGTGTTCCATGAGCTTTTCAGTCAAACAATGGGATTTTTTTTTTTTAAATCATTTTTTTTTCATCCATTGCTTCTTTATTCATTAATGTGTCCAAAAGCTGTTGTAATTTACACTCTTACACAATGACACCAATCATCATCTGATCTATTACGCTTAACAGGAAAGGTCGTCACCCCAAAGAAGATTCAGGAGGCGCGGGAGGTGTATCGAGAACACTTTCAAGATGATGTGTTCAATGAGAAAGGCTGGAACTACATACTGGAGGTGAGTCTTTGCCGTTTCCATGACGAAGACAGCTTTTAAATAACAGAATGCTAAGTAGCTAATGAGTAGTTGTTCTGGTCACTAACCTGGTGTAATGTAGAATTGAGGACACTTTTTATTTTCAGTTTCATGGACTGAATTTATTTATAATGAATTAATTTGATTAAATTATTGGGCAATATTTTTGTTGCTTTAATTAATTAAATCCCGTCCAGTGTTGCCAGATTGGGTGGGTTCCCGTCCAGTGTTGCCAGATTGGGTGGGTTCCCGTCCAGTGTTGCCAGATTGGGTGGGTTCCCGTCCAGTGTTGCCAGATTGGGTGGGTTCCCGTCCAGTGTTGCCAGATTGGGCGGGAACCCCGGGATTCCAGTGTTGCCAGATTGGGCGGGAACCCGGCCAGTGTTTGCCAGATTGGGCGGAACCCGGAACCCGGCCAGTGTTGCCAGATTGGGCGGGAACCCGGCCAGTGTTGCCAGATTGGGGGCGGGAACCCGGGTCCCAGTTGTTGCCAGATTGGGCGGGAACCCGTCCAGTGTTGCCAGATTGGGTGGGTTCCCGTCCAGTGTTGCCAGATCGGGTGGGATCCCGTCCAGTGTTGCCAGATCGGGCGGGATCCCGTCCAGTGTTGCCAGATCGGGCGGGAACCCGCAGATTATATAAAAACTAATATCCTATAAAAAACTAATATATTATAAAAATTTATATAATATAAAAATAATGAACTTATTGTTTATCGGTTATCTGTATCGGAATCAACTATGAAAATGACTTCATTATTAATTATCGTTATCCTTAGCAGTTAAAACCAGTTACATTTTTTAATATCGTGCAGCTCTATTATTTATACAGCATCTCCGAATGCTAAAAGCTTTATTGTTAAATCTTCACTCTGTTCTGTTCTGTTCTGTTTCCTGTTCTTGGATGGTGTTTATAATCAATGTTTGGTGAAGTTGGGTGTCAAAGTGTTTAGACTGTTTTAATATTTTTTGCTCTGGTTAAATTTTATCTGCTTTAAACGTGTAACTGAACTATTGAATTAGATTTTGAAGGTGTAAGACATATAAAATAAATTTCAGTGTTCTTGAAAGTAGAACCACAGTTGTAAGTTTTTTTTGGTATTAAAAATATGAACATGAGGGTTCAGGATACCAACCAGCTTTCTTTCTGTTATACATGATTTTTTACTGATGATGAGTAGTTTGCTGCCTATTTATTGCTGCCCTCAAAGTCTTCTTTATCTGGTGGATTGTAACCTTAAATCTGACCCTTTGTCGGTTTCTTGAGGACATCACTGACTTGTTTTTGAGCTGTGTTTCAATATTTCATATTCTTGTCATGTTTTCGTCATCAGCTGCTACCGTTTTTCTTGTTCAGTTATTTTCATTACTGGTTTGATGTCATTTTGATGACTGGTTTCTTTCATTTTTTTTTAGGGTATTTCAGATTGTCTTCTGGTTTATTGAGTTCCCTTTTTTTAATCTTTCATATAAGTTATAATCTTCCCTAGACATCTCGGTGATCAGCACGTTGGTTTATTCAGTTTAACAAGCTGGGTTTTAACCAGGAGTAAACATTTGGAGCTATTAATCCTAAGTAATAACTAATCAACAGGAAACACCTGCTACTTTAAATGTCCTAATATTTTTGATTTGGGGGGGAAAAAGAGTGGGTGCGAAAGTTGTTTTAAATTGATTAACGCTAGAGGTTGAGTGATATTAGATTTTTTTCGATACCCAGAGCTAGCTAGGCTGGATTAAACCGATAACCAATTAATTAAGTGATGGTTTTTAATGTAGATCCTTTTTACTATGTAAAATAGTACCATGGAAAAAGTCATCAGATAAAATGAGAATTAATTTAATTTAATAATGTATTCATAAATGTTAAAATTAAACAATAAACAACACTTCTAAATTATTTACTAACTTTAGTTGATGTTATAAAAGGAATCTTATTTTAAAGCCTTAGTCCTTTCACGTAAATCCGAAGTCATACTTAAAGTGGTCATCTTTAGATTTCTCCCCAAAGGCCAGTGTACTTAACATAAATAACGTAAATGTATATTATATGCATAGTCTCATACTAAGTTACTAAGTCTCATACTAAGTTTCACATACTATAATAGTATGAAACTATGTGATTTCGAACTTAGCCATCCACTTCAGCCTCAGACGCAAGCCGGAAAAACTGATTTTAACCGATAACTGATAGTTCTGGGAATCCTGATTAACTGGCAAACCTGATAAATAAACACATTAAGATTGTCTTTAGTGTAGTTTAATATATAGTTAAAAATAAAATGTTCTAATACTTACTAAAATATCTGTCTACATATATTTGTCATGATTTAATTTGCATATATTTGGTATTCATGTATGTTTTCCTTATACATGAATACAAATATCTTTCCAAAGCACTCAAACTAAATAAAATAGAAATCTGTGTAAATTAGCTTGCTTAATAATGGTTATTAATTAAGCATGGCTTTCCACTCTTCTTACTTCTCTCTTTCTTTCTGTCTCTCTCTCGCTCTCTCTCTCTCTTATTGATATTTAAATATAACATTTTTGGCACTGGAGTCATTAAAACAGCCTGATTATATTTTATAACGTATATTTTATATGTAATTTCAGAAGTATGAAGGCCACCTGCCCATTGAGATCAAGGCTGTGCCGGAGGGAAGTGTGATTCCACGTGGAAATGTCCTCTTTACCGTGGAGAGCACAGATCCTGAGTGCTATTGGCTCACCAACTGGGTAGAGGTCAGTATTTTTTCCCACGCTGCCAAATTACTTAAAAATACCCTGATGACAGTAATGCAGTAATTTTAGTTTTATGTTACACTATTTTGTGACATGGAGCTGAGAAGCTTTGTGCACAGAGGGGTTGGAATAGGGTCATGTTGGAATAGGGTTTGAGTCTCTTGGGATTTAACCTGCAGTGTAAATGCAGCCTAAATTCCGATTTTGTGACTATATCCGATTATTTTGATGATACACTTAACATCTCCTTTTAAAACTGACCCGTATTTAATATCTGCATTTACAGTATAAATGACTAAAGAACCCGAGACAGACATACTGACCAGAAAATGAAGGATAATCCATGTACACGATGAACCAAGACAAAATTATTATTTACTTTATTGCTTATATATTCTAATACACCATTTGAATATGTGTGTGTGTGTGTGTGTGTGTGTGTGTGTGTGTATGTGTGTCTGTGTGTATGTGTGTCTGTGTATGTGTGTGTGTGTGTGTGTGTATATATATTCACACATCTGATTACTATAACCTATTCATTTCCACATTTAAAGAAGACCTGAACCGATCGGAAAATATCGGAACCCAAGTGCTGTTTTTCTAGCTTGAATGATTGTAGGCCATATCCCATCTGTACCACACTGGAGGAGAAAAACGGAATTGGGTTACTTGGTACATGCGGTGAAAACGCTGCACTTTTTTAAGAGCATCTGCCAAATGAAGCAATTGTCAATGTAAATGATGGATGAAACATTGCTAACTCTCCTCATTAGGGACGCTTCCCTTATCTTGCTAAGTGTGTGTGTATTTGTACTTGTTTACAGGATTTAAAGAACAGTTTCTGCCTCACCTGATAGCAGAATGTTTTTATGATGAAATTATTCTTGGACTGGTTGTCTTGCAATGTTTAACATTTGTTCCATAATAAAGCAAAAGTGTCGTGTGTGTGCGTGTGTGCGTGTGTGCGTGTGTGTGTGTGTGTGTGTGTGTGTGTGTGTGTGTGTGTGTGTGGCCAGTTGCACCGGTTTCAGCAACAATGATGAGGTTACAATTGAATTGTACTGTGTTAATCCAACATACCATAGTTAAAACAAGTTTTCAGTTGATGTAATCTGCTGGCTCTGATGGCTCTGGTTTTCAGCAGCAGGTTAATCTGAGGTATCAGTGAGAAATGCTTCTATTTACAGTATGTTAGTAATGTGATTGTTTTTAAAACGGTTGTCCTGAGCAACCCTCGTACAGTATATGCTGAGTCATCCTGGTGTCAGGATCTAACCTTACATGACGGTTACGTAGAGACCATGACGCCATGAGTTAAATCGGTTACGTGTTTTATGAAACGCATTAATAGTTAATTAAAATCTGAAACATTTTTCCCAAATTTTGTAGAAAACACTGTTTGTTTAATACTGGTTTAATTTGATCTATCTCTTTACTCTTGGTTTTAGTGCCACTGGTGTATGTCTAACAGGTTGAGTTGGTAAATTTAGAGGCCTTGGATAAACGCCCTTGGCTCGCAGACTTGTGTTGTCTCTGTGCCAGGCGCTGCTTATCTATTCCTGATATTATGAGACTGCTGGCGCTGCTTTTTTGTCATGTTGTACAGAATTTCTGCCCTTTTTCACAAGAGTTGTCTTGAATGTTTGATTGCCATTAAAGCCAGAGAATTCAGCCTTGGGTGAGAATTTAAAGGATTTTAACAACTAAACCAGAAAGAACAGCAACATTCAGTGTGAAAGTCAGTACTGAGGACAGTCTCAGCAGTGCTTCAGTAGTTACCGGGTGATTGTCTTCCTGGGAGAAGGATTCGGAATACCTGAGTAACACATGGCACATTTGTGGCAGGTTATAGTTGCTGGTTAAAGAGGCACGTGACTGTCTCAGCCATGTGCATACCGTTCTCTTTAAGGCTAATCTCCTGCTACATGACTCACATTATTCTCAGTCGTGTGTGTATATAAGTAAACCTGCTGAATAACCGTGAATATGGCGGGTAAAAGATATTGCCTTTTAAATGTTTTCCATACAGATTCGACATCTAAGAACAGATGGAAAGGTTAAAAAATGTGTGATCGAATTGACGGTCATTGTTTAGGAGACCAAGACTCTAAGGGTGGGATGGTGGGATTATGTGACGTGTTGGTGCAGGCTGGATCAAAAATTATTAAAAAAAAAAAAAAGCTGCTAAAAAGAAAGAATTTACATTTTTCTACCCTTTTCACACTGTAGTGTGACTTAATAGAACAAGTCTGATTAGAGATTGATCTAAAGGCGACAATGTCGATAAAGGCTGTGTAAAAATATCGATACAGCTAAATATCGCGATAATATTTTTCACAATAGTGTATCGATTTTTAATTCAGTTCACTTTTATTTGTATATCGCTTTCAACAATGGACACTGGTCTCAAAGCAGTTTTACACAGAAAGCAGTAACAGTAAGAAAGTGTAAGTTTGTCTCTAATGATCAAGCCAGTGGCGACTGTGGCAAAAAAAAACCTCCTTGAGAAGAAGTAAGAAGCAACCTTGTGAGGAACCAGACTCAAGAGTGAACCCATCCTCATCTGGGTCTTACTGAATGTCGAATTTATTGCAGCTTATGGTAATGGTGGTCAAATGCAATGGAAACTGTAGCCTTGGGTCAGTGGAGCAGAGACTTCAGCTAGATTAGCTATTGCAACATAACTAAAAAGGAGAGCCAGAAGGTAACACAGACCTGAGCGATGTCTGGGATAAGAGCCGGCCCACCGCACCACCCGAGTAAACGTGAAGAGTGGGAGAACGACAGCACACAAATATACCAGTACACCAAACACGCTATATTCATGATCCCTCCAGTTCTGCTCATTTTTTTTGAGGAATTTTATAGATCGTATCGTAACCCATGTATCGTATATTGATTAAAATATTTTTTCTGATGTTTTCCCTTGAAGACTATTCTGGTTCAGATCTGGTATCCCATCACAGTCGCAACCAACTCTCGTGAGCAGAAGAAGATCCTAGCTAAGCATCTCATGGAAACGTCAGGGTCGTTGGAGGGACTGGAGTATAAGCTGCATGACTTTGGCTACAGAGGAGTTTCATCACAGGAGGTGGCTAGAAAATATATCAGTGGTGTATGTTTCATTAATGGATCTGTATAAACAGAAGGATTCATATTTGCCTTCGGTTTCAGACTGCGGGTATTGGCGCCTCAGCGCATTTGGTAAACTTCAAAGGAACAGACACGGTTGCTGGGATCGGAGTCGTTAAAAAGTACTACGGCACCAAAGACCCAGTGCCTGGATTTTCTGTTCCAGCTGCAGAACACAGGTAGGTGTCCACTTAATAAGCTTTTTTAGGTTTATTTAGTGCCTGTGTGTATGAATAGTGTACAGTGTGATCAGACATACACTCTTAATACTCTCTAAGTTTTACTTTTAATTTCACTTGTGTGACTAATTAGATTGCCTCTAGTAAATGCCTAAAATATTGCTATGTTGTATTTATTAATACTTAAGTGTACACTTCTGAATTAACAGGTTCTCGAACCCTGCTTAACAGGTGCTGGTGCCCCCTCTGGGGACACCTGCCCCACAGGTTAAAAACCTACAAGAAGGGAAAAAATATTTGATCCCCTGCAGATTTTGTATGTTTGCCTACTGACAAAAAAAAAATCAGTCTATTATATTAGTCTATACAGTGAGAGACAGAATAACAACAAAAACATCCAAAAAAAAGCTGAGCTGAGATTAGGAGCACTCTCCTACAGGGACTCTCCTACAGGGACTCTCTTACAGAGACTCCCTTAAAACACATAAAAGACACTTGTCCACAAAAGAAATCTACCAATTAGATTAAAAACTCTCCATCATGGCCAAGACCAAAGAGGTATTCAAGGATGTCAGGGATAAGAATTGTAGACCTATACAAGGCTGGAATGGGCTACAAGGCCATCTTCAGGCAGCTTGGTGAGAAGGTGACAACAGTTGGTGCAAATGGAAGAAACACAAAATGAAAGTCAGTCTCCCTCGGTCTGGGGCTCCATGCAAGATCTTACTTTGGAGTTTCGATGATCAAGATAACGGTGAGGAATCAGCTCAGAACTACACAGGAGGATCTTATGATCTCAATGCAGCTGAAAAAAAAACAATTGGTAACACACTGAAATTAGGACTGAAATCCTGCAGTGCCCGCAAGAATCCCCCTGCTCAAGAAAGCACATGTACAGACCCATGTAAAGTTCGCCAATGGACATCGGAAGAGGAGGACTAGGTGAAAGTGTTGTTTTCAGATGAGACCTCATCAAACATGAAAGTTCTGCTGCTAACGGCACAGGACAACTTCATCACAAAGGGATGATGGGCCTGAGTGAGAACCTCCTCCCATCAGCCCTGACATGATGGCAAGGCCCTTAACCCCCAATTGCTCAGGGAATATTTTATGTCGCCCTGGATAAGGGCGTCTGCTGCAAATGTAAATGTAAATTTATTCGAGCATGACAATGGCCCAAAACACATGACCAGGGCAACAAAGGAGTGACCCAAGAAGAAGCACATTAAGGTCCTGGAATTTTTCCAGACCTTAAGATCCAGTAATTTGTGGAGGGAGCTGAAGGTTCAAGTTGCCAACGTCAGTCTCAAAACTTTAGTGAGACAAAATCTCTCCTGAGATGTGTGCAAATATGGTGGCCAACTACAAGGTAGTCTACAACTACAAAAAAACTCAGTAATTGGGGGCAAAACCCTTGTTGGCAATCACCAAGTCTTTTTTTCGAGAAAGGGTCATAAAATGATCTCACAAAATGCAAATCAATTTATAACATTTTTGGATTTCTTTTTCTGGAAGTTTTTGTGTTTTTCTGTCTCTTACTGTTAGAATAAACCTACAATTAAATTAAAGACTGATCATTTCTTTGTCAGTGGGCAAAGATAAAAAATCTAATATTTTTTCCTTACTGTTTGTCCTAGAGTTCTGGTAACAGAATGGACCATTCGTGCTGCTTGAATTCATGGTGAAATGTAAGATGCATATGTTACAGAGCTGTCATTGCCAACATAATACTGTAAACTCTGCTGCCCCCGTGTGGCTCTTATGAGTGAGCAAGTTTAAATTACAGGACCTGGTTAGTATCAGAAAGTTGTAAATTTTTATTGTTACTAAAATAAAAATCCACTCATTTTACTTCCCAGCACAATCACAGCATGGGGTAAAGACCACGAGAAAGACGCCTTTGAGCACATCATAAAGCAGTTCCCCTCGGTGCCCGTGTCCATAGTGAGCGACAGTTATGATATCTACAACGCCTGTGAGAAGATCTGGGGTGAAGATCTAAGAGAACTGGTGGAGAAACGAAATGCAGACGCTCCTCTGGTAGTGCGTCCAGATTCGGGAAACCCTCTAGACACCGTACTGAAGGTAGGGCGGGAATGGAATAAGGGTGTGGTCAAAATGAACTTGTTAACTTTTGGCTTTTTTTTTTTTTTTTTTTTTTTTTTAGAAAAAGCATGCCAGTAGTGCAAATGTCACAAAAATACAAGGCTCTAAAACGATTCTCATTGTTATGTCTTAAAGGTCTTGGAGATTTTAGGCAAGAAATTTTCTCCAATCGAGAACTCTAAGGGCTACAAGGTGCTTCCTCCCTACATTCGGGTCATTCAGGGTGACGGTGTGGACATCAATACGCTGCAGGAGGTATGGCTTCTTTTCCATGAGTCTGTACTGCCCTATAGTACATTTCTGGTTTAAATGGTTAAGGCTTTGAGTTACTGATCAGAAGTTCAGGGGTTTAAGGCCTGGCACCACGAAGCTGCCACTGTTTAGTCTGTTAGTCAGGCCCTTAAAACCCTTCCTGCTCCTGGGCATTGTATTATGATGGATATTTCACATAATCCAAGAGAAGTCATTGTTTAAGGTGTTACCACTGGATAGTGGTGTAAGCCGGCGGTCTTTGTTTTGTATTTGATCATGCTGTAGATCGTGGAGGGCATGAAGGAGCACCGGTGGAGCATCGAAAACATCGCATTCGGATCAGGTGGCGCACTTCTGCAGAAACTCACCCGAGATCTTCTTAACTGCTCCTTCAAGTGCAGCTATGTGGTGACGAATGGATTAGGGGTAGGTCTTCTAACCTCAGTTTAACTTTTATTAATCTTTTAGAACTGCATTTAGTGCAACTTTGTGCCTAAAGTAAAAATATGTTGCGTAGATATGTGTGTGGAAAATGTCACTAACGACGACACTGATTATTATTTTATATTGAATGCCCTTTTCTTCACAAGTTGATGTGATTTGTTGTTGTTTTAATCACATCAACTTGTAAAAAAAAAAAGGGCATCCAATATAAAAAAAAAAATTTGTAGTGTAGAAAAAACACAAATTTGATCTTTTCGAAATTAATTAGGCGTTTCCACTGATCCAGAACTATTTAATCAGTTATAAACCATCTACAAAGCTAAACCTAATGTATTGTTAACATTTTATCTTTAGTGACACAGTTTGTAACAAGACAATGTGATTATGAATTAAATTAAAAATGTTGTACATATAAAAGACAGCATAACAATGTCCTCTGGGATTCATCATGAAACTGTAACTGCTAACTGTAGCACATTTATTAGAAAAGGCGAAGGCAAAAAATCACACTCACTTCTTCTGAAGGTGAAGCAGGAACAGGAATTGGGACTGATCCATTTTTCAGGAGTAACTTCTTAACAAAACCTGCTTCCTTCTGAGCCTCGTTTATGAAGCAGTCTGATGAGAAATAAATCACGCAAACATAAACACATTTGGGTAGATCGTAGGGATGACATTCTGCTTCAGACTTAAAACAATGGCAGACAGTTTACCTCTCGGGACGGGTCTATGTTGAAACTGCAGTGTCAATCAACAAGCGTGGGAGCGGCATCGAATGCAGGCATCTGAGAAGGGTTTAATTTAAGGAAAGGAAAAAAAAATACTTGGGTTAATCTTTTTCATTATAGGGCGGTTGTGTACACACACTGCGCACACACACATTTCAGTTCAAACAACTGGTAAAAGTGCATGTCGCATCCGATGACCTCTTTAACATGCAGTTGTGTTTGTTTTTTGCAAAAGCAATTATCATCATACGCAACTAAAATAAAGCAAATGGGCAAAATGTAAAAAAAAAAAATATTTTATTGCAATATATTTCCAATTAGGAAATTGATTAGGAAAATCAAGTTAAATGTATTGCTTTGCAGGTAAATGTCTTCAAAGACCCTGTAGCAGACCCCAACAAGAGGTCAAAGAAAGGACGTCTGTCTCTGCATATGACCCAGAGTGGAGATTTTGTGACTCTAGAGGAGGGAAAGGGTGAGCTGGAGGAGTATGGAGAGGTAAATAAAGTTCACCCTTTATATCCTGTATAGCGACGTTACTATCCTGCAACTTCCACAGTGCACAGTTTTAAAAATTGTGTTTAAATCAGACAAAATATCAGACAAAATCTCGAAGCTACAGACAAACAGAGACTATAGTTAAGCATTTTCTAAGGACACAAATGACATTTATGAAAGAAATCTCAGCATCAGCAAAGATCAAAGACTGCAATTTCTAAATTTTTTAGCAAATTCATGGCGACTAATTGATTCCAAAATATTGATGTACACAGTAAACTACAGACAAAAAGCCAAATATGGTAAGTGGATATTCAGTGGGTAAACCTGCTATGGCTATGATGCATTACTTTATGATGCATTATTTTGGCTTATACTAAACTTATACTAAACTAGCCCACATTAGCTTATACTAGTTCCTATACTAGTAGGGGGAAGTGGTGGCTCATGGTTAAGGTGTTGGACTACTAACCTGAAGATTGTAGGTTCGATTCCCAGCCAAGGCACCACTGCTGGGCCCCTGAGCAAGGCCCTTAACCCCCAATTGCTTAATTGTATAAATAAGATAAATGTAAGTCGCTCTGGATAAGGGTAAATGCTGCAAATGTAAATGTAGTACTGTAGGCAAAGTTATAGAGAATCTAAAGTCAGTTAAAAACACAACAGAGTGTTTCCAGGTCAGAATGCTAATACAGGGTAATTATATAGCAAATTCTGCTATGAAAACGTCGCAACATGGTCACTTAAAAAAAACTGTGCAACTGGCCAAAGTGAACATCAAACACCAGGTGTCTGTAGATGCATGTTCTGATAAGATCCTGCTTCATCACGCTGCATCACGCTCTCTTTATCTGTAAAAAAAAAAATTGTAAAATATTTTTTTTTTACATATTTGTTGGATCGTATCGAAAACTCGTATCGAAACTCATTAGTGAATATATCGTAAGACGGAGGTTGCCTGTAATGACGTTTTATTGGTCAATTTCCATAATTAGGAGTGCATCCGGAGCGCATGGTGTCGATCTGGCTTTATTAACAGATCTACCTTTTAAAGCCAGGGATTTTTTTTTTTTTTGCCTTGTTTTAAATTTGCGGCATTCGGCAGACACCCCCATACAGAGTGACTTACATTATTTAATTTATAGAATTAAGCAATTGGGGATTAAGGGCCTTGCTCAAGGGCCCAGCATTGGTACTTAGTTGAACTGTTTCACAACCGGAATTCCAGAAAAGTTAGGATATTTTAAATAAGTTCAATGATTTAAAAAGTGAATATTTTATTTACAATCGAACATAGAGAACATAAATATTTAAACTGAGAAATTTTACAATTCAAAACATCAAATTTGAAATGAGCTCATTTTGTGCATAAAAGTGTAAAATTTCTCTGTTCAAACGTTTATGTTCTTTATGTTTAAACTGTACAAACATGGAACCACAGACAGTGCAGCATTTATCATTCATGAAGTAGGGACCAATATCCTAGACCAGTGGTTTCCACACTTTTTCTGCCCAGCCCCCTATTTGCAGAACAAAAATGTTTCAAGACTAGAAGGAGAGCAAATCCTGCTCGCTAAACACTGCCAGACGGTGCCGTGTGGCATGGCTTATATTTTTGGCTCATATTTCATTCGTTTTTCTCGGTGCATTCTTATAAAAATCTGCTGACTTCACATTATTCATTCAATAATTCATTTTCTATACCTTCTTATTGCCTATTTCGGGGTCCCGAGGATCTGCTGGAGTTTATCCCAGCCGTCTCTGAAAGGGCGAAAGGCAGGCGCCTCCATCACAGGGCCACACACACTCACACTCACTCCTATGGGCAATTTAAATTACTAATCAATCTAACATACATGTTTTTAGACTGTGGGAGGAAACTGGAGAACCCGGAGTAAACCCACGCAAGCACGGGGAGAACATGCAAACTCCACACAAAAATTGAAACCGGGCCTTCTTGCTGTGAGGCAACCGTGCTAACCACTAAGCCACCTTGCTGCCCTGACTTCACATTAGCGTAGCCTTATTATAACACGGAGCTCCCACCAGTTTTGGTTCTTGACTAGACAAATCTTTTGGTGTGAAATAACCTCTTTTGATCTCCAGTACTAAGTACTAATCTATCTGCGACTGGTCCAGCCTGCTCAGTCTCATCTCATACTCCACTCTGTGTTTATGTTGCAGGATCTGCTGCACACAGTCTTCCGTAACGGGAAGATTGTAAAGACGTACACCTTCGATGAGGTCCGAGAAAATGCCCGGCTGAAGCAGAATGAAGTCGAGGAGCTCCTTCAATGAGCGGCCAAAGTTTCTTTCCTCCTGTTCAATCACATAATCCTTCTTCCCCTTTCTCCTCCTAACTCACTTAACGCCACCATGTTGGAGATGTTAAAAACCCCAGCACTGATAAAGAAAATGAAAGAATATAACAGATATCAATAAAAAAGGGGTAGACAGACAGACAGAGAGAGAGAGAGAGAGAGAGGAGAGAAGGAAGTGAAGAGAGAAAGAAGGGAGAGGAGGGAACTCTGACTGTACCCTGTAATGTGTGTATGCAGCTGTTTTTTTAGGTTGTAGTCTTTAGAAAGCTTCAATATGTCTTCGAAAAAATATTCAAAACAAAAGTCAACATTTTAAATAGTTTGTTTCTCGACTTCGTGCATAAAGACCCACACCCATGCACAACCCTTTGCTTCCAAAACACCAGACCTAAAACGGTAAGGCTTTAGTGATTGGTGTGTTAGGAGCAGCAGGGCCGTGGAGCTGAACGTGGGTCAAAGGAGTTAAGAAACATTCAGTTTAAAATGTCTTTGCGAGGTAGTTTTAAATGACCAAATGAGTGACCAGGATTCAGTATTTTCACAGCCGGTTTGTGGTATCCCAACACACGACTGTGGATTTTCTGTCCTTGGTTGACTTCAAAGTGAGAGGGGAAAAGAGAGTGAGAGAGAGAGAGAGAGAGAGAGAGAGATGGCGGTGTAATGTTGCTAAATGTGTACATCATGTATATGGACCAGGTCTTTTATTTTGAAAGCTGTTTCTATATGCAATTGAGATGGCTAATTTGAAGGGATGCACTTTTTTTCAGATTTTATTTTGGCCTTATTCATCCTGGGTTCATTTCCCTTCCGTAGATAAAATCTGCATTGCTAGATGTGGGATCATGTTGTAGAAACCTTCCCTAGTGTAAACATTGTAAAGTAGCTGTGTCTTGTAATGGGGGACAAAAACAACAACTTTTTTTGTACAAGTACTTGCCTATGTTTTCTATAATGTAGAGAACAAAGAAAATGTTGGTTGTATTATTTTAACGGAACTCATTTGGAACAGCTAAGCTTCAGTATTTTCTATACTAACTGTTCATTCAGACACCATAATCATCATTTTTTAAGACTGTCCTCACCGTAAATATCCATAAATGGTATGATGTGGCCAAAATGCCTTCTCTCTTGTATATAATAATTGTTTATTTAAGGAGAGCTGGTTGCTTAGAAGAAATAGAATTATATTGTTCTTATTTTTGTCTAATTCCCATTTTATACCAGGCAAAGAATCTGTTATTTATCTGTTTATTTGCTAAGTTTCATTATGGCTGAATTTGTTCAGTCAGCCTTGGGGTTTGTGTGTGTGTGTGTGTGTGTGTGTGTGTGTGTGTGTCTAGTTGTAGTCGATGATGCTCTTTTAATTTGTCTAATAGATTTATGTATATGTTGGTTGTCCCACGTATGTTTTTTTTTTTGTTTTTTTGTTTTTTTCCCCCCAGTTAACATCATTGGATGTTTTACTCTGGCAGTAACGATATTGTCAGCACATTAAAGTCCCGCCCTCTCTCTTTACTATTGTGGGGTTTTTTTCTGAGTGAGTACATTGGAAATGATCACTGATATGAACACAACTAGTACCTAAAATCTAGCAGTAACATACCAATAGCAGAACCGTTTAAATTATGAGAACGTTTGTAACGAGTGCAAAGTTGTAAATAAAAGGCAATATCACATCAGCTGTATTTTATTTGAAAGGTGAGTTAAGATATAATACGAATTCTGACCTGCACCAGAGGTGTGTAAACTACCCGAAAGCAACACCTGACTAAAAGTACTGGTTTTTTTTCAACTGGAAAATAACTTTGGTGGAGGTTAAAGTCAACATTTAGAATATTATTTGAGTAAAAGTTTTAAAGAATGTGATATTTATTGTACTTAAGTTTTAAGGGTTTTTTAATATTAAATGTACTTAAATATTAAAAGTAAAATTAAATTGAAAAGTTTCAGCAACATTGTTTATAACTTTCTCCCATTTTCTTTTAATTAATGGCAAAGGTTTGTATTTAACTATGATTATACAATAGTTATTCATTTAAAAAACAAACTGTTTAATTAGAATATAAAGAGACTCCATGCTGTTCATCCAAATAAAAAAAGCTTTAAGTTTGTAAAAAGCTGTCCTCTTAAAAGCTTTGTTTAATGGAAAACAAACGTGAATTTTTAACCAAACTTTAACACATAAATTAAACATCTATTCATTTATTCATTCATCTATACCCGCTTATTCCCTAATTCGGGATCTCCGGGATCTGCTGGAGCTCTAAAAGGATGAAAGGCAAGAGGGGTACACCTTGGACAGGTCTTCAGTCAAGTCCATCACACTCACACTTTATAATTTATAATCACCAATCAAACTAACATACATGATAATACCAATCAAACAACATACATAATCACCAATCAAACTAACATGTTTTTCGAGGTGGAAACAGACGTACCCTGAGTAAACCCACACAGAAAGGCCCCTGCCCAGGAATCAAACCCAGGTCCTTATTGCTGTAAGGCAACAGTGCTAACCACTAATTCACCGTGCTGCCCGATAAATTAAACAGCATTTTAAAATAATATAATAAAGCACCTCATCCGATACCAAGACATTTTGTTCCAACATACTTGAGCATTTCTCGCCAATATGGCCACCAGTATTCAACGGCAGAAATGTCATTTGTCACCGGAGAATCAGGCGCTGACACTAGTTCAGCTAGTCAGACATTAGTTTAGACAGTCTAGTTTGGGGGTTTTTACCGACTGCTAATCTACTGGGATTTTCACACATCATTCTTCAGAGGTTTTATAGAATTGTGTCTTTCAACTTTCCAAGCTCTCTCTAGCCAACCAGCAAGCCAGCCATTCCATAGATAAACACTGCTAGTGCCATAAAGTAAAAAATGAAGTGGTGGTCACATCATCAAATATTTAGGTCAAAACTGCACTATTACCAAATCAAAAATCATCTACACGGATTATCGGCTTCAGATTGCAGGGACTAACATGTGCTAAAACTTAAATGGTTAAAAAGAGCAGTTTAGAAAATTTTAAACATCATCAGCATCTGTAATTTGTGTTGCCTAAAAAAATATCATGGAGTTCTGTCTCCAAAAACAATGAATGCTATAATTGCAGACTAGAAATATTTATTCATTTTCAAACCTCAATTTTTCCAGCTGGAATGCAGGAACTCGGCGAGCTCTCCTGCGCTTGTCCTCTTGGTCTAAATCTCACTGTAGCCACTAGTAGTTCCAGTATGAAACTGTAAATATCGAAATAAATATATGTAAATATCGTAATATATGCCAATAATAATATGCCATTGGTGTATGACGTCACAGCTTTTATAACAAACTCCTATAAAATACAGTCAAAGTTACGCCCCCTTTTTTTCTGGCCCACACATCTGGATGACTTGTGACGTCATTCTGCAAGCCTATTTAGGATTTTGAATAGAAGAGAAGAAGAAGAATCCAAATGGCGTTTTTGTCTACGTCATCTGGTCACTTCTGGATGCATGCGCATGTGATTTCTCTCACACACACACACTCACACACACACACGCATATTTTGCACCGCGGGTCCTTCTGTGCGTCAACTGTGCGTCTTAAATTTGTTGCAAAAAAAAAAAAGAAATGTGCGGATTTCACGTTCAGCTCCACGTCACGTGGCTAATCTTTATCGCCTCATGACTTTAGATTATTATTTCACATGACCTACATTCGTTTAACTGATCTGGAGACATAAAAGAGAATGAACTGAAATTAAAGGAGAACAGGCCTTCCGCGCATGCGTGGTAACATGTAATCGCTTGTTACAATTAAGTGCAATTATTTAAAATAAAACCATGAATTGGTTTTTGCTTAAAACTTATGAAGCGCGCGCGCGCGCGCGCGTGTGTGTGTGTGTGGGGGGGGGTCGTTAACATTAGTCTTGCTGTAAGGAGTTGGTCTGTAGATGGAGGAAGAAGAGGAGGAGCGCCAGCATCGTTTGGGAGGAAAAACCACGTCATCCTGTCAAAAAGTAGTGCTGTTTGCACAAGAGAGTAAACTTGACCCACTTCAGCTACGTTTTTGACTTGACTGTTGTATATAAAGATGCAGACGGGATTTCGGTTAAACCTGAACCCTGTTAAAGAGCCACTGGGATTCATCAAGTTGGTGGAGTGGGTAAGTAACGCACAGCTGCGTGGCGCACAGGCGCTCCAAACTGCACCGCTGGATTCAGCACTTTAAAAGTTTTGGAAAAGACACGAAGTTATTGTATTAATCAAGCTGTAATGTTTTTTCTTTCAATTGTGTTTGCGTTATTACTTTTTATGCATCACGGCTCTTGTAAAGTTCTGTTCATTCTTGCGCGTATAGTTTTAGAAAAAGTCTTTATAGCTTAGTTAAATAGTTCCTGACGGATTTTTTTAGTGGCTGCTGGTAAATCTTTTGCTTAGCACGACTGCTGTAAGCAGCACCACGCACATTCCTCAGTGTAGCCTCGGGATCCTCCTTGTTTCTAAAGACTTGTGTTACATATCTATAAAAAACTGATCTGATGTCCTGTAAAACACACATTCTGCTCAGCTTTTATTCCTGTTTAATTCATGCGGCCACAGAAAGTGTTGCACTTTTCAAAGAAAACATTGGCTGAAAGAATAAATGAATTAGTCAGCACACAGCTCTAACAAAGCAGCAGAACATCTGGCAGAAGTCTGCTGTGTGCAGAAGATGGTGATTCAGCAAACCTGGCTTTCAAACTGAATACCAGATGTTCTGCAGTGGAAAACGGACATGTAATATAACTTTTCATAGAGAATCAAACTGACATTTATTTCTGCCCTGATAAAGTCAAAAAGGTGTGATTGTAGATATGATTCCAGTAAACTTCAGTAATCTATAGAGACTTGGGTTTGACGTGCAAAGCAAAATTTGTTTATCTTGGGAGTAAGTATTACACAAGCTCTCGTACTGATCAGTATGTTTTCTTTATTAGCTTTACTTATAACAGACTTCAACTATGTTTAAAACTGAGCTGCTGCAATACTAACGGACTAAGACTCTGTTTTCTTTAGTATTATGCTGTGAAAAGGCAGACCCCTTTTAAAAACTCTTAACTACTTATCAAACCGGTAGAAGAAATTGCCCGCACACTAAAAACAATACAGTCAAACCGATAAAAGGTCTAAAAACCAAATTTTTATTCACAAAAGTCTTACAAAAAAGACTTACGCTTTCCTCAGTGCCTTTGAAACACTTAAGGAGGCACACTTGTTGACAGCTGATCCTAATCAATGATGATAATCGTCAAACCCCACATATGTCCTTTAAAAAAACATGCAAATCATCAAGTTTTTTACATGGTTAAAAAAACTTAAAACTCAAACCTCTCTTTATAATAGTTTTCTGTCACACTTCGTCCTCTCGTGTATATGACACAACCCTGACAATGCTCAACAACCTAAAATCAGAATAAGAATGTTTTGCAGACTCAAAATGGTAAGAAACTGGAGGTGTGGTCTCGTCTCCTAATGCAATGCACATTTGGTTTTTATGTGATCCTGACCGGCAAATAAAAGGTCAAGATCACATAATTATGTTTATCATGTGTCATTTTGCATGTGATCAATTAATTTATTTTGTAAAATTTGCCTGTTTGGGGGAAAAAACATGTTAAACTTTTTTTCAACTTAATCAGAACAGGCAAAACTATTTTTACACAGTGAATTTCTGTGGGTATCAGAAAGGGGCTGTAAGCATCGGGGTGCGTTAATTTATCCCATAAATATGGATTCCTGGAGAGGTGGATCAATAAACAATCCTGACAAAATGCAATTACTCTGTATGACAAGCCAATGATTGTTAATTACCTTTCTAATTTCTGAACTTCCATAAATCTATTTTCTATACCTGCTTATTTCTAATCAGGTTCACAGGCATCTGCTGGAGTCTATCCCATCTGTCGCAGGTCACCAGCTAAACATACAGACAAAAACCACAAAAACACTCACAGTCACTCCTATGGGCAATCAAGAATCACTAATCAATCTAACATACATGTTTTTGGACTGTGGGAGGAAACCGGAGAACGCGGAGTAAACACGGGGGGAGAAACTTGTAAACTCCACACTAAAAGACCTTTGCAGGGGATACGAACCTGAGACCTTCATGCTGTAAAAAAAAAAAAAACAGTGCTAATCACTAAGCCACCATGCTGCCCTGACTTCTGAACGTAAAAGACAATAGAAGAATTAAATACACAAGAGAACTATTTATTTTTGTGGGTCAAACATTAGTTGGCATCATCTGACAGAGATCTTCTAATACCATGTCTAGCCACTGGATTGGAGATTCCTGAGATCTAAAGTCATTATGTAGAATCTAGGCCTTAGTTTCAAAATCATCAATCGGGTGAACGTAATGGATGATCTGAGGCAATTCCTACCAAAGACTTCGAAATCACAGACAGACAGAAGCTTTGGAAATGGTTAAACAATCATCTATATATGTTTTTTTTTTTCTGATTTGTTATTGTTACACAGATGTTTACAGATGCAATTTACCTGGCGGTTAGGGGCCTTGTTTAAGGGCCCAACAATGGCTGTCTAGCAGTGGTAAAATTTGCTGCCTTTCAGTTATGCAGTGATTTAACTATTGAGCTGTCACTGACATTATAACAGTGGATTATAACGTGTTATTTCTGGTATGATTTATAGCAGCTCATTAAACGATACAGCGCTTTCAATAATTTTATGTTTTTGCTGCTAAATGTATTAATTTTATTGATCTTAAAAAAATTCTTGTTCTTTTTTATTCTAATAATGTAATAAATGTCACTTATAACGTTTATAGCAGCATTTGGCAGGCACTCTTATCCAAAGTGACATTTATCTCTCTTATACAACTGAGCAATTTCGGGTTAAGGGCCTTGCTCAGGGGCCCAGCATTGGTAATTTGATGGTGCTAGGAATTGAACCCATATCATCCAATTAGCAGTTTAACATCTTAACCACTGCGCTACCACTTTTCACAATAACAAATTGGGGTCTGATAAAATGATGACCTCTAAGACAGAAAAAATCCCCCGGATGTAATTTTGCCAAGTAGGATGTGATCCTTTGTTAAATTTCAATCAACCAATTATAACTATCTGATGTCAACCGATGGCACACTTCAATCCACTTTGGATCTGTTAACCAAAATGTAATATTACACATTTATTTATTAAATTAAAAACCAAAACAAAATACTAATACATTACATGCTGCATGGGCTGTAGACTGAGTTGGGGTGTGGTGGGTTGGGGCGTGGGGTGGGAGGGCTTAGTAAGGGGTTCCAACTTCATTTAGAGGGGTGTTTGTCCAAACTAGCTTGGGAACCACTGCTCTCTAAACAGGGTCTAGTCAATGCTACCAGCTTTTTAATCTTTATTGCCTTTGTTTTTTTTAAACCAGTTTGCCGCTCTGTTTGCCTTCGGATGCTGCAGCGGCTACAGTGGCAGGAATGTGATTTCCCTGTTTTGTGGCGATGGCAAAAACGAAACCCTGAATGTGACTTTTGCCTACCCGTTCAGGTAAGATATAACAATAGAGAAAAGCTATTAATATGGTTAATATTAAGCTGTTAATATGGACAGAGAACCAAAACAGATTACAAATTCTAAAAATGATAGCTTTCCAATATGACATCCCAAAAATACACACTAGTATGTTAACTGTAATACCACCTGTAGATTTGACACGGAGTAACAAACTGGCAACCAAAGGTTTTGGACTCCTTACCAGCATACCCCAAACTGTTTCCACAAATTCTGAGTCAAACAGACTCTCGAGAATGTTTCCTGATTCTGGAACCCCGGCTGAACCCCAAACCTCCTCACTATTACATCATCAGTGTCTGATCTCACTAATAGAGTTGTAGCAAAATGACCACAAATCCCCACAGTCACATGACCCAATCTAGTGGAAAGACTCTAGAAATGTGAAGAATTTCAGACTACATCTGAAAAAGGATGTTCAAAAAACACACATGAATGTTATGCTCATACATTTGTTTTAAAGTGTATGTGCAGATTTTTTTTATATGTAACATTTATTAAGCATGATTTATGCATGAATAGTTTGTAGACACATTTACACCAGAAAAAAATCCCCCTCCTGTTGTGTGTGTAAAATTACACGAGAGAATGAACAAAATTGACAAAAATGTCAACAGTAGTTCATTTTACTTTACATATACTGTACATTTTCATACACTTAACTATAAGACTGATAAATAAGGCCTGGTGTTACTAAACGGCCCACTGCTACTGCTGCTAACTCATATGCTTCCTGACTCCAGATTCTTAGCGTCTGTTTCTTCTCTGTTCTGCACACAGGTTAAACCAAGTGCTGCTGGTTAAAGACAATGTCACTCTGTGTAACCGCACCATGTCTGCAACCCATCTGATTGGGGATTCTTCATCCTCTGTGGAGTTTTTCGTGGCAGTGGGTGTCCTCGCCTTCCTATATTGCATGTTCGCTCTGTTGGTTTACGTAGGCTATATGCACGTATACCGGGACTCCGATTTTGGCCCTGTGTTTGTGAGTATGAGTGACATTTCAGTATGTTGAATTTCGATAAACGCTGCATATTCTCCCAGTCTGTATTGTATGCAATTATCTGAACCAAGGTATAAGCAAACTAAGCGGCTGCTTAGAGCTCTGTGGCCACCAGAGGGCCCCAAATACCACATCAGGGTGTTTTTTTTGTCTTCTTTTTTAACGTATTATGTCAATGAAAAATAATTATACAAAAATGCAATATTAAATATGCAGAATGCATATAAAGATAAAATATTTGGTATTATGTAAGCAACACAGCTACAACAAATAAAATTGTGAATAAGTGTGTTAGTTTTATATTGTGCGAATAATTAAGGGTTGAAAATAATTGGACACAGCGGCACAGAGGGGGCCCCCTGATGAAAATGTGCTTAGTGGCCCCTAAAGGCTTGGGCTGGTCAACTAGCAGCCACTTTTTGATGTGGGATTTGTTACGATTTGATGTCTGTTTCTGATTTGTAGGATTTTTTAGTGACAGCAGCGTTTGCGTTTCTATGGCTGGTCTCCTCATCAGCCTGGGCACAAGGGCTTCAGAAAGTCAAGTACGCCACCAGCAAAGAAGGCATCAGCGCCAGTCTGAAGTCTGATATCATGTCCGAGGTCACCGATTTTTCCAGCATGCGCACGCTGGATATATCAGTGGTACACGTGTGGACCATATTTCCTTACAATATTAAAATAAATAATTTCATATTGATTTGCTCATTTTTTTTCTGTTTTTTGCAGGTGTTTGGCTTTGTAAACTTGATCATATGGAGTGGTAATGCCTGGTTTGTTTATAAGGAGACTTGTTGGCATTCCCAGAAGCGTAATAACTCACGACAGGAAACAGAGCGTGGACGGGGCCCTGGCCCTATCTAGAGGCATCTGCCAGACGAGCACATGACCACATCGACCCACAAACTCTATAGACTCTTTTGTTTCGAAAGTAAGTTAGGAATCTGTGATAATTGTATAAACATTTTCTTCTTGTTTCTCGCCTAAACTCTTAAAAACAGCATATATATATAGTGTACACAGTACAAAGGAAAGTCAACTTTTTTATTTAGTTCTTTAATTCTTGCAAACATATAACCTCAGCATTTTCTTACATTTGCCACAAGTATTATAAAATCTGTAAGCATTTTAAAATACAAAAATTTGTTATCAATTATTTTTAATAGCCTTCCTTTTTTGTATCATTTCAAGTTAAAATGTTCCTGGAACAACATTCCTTACCAGTAACTAATTCACCGGTCTACTGCTGACAAAAACACTCGCTCTTACTTAGCTGTGCATTTCAGTAATCCACAATTCATGCTTTTATTTGAGTATCTGAAGACTGAAAACATCAATGATGAGATAAGATCCAAAAACAACATATTGATGTTGCTTTGGGAAAGTATTTCACTTTAGCATCATGTGTGATTTTCTTTCTGAGCACTTATACAGTATATTTGTGAATGTTCATGACTTTTAATGCATTTCCATGGTGATATCTTTTATATTTAATAAATAAAACTGAGATTCAATCTGTTTTGATATTTTTATCAAATGGTGTAACACTGAGGGTTGAAGCTCATTCATTCGCTGAGGAAATGTGGGCAAATCTGGGTATAAAACACCTTTTGTTTGTCCTATTATCCTGTGACTTCTCTGATTAGCATTCATCTTGGGAACAAACAAAAGATTTGTGTTGGAAAGAAAGCCCCAATACAGCAGAGAGATGGAGATTTATTTCAGCGCTGGTTTTTATATAGCAGCAGATTGATGGATTTATTGATCTGATCATCTTTAATATGCTTTTAAAGATGACCTACTGTTCTTGCTGTCTTTATTCCTATTATTAAAATGTATAAATATCTATTTATTTCAGGGGTGGCTCTAGGCATGGCAAGGGTGGGCTAAGCCCATCCAAACATCTGTCTTGCCCACCCATTTAAAATTTGGTAAAGACAATACAATACAATACAAATACGTTTTTTATTTCTTTTGTTAGATTTTAAATCTTTTCCAGGATTTGTGATTTGATAAATGCAAAGGTAAACTCTGTGTTGAGAAGAAGGGGTGTAGAAAGTCCCCACCAATCACAACCGTTTTAGTTTTTGTTTGGCTGTAAGTAATGGCGTGGTCTACACTTTGGGATTGTCAGGGGTTAAGAAGACGCTGAAACAGACAGTCACACAATCCATAAAGTGTGGAAATATTTGCCTTCAAATGCAATACATTGATTTTTGGTGCCTTTTAAAAGCCTGTCCATCCATCCATCCATCCATCCATCCATCCATCCATCCATCCATCCATCCATCCATTCTTCCAACCATCTACCCACCCATTAGTTCCACTGTTTTTATGTTTACTCAATTTCTCTCTTCAAAATATTACTTAGATATTTAATTTTTATTCGGCTCAGACTTCACTCTAACTTTAACAAGATTATAATCATGCTTATTAGTCCAGTCATTAGCCATTTATTTGTTTACAATGACTTAATATAATGTCCTCTTAACCAAACCCAAACAAGAATATTAGTACAACAATATTTTTGCTATTCCGTCATTCAATTAGTTGAATTTGACAAAGTATACTTAACCCCACCCACAAAAAACTGCCCACCTGGGCTATTTGTCTGCCCACCCTTCTATAGTTTTCAGATTCAGCTTAATCAAATTCTGCAGTCTTTGCAAAAGTATGTGGACATCTGACCACATTTGTTTATTATTTTTATCCTAATTTAATGCCAGACTGAAATAAGTTCATCTTGTTTAAACAGCTAAGCAGTTTCAGGTTAAGGGTCTTGACCCCATTAGTGGCAGCCCTGACAATTGAATTCACCACCTTCTGACCAGTAGGTTGTTAACAGCTTAAAAATTTCCTTTTTTGCATTTAGCAGACACCCTTATCCAGAGCGACTTACATTTATCTTATTTATACAACTAAGCAATTGGGGATTAAGGGTCATGCTTAGGGACCCAGTGGTGTTAACTTGGTGGTGCTAAGAATCTAACTCACAATTTTCCAATTAGCAGGCAAACACCTATACTACCACTTCCTCAATTAAACTGACATGGTCTTGGTTGAGGTGCAGGTATTCAATAAAAGGGTTAGGGGAAGTGGTGGCTTAGGGGTTAAGGTGTTGGGACTGATACCAGAAAGACCGGGTTTCGATTCCCAGCACCACGAAGCCACCACTGTGGGTCCTTGAGCAAGGCCCTTAACCATCAATTGCACAGTTGTATAAAGAGGTACATGTTAGGGTGTCTGTCAAATGCTGTAAATGTGTTCGATTTAAGAAGTTTGAGTAGGAGGCAAGAAATGAAAGTTCTTCCACTCCAGACTTTGTGCTCAGATGCACTGTCCTGTTTATAGTTACTGTAATGCGTAAACAATTGCATACCTGACATTCTAACAAATACTGGTGATCAGGGGTGCACATACTTTTGGAAATGCAGCCATGTGTTAGTCAATGCACTGAATAATGTGTCTTAATATCTACAGACGGATATGTCGGGCGGCTGTTTTTTTATATACTGTATATTAATCATTAGTGAAGTCAACTCTTGAATTAGGGTAGCGCCGAGCACAGCCGAACATAACCGAGCGTGACGTCATCCGTTCGCCATTCTGGTTCGACAGACCGCGAAGGAAGGGGGGGGGCGCAAGCAACAAGAAGGAAGAGCAATGGCGACGCTGGTTCGCCAACTATCAAGTTCGGATCCGTTCAGCAGCACAGGGTGTCCCGTCCTTACCAACGCGCCAGACTTCCACTCCTCGGACAGGAGGTGCACGCGCTCGTTGTGTTCCCCGCATATGACGTATGTTTTGCACTTGTTATATAATTATATACACATAAATGTTTATTTATTTCTTAACTAAGATTGCGCTGGTGACTGCGTGTTCTAAACGCATCTCAGACTGAGAAACGACCAAAGTGGAAATATTAAATATGATCCTGTCGGTGCTTCTGCAGGCGGCCGCCATGTCGCATGCGGGCGCTTTTGCCGTACTTTTAACCTCCTGTCGTCGGGCGCGAGCAGCACGCACCACCGCGAGTATGCCCAACTTTGGCCTGCGTGTTTGTGCGCATGCGCGTGTATTTGCCGTGCGGCGCCGCTTCGCCTTAATCGAGACAGCCACCTAGCTACTGTTAGCTAAAGCTGCACAGGTTTTTAGTCTTTTAATATAGTTATGTCAGGTTTTTTTTTAATAACATTTAATTTTGTAAAATTAGCAGAAAGGTGTTTAAAGTCAGTGAGTGATTTAGTGTTATGATGTAAGTGGGCGTTTCTCTCTCCTGCGTTCCTCACACCAAGTTTACTTCACTCACAGGTGGGACGGGATGGGATTCTGAGTCAACATTTCAATCAACCAATCAGAACCAACTGATGTCATCAGTGTGTGTCGCTAAACCCGCCCTCATCCAGTTTTTGTCTATTAACAATCTGAAAAAACTTCGACTAATTAAATGCTGAAAAATAGTTTATTGTCTAAGAAGTGAAAAATCACTGATACTGACGATTCCTGGATTAACATTAAATCACAACATGAAATTAGACTATAAACGATATTAAAATAATTGATGATAATCAGGAAACAACATTAGTGAATTTAGACTGTATTTGATTCTAATGATCCAAAATAAACATTAATGAATTGATTCAGTGAATCATAAACAATCACTAATGAACAACTGAGTGTAAAATGTTCTAAAACGGTGAACCTGTAGAAGGTACCAGGGAAGTGGTGGCTCATGGTTAAGGTGCTGGACTAACAACCTGAAGATTGTGGGTTTGATTCCCAGCTCCACTAAGCCACCACTGCTGGGCCCCTGAGCAAGGCCCTTAAACCTCAATTGCTTAGTTGTATAAATGAGATAAATGTACGTTCTGGATAAGGGCGCCTGCCAAATGCTGTAAATGTAATGTAAAATGTAGAACCGCAATAGAACAACCTTCACACTATAAAACAGGGTTTAACATTATTTTATTAAATCACAACCATTTAACATTAAACACACACATCATAACACAGATTTTCATAACCACGAATCTGAAAACAAAAAAAAAATCGATGAATTTACCTTCTATTCATACACACACACACACCTAAACACATTTCACTGCACACACACGCCTATTTTTGGTGATGGAAATGTTTACACAATAACTAAACTGCACATACATGTTGTATACAATTGTTCAGTACAGCATGTAATGTATCACAGATGTCTCTTAAATATTTTCTTTTTTAATTAAATAATACATCTATAATACTACATTTTAAGTTAAAAGTATAGAATGATTGAAAAATAGATTGAGGCGGGTTTGGTCGGCACACGCTGATGACATCATATGGTTGATTGAAATGTTAATCCAGGATCACATCCTACACATCCCACAGCAAAATCATGTCCACCTTCAGTCATTATTGACCAACTCTTTTCAGGGGAAAGTAGAAAACAAACCATCACAAACCTACTGGATGACATCACAGACTTTTGATTCATATAAATCATCTTACATTTACATTAATCTCAAAATAAGGGTTTTCAGAGTCCATCATGATTTATTAATTCCCTTAATTCTCTTTTCATTCACCATTAAAACACTAACTTTCCTCAGGTATTCAGATCAAAGCAAAAGAAGTCCATAAATATGAGAGAGAGGAGTGTTTTAAAAACATGGACAAAAACCTTCTTAGCTTGTGGGAACAAAAGTGATCAGTGACTACGTTTACAAGCGCACAAATTATGCGATTATTTCCAATAATCAGAGTAAGGACTTAAACGCATTTTGATGTTTACCTGTCAAGAGCAATGCTCATCACTGCTGTTTGCAATTTCTATGATGCGTATTATTCGCTAAGAAATGTTGCATGTCACAGCATTTATATACGCCATGAGCACATGCCTTATTCAAAGCAGCAATGATGCGATTAGGGTGATACGCTGATTTTGCACGTTATTTAGATTAAAGGATTGTGTTTACATGAATGAAAGGTGAATCACAATATTGGCAAAATCACATTATAGTCGCATTAAAAGGGTGCATGTAAAGGCACTGAGTGATCCAGAGCAACTTACCCTTACGTGGTAGCTTAGTGGTTAAGGTGTTAGACTGAGAAAGACCGGGGTTTGATTCACAGCACCACCAAGCCACCACTGTGGGCTCCTGAGCAAGGCCCTTAACCCCCCAATTACTCAGTTGTATAAAAGAGATAAATGTAAGTCTCTCTGGATAAGGACGTCTGCTAAATGCTGTAAATATAGTTGGGGCCTTGCTCAAGGGCCTACCAGTGACAACTTAGGGGGTATAGGAATTGAACCCTGGTTTAATTCTTCTGGTTAATCTTTAAGATACCAGTTTCCACTAGCTCTCTTGAGTTGCACTTATGTCTCTAATTAGTCTTGGGGTTTAAGAATGTAGTGATGGAACACTATTGTAATTGTAGATATTTTTATTATTATTTTTTTTTAATTATTATTAATATTTGAATATTAATCTAATTGTGCAGCTAAATCATAAGACCTATAGAGCTAAAACCAGGCCATTCCGTAAAGATTCTGCTACAGCTCCAAAAATAAAAATGTCAGATATTTTTGGCCCTGGGTGTTACACCATCCAATACATAAACACTCTACATATTTGGAATTTTTGACTAGTCCTAGGTTTTTTTTGCCAGATCAGAACCGAAACACTGCAGAAATATTCTCTAGACAGGGAATATCAATAATTAAAAAAAACCAAAACAAAACAATTCAAACAAATCAATTCTCCATCGCTTAGGAACCGAAAACGTTTGAAATAGATGTGGTCGGTTTGACTAAAATACCTAAAACTCTTGAACTGTATGAAATATCCTTAGCAAACGCGGTACACAGCTAAATCTTTGGTTAAATAACAAAACTGCGCAGCTTTGCCAGTTGGTGGCGCTAAAGGATGCAAAAAATATTTAACGGCTATAATTGTGCATTTTCTATGATATCTATGATAACATCCCTGTATCTCAAAAAAATGGCTGCCATTAGCCAAAAAAATGTTTCAGCACGTATTACACAAAATCAGTTGGAACGTAACTCCAACTCCAGTGCATGTTTCACTCATGGCCCTAAAGAGCTGTAAGAATTTTTGGTAAGAAAGACAAGAGTTTTATAGCTCTGTAATCACATGGTGTTTCACACATCCAAACAATATGTATGTGACATAGTGATGTCACAAAGCTATATATCGAAACTCTCAGGACGTTGGAGGGAACTGCATTACAAATGTCATGGCAGTGTCGTAGTGGCAGCATGTCAGCATGCTTGGGCGAAAAGCCAATGCAGCCTTATGATTCCACAGCACCAAAGCTGCAGAGATGCAGTACTGATGTCCTAACTTTACCAGCCGCGGGAAACAAACTCCATTCACCTTCCATCGGAAGAGAACGTTGAAAGCAATCAATCAGTCAATGAATTACATGCCTATTCCAGGGCTGTGACAGTTGCCATGACCACTTCCCCATGCCACCGTCACCGCCTGCATAACAAAGTTTACGATCTGATGCACGCGGTTTGTCATCATTAATTTAGAAATGTTTCCACACAGCTGAGCCTGATATTCTGGCGCTGCTGCCGGATTCTCTAGATCAGTTGTTTACTACACGATGGGACACTGATGACTTAAAGATGACGTATTTATACTAACAAGGAAACAACAACAGACAGGAGCAGTGTGTTTGCAACAAAATTTTCATGTTATTTTAAGTAGAGTGTAAAAACACCTGTAGCTAGAGGATAAAGATGAGCGTATCAACTGTCAAATAATGTTAAAAATATTGAATCTCTAATAGCACTTGCTTAAAAGCTACAATGATGACAGACTGCATACAGTTCTAGATCATGTTGGGTAAGAATTCGGATCATCCGGCATTGTTTTTTCGAGCTAAGACGATTAAAAAAAACAAGGCGTTGTTTCCGTTTCCAAGGCGTTGTTGGGAGTTTTAGGGCGTCTAACTTCTGTTAATAGAACTTATTATGAATGAATCGTTAGGAGTTTTTTTTCACTGATGTTCACACAGATGGCTTTCAGTGTGGTGGATACTTACTGTTGGTCTCTTTCCTCATGCGTACAGTACAAACTTTATATTGTCTGGACCAGTAAAATTCTTATCCAGCAACTTCCAGGTACCAGGTATCAGATCAGTTATACCACTGTGATGGAGGGGTTGGGGGTTGAAATCTGCATATAGAAAATTAAGTAAATTGAACACTGTAGGTTGAAAACAGTAGTTGTAATGCTGCACGATATTGGAAAAAAATTGACATTGCGATATTTTATTTTTGCAATATATTTTACAATAATTGTCATTATTTTTTTGAATGATTGTGGCGATTTTGGAAGTGAGTGAATCTGTGTAAAATATAATACACAATCATAGATTAATACAATAGAACAAAGATCACACTGTATAGTCTTCAACTGTATAAAATTCTGCTGACTTCACACACCCCTTATCATAACTGTCCTTATTTCCAGATTATACGCCGGTTTACAGTGTGTAAGTTTTATGTCATCAATCCATGTTACCTGTTCAGTAACATTTGTTCTCTTGCTAAACGTTATTTAACAGCAAACAAACAGCAGTGATGACACGCCATACAAACACTCCCTCTCCCTCCAAAACTGAAGACGCTTCTCTTCCTTCTTTTCTCTTTTCAAATGTTCCCAAGGTGGTTGCGTTGTTGCGTTAACTGAGTCATCTGGTTCGGTGCTTCTCACACACACACACACACACACATACACACGGAACGTTTCGACAGCGGTTGTTGCTTTGATGCTCGTCATAGGAGAAAATGTCTGAAATCTCATGAATCTCATTCATTCATTCAATCATTCGTCTTCTATACCTGCTTATTCCCTAATTCGGGGTCACAGGGATCTGCTGGAGTCTATTCCACCTGTCTCTAAAAGGGCAAAAGGCAAAAGGGGGACCACCCCTGGACCGGTCACCAGTCCATCATAGGGCCACACTCACACTCACTCCAATGGGCAATTTAGAATCAATCTGGCCAATCAATCTAACATACATGTTTTTGGATTGTGGGATGAAACCAGAAAACCTGGTGTAAACCCACGCAAGCACGGGGAGAACATGCAAACTCCACACAGAAAGGTGTCTGCCTGGGAATTGAACCCTGGACCTTTTTGCTGTAAAGCAACAGTGCTAAACACCAAGCCACTGACAGAGGAAAACTTCCTGCTCATGTCACCCATTAATTGTCTGCTAGTGAACATGTCAAACTAGAGATGAAAGTCAACCGTTTTCAGCGTAGGATTATAGGAATCTTTCAGGATCGCAGAAAAACAAATCATGGCCAGAAAAGCACAACTCGCTCGTCTTTAGACTGACATTAAAATCTGCTTTTTACAATAGAACTTGCTGTATCATGTTGTACTGATGATTTTTTTCCCCTTCCTCTCCTGCAGATATGCCTGTGAACAGTCTGGAAACCACCTGTGAGCACGTCTCTCACTTCAAATACAATGTTCGAGCCAGTTGTTAAACCCGTGGGCTTCCCGAACCGTTACGGTAAGCAGTGGATCTCTGCAAGCTCGGCATTCTCCTTCTCCTGTCAGATCTGTACTGATGTTTGACACTTGTGGATAACAGAAGAGTTTGTTCGAATGAGTGTCAGGATGCTTTTTTTTTTTTTTTTAGTTGAGTTATTGAAGACAGAATTGGACCGGTGAAGACTTTCATGTGTTCATTCCGATGATTAGCCAGTGAGTTCTCTAGCTCGTGTAGGATTGATAGGAATATATGTGCTTGATTTGTGTCAGATGATTGAAGCTGAGCCTACACGAAGCTGAGCCTACACGAGAGACTGTGTGTGAGAGGTGTGCGAGAGTCTTTTCTGTCAGCAGATTGTTGTTGACTTTCATTTTTGCTCCGCTTGGCTCCCATTGGCTGTTCTTGTGCCCCGCCCACATGCTCTGGCAGAGTGATGCGACCTGCCTACTGGGTGGTGGAAACTTTCAACAGCTACCGTTGAGCTTGTGCCCCCTGCTGGCTGTAGCTGTAGTGAGGAGCAGCTGCTGTGGAAACGTACTGTGTGTGTGTGTGTGTGTGTGTGTGTGTGTGTGTGAGCACCTCAGCTCCTCCCCAGTACCCAGGCTCAGACACTGAGGCACGATGCAGATGCCAGGCTCTCAGGGTATAGCACAGGGGTCAGTGACTCCCACCCTGCAGCTTACAGACACAAAAGAGAGAGAAAACAAGAGAGAGACAGATACGGAGAGACAGACACATCAAGGTTGTAAGACATTCTGTTCTATTCTTTTTCGTTCTTTTCTCTCTCTCTCTCTCTCTCTCTCTCTCTCTATCTCTCTCTCTCTATCTCTATCTCTCTCTGTATGATTCGTTCATGTCAGCTGCTGGCAAAGGAGATGCTGCTTTTGGTGTGTGTGAGGAAGTGCGTGCGCATGGTGTGTGCACCGAGCCAGGGCTAGGCCTAGCTGGCGTTTGTCTTCCTGCAGTTCGCCGACCGGATGTAAACAGGCAGCTGATCGGTGTGTGTGTGTGTGTGTGTGTGTGTGTGCGCGCGTGTGTGTATGTTTAAAAAGAGAGACAGAATTTTATGTGTTTGTGGTGCTGTTAATGGTTTTTTTGGTTTCCTTAGGCTGGTCTGGTTACACGCTAATGCAAGCCTACACACACACACACACACACACAGACACACACTTTTTTTGTTATAAATGTAACCAGCTAGTTTAGGATAACAGTTTTAATCCACTTTATAAAATTAAGTCAAAAAAGAGTACACAGTTATGATCAAAAATATTGGGACACCTGACTATCACATCTATATGTGTTATTTTTAACATCTTAATCCAGATATAATAATATAATAATCACCACTTTTTTGTGTAGGTTTTCCACTAGATTATGTCATGGGTTCAGTCTGGGTTTCAGATCATCACAAAGGTGTTCAGTGAGTTCTTCCACTCCAAAACATCCAGAACACAGCATGTCTTCATGGAGATCATGAGTTTTGTGCACAGGGACTTTGTCATCCTGAAACAGGGTTTGAGTTATTAGTTTCAGTGAAGGAATAACGGAACTGTGTGCTTTAGACTTTGTGCTCTCACACTAGAGCACAAAGGTTTGCTAACAATGGAGATGCACAAATGACCCCAGACCCACCTGTTTAGAGTTTTACAACAGCTTGAACAATCTTCATTTAAACGTAGTGGTCCTGCTCCCAACATTCCAAAATATTAGCAAAATATTTGTCAACAAGAATGTAATGCATTACCAGACTAGAGACAGAAGTTCCTTAAATCCAGCAGAAAGGCGTGTGTATTAACAGCACATGCAAAAGAGTAGACCTTTCCTGATTACCGTATACCAGGGAAGCATGTGGAAGAGAAGGAGAGGCAGAACATAGCCAGGAGCTACCGGAGTCGGAGGAGCAGCCATTGGAGCTTAGGAAGGACTGGTGGGATCTCGCAGAGTGAGTCTAGGGCCCTGTCTGAAATCGCATACTTCCATAGCGTATAATAGGGGTGGAAATCTCAAGTCACCCCACGGTTCAATTCGATTCAGGGGGCTGTGATGCAATAATAAAATGATTATTGATGCATCTTAAGTTTTAATACAGATTTTCTTTTTTCTTTTCATCTGATTGTTAAAGTAGCTGCATCAGTAAAGAATAAAACAAATTGAAGTGTTCTAGCAAGTCACCAACAAAGTTACAAAGAACCAACAGGACATAAAACAATTTACCCAGTTCAGCAGTAACAACCAGATTGGATGTGTTATCAGGCTTTGTCCAAAATCGCATACTACTTTATAGGGGTGAGAATCTTTAGGTACTTTACTATCTGATCCAGTTTTTTTCTTCTGCTGTGTAAATACATGTTTCCATCTTAACATTTTAACCAGAATTGGAGTTTCTATGCTTTTTGTTTAGAGTTGGGATTTCTGTATGACATCATCATCCATCTTAAAAAAGATGAGTTGGATTTATAAATGTATAAATGCACAATTCCTTGCCTGACTGAGTAATTCACAACATCCGTTTTTTGTTGTAGAAAAAATCGTGATGCATCGATAAATCGATTTTTTTACGACCCCTACTACCCCTACGACCCCCTGAAGTATGTAGTTCATTAAAGTAAGTACTCACTTCTTTAACGCTGCAAAAGTACGTTTTTACAATATAGTTATGGGTAGTGCAGATAAAATTCGATCATACTATATCCGCTGTTTTGATATACGACTTCACAGCAGCACAAATTTAAAGTTGGATAATGTTAAACTTAGTTGATGTTAAACGAGTGCAGTATAACTACAATAAACAAGTAAACAATTAACAAAAACAATTAAACAATTAAAAAAAATCCAACATTGCCGCTTACCACATACGACAAGACGTCTCTTCCTCATAGGATAGTATCTTTTCAAGTGCTATAAATAAATACAATAAATTGTTCCTCGCAGTTAATTAGTATGCGATTTTGGACGAATCCTAAATCTTTTTCAGTAATCTGCTATTGCTCTGCTACCATTATACATCTGTGCACACCACAATATATATATATAACATTATCCAAATGTGCACCGCTGTGACGTCATATGTCAAAATGGCAGGAGTAGAACATGAGAATTTAATTTGTACTTACTGTATTCATACTATGTAGAACATACTTATTTAACAGTTGGGAAGTATGAATGCACTTAACCGTAGTACAGAATTGAGTTGTATGTGATTTCAGACAAAGACCAGACGGTGCCTGGGTGTGTGTGTATGTGTGCTCTTAAATCGAGGAGTGTGAGTGAGGGGGGAACAAGCTGCAGGTGTAACCGATTCGTATTTAGGGGATTGAGTGATTGGTGGAAGAACCTAATGATTGGGTTTGCTGATCAGTGGATGAGCTTTGTGTGAGCTTAACAAAGAGGAGTTTTAGGCTCGACCCTTATTTATTTAAGAAGGGGTTTCTGTTCGTTTTGTGCTTTTAGAAATCGTGGTTAATGATCATAAAGCACAAAAACACGTCTTTTTATGACAAAATCAGTAACTTAGGAAGAAAAAACAAGGCGTTTCTGGTCAGTCTGCATGCAGAGGGCATGTGCAGTTCAATCTCTTTTAGATTTTAAAATTCTTTTATTTGTCTGATTAAACACAGTAATTGGCCGTGATATGGCTTTTTACTCTGCAAAGAACATCATATCGGTGAGGGAGGTGGACTTTGATCGACTGCACCTCCAGCTGCTTCAGACACCTACAACACTCTTTACACACCTGCCGAGCACACTTACCTCGGCCAGAGCAATCTGACACAAATATTACACCATTTTTACACAATATGATGATGATGAGTTTCTCTGGTGTAGAAAATGTGCTATAGTTTTACAACATAAACACAAAGAAAAATACTTCCAGACAAATTTGAATAAAGTAAATTTTAGACTAAGATATTCACAACTCTGATACGTGTAAGCTGTACTGAAGGATACTGGGACAGACGGATGGCAAACCCGTCCCAATGTCCTCAGTCAGAAATGACTGATTACAGAAATTAACGAGATCCTGTGCTTACGATTTTAGTTTTGATTTCTTTTTAGTGTGGTTTCTTTTACTTTTCTTTAAAAGTAGTTTTAAGTTGTGTCTAAACTTTTGAGAAAAAAGCTGCATTGAACATTTTAGGCAACAAAAATAAATAGGCTGGGATGTGGTAGCGCAGTGGTTAAGTTGTTGGACTACCAATTTAAGGACCCCGGTTCGATTCCCAGCCCCACCAAGTCATCACTGCTGGGCCCCTGAGCAAGGCCCTTAACCCCCAATTGCTCAGTTGTATAACAAGGAATATTGTAAGTCGCTCTGGATAAGAGCGTCTGCCAAATGCTGCAAATGTAAATGTCAATAAAAAGTTGATCAGCAAGTTGGCAACAGTTGGTTTTACATTACATTTTTCCTTTATCGTTGTTTGTATCTAATGTATTCTATAATGTAAAAACGTGTCACTTTTGCCAGTATGTGAGGTTTTGTGTGGATGACATAATGTTACCCTGATGTCCACTCCCTGAGGTGTCTGGCTTTTGGCACATGCTGTAAGATGCTTTTTTGGTCAAACCAGTTGTTATTTTTAGTCTGTGGTGTAAAATCCAGTAGTAACTCATGTGGATTGTGTTGCTGCTGTTGTTGTCTATGCTGCTTTACTGATAAACAAATCTAAGAGCCAGCGACCCACCTTCTCTGGATATGATTGTTTTTTTAATGGTGTCTGTCAGTGAGAGGATGATCTGGACAAACAAAAAGTCACAGTCTAGAATCATCATATCTCGCAACTGAGTGTCAGTCAGTAATCACAGCACAGAGGTCACCACACCGCACCGCTCATAGGCTGGTACTTGTGTACGGTTTGTCTCTGTTCAGCTGCTCGCTGTTGTACAAGCCTTCTCCAGGGCCTCTCATTCAAACAGCTCAGCCGTTACACACAACACAAGCGTCCTTGGCTGAGCCACACCGTCCAAAGAAAAGAATAATGTCTGGGTTTGGCAGCATTCTGACAGCTGCCGGGATGCTGTGAGAACTATTATTATCTGTTTTGCAAATAAATGGGTTCGTTTTACTGCGCTGTGTCTTAGTAGTAATCAGGGCAGGCCTATTTATTAGGGATTATACGGGACTACTCCTTCTTCTGGCTGATTCTAATGACAGATTTTGTGCTCAAAGCCCAACACAATAGGCAGGTGTGTCCGTTTAATACGAAGATTTTTTACTTCAGCTAGTATTTTTGTCCAGCTTTCATTATGGAGCTCTGTTCCTTGAAATGCCTTCCCAGGGTTTTCAGCATGGCAAGGACCCCAAACACATGGTCAAGGGAACAAAGGAGTGGCTCAATCAGGGACAAATATTTTTCTCAAAAAAAAAAGTTAGTGGGCAAATGTGCAAAATCAGCAGAGGAACAAATAATTTTTGTGCATCTTCTGCTATCAACCACCAACCTCATCAACCTTGGTTAGTTGTCGTGGGGAAGTGGTAGTTCAGTTATTTAAGGAATTGGACTGCTGATTGTAAGATCATGGGTTTACAGGACCACCAAGCTGCCACTGCTTGGCCCCTGAGCAAAGATCTTAACCCCTAACTGCTCAGTTGGATTAAAAAATGAGATAAATGTAAGCTGCTCTGCATAAGACCATCTGCGAAATGTCAAAAATAAAAATGTGTTCAAACGCGTTGGTAGTGGTCCTCTGGTGTTTAGCCCCCTTCCTTGATGTTGGAATACTCTGTGTAAGTACCAGCTGCTGCTAAGTGGCAAAGTTGGATTTTTCCACTAGCAGGGAGAGAAGTTATAGTCCATTTCTATTCTGATTATACCTTTGAAGCAGTGCACTGGTGAATAAGCTACAGAAAGGCCAGGATCAAGGACCAGGTTCAACTGCGGAGATGTGGTCTGCTGCGGCAGCTCTAAGCCTACATGAGAACATTAAAGCACAGCTGCTACTCGAAAGCAAAAAGAAAATAAAAAGTAAACTGGCCATAATAAGAATTATACTTTTATAGATGGTTTCACAGCCACTTTTTTACTGCCAGTAATCAATTTATATAGGGATAAAATTCTGATAATTTTTATTTATGGGAAATAGATTAATTGTGGACATTCTATTCTTTATTGCAGGGGTTCCCAAATTTGGTCTTGTAGGGTCGGTGTCGTGCAGAGTTTTGCTCCAACCCTAATTAAACACACCTAAACCAACTAATTAAGATCTTGCTTGGTAGAGTTGTAACTTATAGGTAGGTGTGTTGAGGCTAAACTCTACAGAATTCCAGCCCTCTAGGACCGAGTTTGGGCACCCCTGCTTTATTGAAAGAGGGGATTTGGGATTGGAAAAAGTCCTAGGCCAGATTTGAACTTGGGTCACCCCGGAGCACAACAGCACCACAGCGCTAACGATGGGAATCATGTATAGAGACAGACTATCAACTTGTCAGCTTGTTTATCTGTCTATTTGTCAGTTTATTTATCTATACCTTTATTTATTCAATCACTTTTTGAATTTCAGAGCACAAAGTTTGACTTGAAGACGTCTTTTTTTTTTTGTATTTGGTTGTGTTTTTTAGTTGGAGGTTAGAGACCTGAGTTGCAGCATTATTACCTCTCTTACACTACAGATTTACAACAATACAATCCAACAATTATCTTCTATTAACATTTAATAAAAGCTACCCTCTACACTGTTTATGTGTGGGCTTGACGCCGTTCTACACTTTTGTTCCTGTAGGTACAGGGGGAGCCGTTTTACAGTGAGTAGAGAGGATAGCCTCCCCATTCAAGTCTTTATTCAAGCCATGCACAGCAAGAACCGTAAGTACAGCAGTACCACTATCTGTTTTTCTGTTTAAAAATACAACCTCGGTTATATTCGCTGATATTGGCAATCTCTGACTAGGCTTTTTTTTTTGGAACACTAAACTAAATATTGGGAGTGAGGGCGTGGTTTTTCCAGCCTCAGTTCTACACAGTATTATAAAATTACCTTCGAGTTTCCTGCCCGTGTTGAATTCAGGGTTGGGGAAATGTAGAATACAAGTAACGGCATTTATACATATAACGAAATAATCATGTTTTGTATTTTAAATAAGTACTTTTTAAATGCTTTTAAATACTAGGCTTGCTGGGACGGTCGATGTCGGTCAGTGGCCCACTGCGGCACCCCCAACGTCGTTTTGATTTTTTAAATTTTACCTTTTTTATTGAATAATTATTTAAAGTAGGTTAAAAAATCATTTAGTTGTTTTCTTTTTTAATTCTGATGCAGTATTCTCTACACGTATATGTTTTACAGAGAGGAGACACGGTTCTGCAAGTGGATCACGAGCCCCTCTGGTTCCTCTAAAGGCTAAGATGTCTCTAAGTCAAAGCGACGTCGAGCCTCTGCCATTCCGCGTGCCTCGCGACTACCCCCAATCCCGCTTTAACAAAGCACCCCTCGCTGTCTACCCGCCCAAAGGAGCACGAGCTAAAGCCTGGTTGGTTACGGAACCTTTTACACGAATGCTTATTCTGCTTATTTTGCTTATATATGGTTTATAATATATAAATGCCACACCCTCCCTGCCTTCTTCCTGTAGTGTTTCTTTACCTGTGGTGAGCCTGGAGAAGATGCCTTGTTTCAGCCGTTCTGAGGGAGCGCAAATCAAAGTCAGCTCTACCCCATCCACAACTGTGTCGCCTCTTTCTATCCAGTCTTCATCATCTGCGTCTTTCTCACCATCCTTCTCTTCTGTAAAATCCTCTCTTACATCACCAGCATCTTGCAGGAATCAGGAAAAGCTTGTGAATGGCCGGGGTTCCATTACCCCATGCTCCACCACACCCCCTTTAATGACAGACAGGCGGCTAAGCCCATCACAGTCGTCTCCTTTGGACAAGCGACCCAGCGCGTCTCCGTCCACACAGGACAGAAGACCTGCCCCCTCTCCTGCGCTGTCCTCAGTGGACAGGAGACTTGCAGTCTCGCCGTCTCCACAAGAGCAAAAGCATCTTAATGGAGCAAAGAGCAGCAGTCACAGAAGAGTTTCAGGTTAGAAAATCAGTGAATTTACACCACATAATATTTTTATTCATAGGTATTTTTTAAAAGCCAGTAGTTCTGGTATAGTCATAGTCTCAAAAAACATCTGTATATTAGTTTACTTAACCTGTTGTTATTAGTCGTATTCTTTGACTATCAATGGTAGTTTTGTTTGTTTGTTTGGGAATTAGCGAAGAGGGTGCCGTTTTAATACTTGTTGGATGAGACAGCTCTTTCTCAGCTCTTTTATACGCACAGGTCCTGGCCTTATCCCAGGACTGATTAATGCAGTGTTCTTAACCAGTCCCAGCAGCTCCTGCCTTATAAACCCACAAGCACTCCTTCCGACTGGCCTCGTTTTATTAAAATTATGTGGAGTCAAATCTAACAAAAATCAGCTCAGTAAAACACAAAATTTGCAATTTAACATCATAACTAAAATTAACATTGCGCATAGCAGTGTTAACTACTTACAAATACTTTCGTTGCAGTACTCCATATTTGTGTATAATTAAGTTGTACTTTTATAAAATTTTTCAACTTTACTACATTTGTTTTTAACAGAAAATAGATAAAGTATAAAAATACATTTCTTGGGAGGTTTATATAATGTCATATTTATTTATTAAATACTGAGATAATGCCTTTTCATGACTTTTAGTAGTTCAGTCCTTTTTTTACTGTCTGAAACTTAAGTAGGATTGGGTATCGTTGCAATTATAGTAATTATGTTTTTTAATACTTATCAAAAACATATTTATTCTGTTTCAGATGAATATCATCAACAAAAATTAGCATCCAACAGAACACTTACATAGAAAGATTTAGCCTCTTATTTTACCAGAAATACCACAGCAAAAATAACTTGACTAAATATTTTAAATTTTAATCATTATTGAATACAATTACAGTAATGTTAATAAATTAAGATTATTAAGTTATTAAAATTTTTAAGAACTGTTCACATTCACTTCTAACAAAATACTTTTATTTATAAAATACTTTTACCTAAGTAATATTATTTCAGTACTTCTATTTGTACTCGGGTGAATTGTTTTTTAAGTTGCAATACTTTTACTAAGTAGAAATGTTCAGTACTTTCTCCACCGCTAGTGTATAGTAAATAAAATATTATGACTGTAATATTATAGCCACAAGATCCAAGCACTTTTTACCTAGAACACCCCTAGTGGCCAGGTCCTTCCAGGTTTAGAGAATAATGCAGGAATATTTTGTAAATAAAGTTTAGTATTTTGAACCCGTAAGATACCTAAAATAGATCAAATCTGATTGGTCAGTAGTAGCCATGTAGATTAAATAATTTCAATAAAGGAATCACATGCAGAATATCGGAATGTCTATTTTTTGCATTGTTTATGAATAGGCAAACCAGGGAGGGAATGAGGGGAAAAAGGAAGAGATTTTATCATGAGCTTTTATTGTTGCTCAAAGGGAAGATTTTTAAGAAAGTGACTAAAAACACGAAAGAAAAAATGTTTTTTCAAAAACCTGAATCTGCGGTTGGGAGTAGCAGTCAGTTAATGCTTGTGTGACCACTTTGTCAAATTTAAGTTAAAGTAACATATGCTATTTTTATGTTTATATAAAACTGCCTTTTCCGTACTTTGCAAAGGTAAAAGCGGAGCGTCATAGTGACCCTGGCTACAGGAAGAGTGAACCCCTACGCACTGAACACTGCTGGGTGGTGCAGAATTTTCTTATAAATTTAGAGTAACACCACTTTATCATAAGTTTATGTATTATTATATTTATAACATCAGATACTACAGGCAACACCACAATACACTTAAGAGGGGTATCGAAAAGTTTTAAGACATGTCAACAGAAGGCAGCACAAGAAAACTTTTTGATACTCCCTTGTATAGCTTTCTTTTAAAATAGTGTGTAAACCGCTAGAGTACTGTCTTTCCCTTATATCTTTCATTCTGTTTCTTTACTTTCTGCCCTCAATCTGAACATCAGAATCATGTAATTGCAAACAAGCTTTTATTTTATTGCACCAAAGGTGTCTCTTTCCCTACTTTCATTAGAATCTTTGTTAACTGTTGTCTGCGTGTCAACGTACTTTTATTTTATTGAATTATAGGCACATCACCACTATGCAAACATTACAGTGGTTTAAGGTAAATTATATAAATTAAGGCTTAATTTGTAGGTTATTGTGCATATAGTAGTGGGCGAAGCTCATAATCACACATCTAAAGCAGAAAGTTAATAAGGTGTTGATCTACTAATCGGTGGGTTGTGTGTTTGATTTCCAGAACCACAAATCTTCCACTGCTGTGCCCTTAATGAGGGGCCCTAAACCCTAAATGCTTAGTACGTAGTATAAATGAGATAAATGTAAGTCACTTTAATAAAGGGTGTATGCCAAACGATTTAGATTTCACTTGATTCTTTAAATACACAAATCTCAGATCTGCTTTTGGTAAAAAAAAAAAAAAACTTTCTGTACACAGCTTTCTGTTTTACACAATTTTGAAACATTTTTGCAAATTTCACTTTCTATTCAAGTACAATAATTATGCAACAACCAACCTGCATGACGATGTGCTTGATAAACTTTGCGACCTCCCGTCCATACTACTTGCCAACCTTTGCTCCCTGGATAATAAACTGGACTATATTTGACTCCAACAGACTACATGGCATGAATTTAATAACTGCTGCGTTTTTTGTTTTCACGAAAAACATGGCTCATCGACAGAAATTTAGCTCTATGCGTTAAGGCTCGCGGTGGTGGCGTGTGTGTTCTGTGATTGTCACTACTTACTATTCATCGCTAGTAGAGTTTGTCTCTGTTCGATGCAGGCCATTTTTATTTACTTATTTATTTATTTTATAATTCACTACTGTTTTTATTGTGGGAGTGTACATTCAAACCAGCACTAATTCTAAGGAGGCGCTTTGTTTACTCTAGAGGGCTTTTAGCGATCTGCAGTATGCACACCCGATGGAGATCGCCGGAGATTTTAATCATGCAAATCTCAAATAAGTGCTCCCTAAATTACATCAGTATTTGGACTTTGCAACAAGAGGTAGAAAAAGCTGGATCTTGTTTACACGGATCTTGTTTACACGGACATCCCTGGCACGTACCGTGTGGAGGCCCGTCCCCATCTCGGATACTCAGATCACATCTCTGTTATGCTAATTCCAGCATACAGACCACTCGTCAGATGCCAACAGAAGCAACTTTTGCTCTTTAGGGCTGTTTTGAGTGCACTGACTGGCAGCTGTTTAGAGAGGCTGCAACTAATGGCTAGTCTATTAACCTGGAGTAGTACACGACATTAGTGACCAGCTACATCGGCAAGTGCATTGAGGATGTGGACTGTTTCCAAAACCATCACAACCTGATCAAATCAGAAACCGTGAATGACTACAGAGGTGCAGAGACGCCTTCAGAGCAAAAGACAAGTTGGCTCTAAAACAACAAGGGCCAAACTGTCCACAGCCACTTCCAGGACAGCGGTGACACTTGGGGCATGTGAAAGGGCATCGAGACGATCACTCACTTCAAGACAACTTTACCTGCTTGTGACAGTGACGCCTCCCTCCCAAATGTGCTGAACAACTTCTATGCCTAGTTTGAGATGCAGAACAACGTGTCAGCAAGGAAGACCATCCCTCCTCCCAGTGAACAGGTGCTCTGACAGGAATTGTCTGTTTTTGACCATGTTCCACAGAGGGACCATTGAGAGCATTCTTAACAGCTGCATCACTGCATGGTTTGGGAACTGCACCGTTTCGGACTGAAGACCTTGCAAAGGATAATGAGAACAGCTGAAAAAGTCATCAGAGTCTCTCTTGCCTCTATAATGGTAATTTATACCACACAGTGCATCTGCAAAGCCAACAGCATTGTGGACGAGCCCACAAACCCCTCACACTCACTTTTTAGACTCGTACCATCTGGAAAATGAACTACCTCAGTTTGACACACACACTAAACATGAATAAAAACAAAAACATTCTGCTAAGTACAGTCACTTTAAATCCTGTTTACACAATAATCTTGTTGCTTACTTACACATTTCTTGTCTATTTGCACATCTTTTATAATCTGATTGGTGCTATTGAATGTACTGTAAAGAGTGCTTTGTTTTTTTCTTGTTTGTTTGCACTGTCCGGAGTAATGTTTGTATTGTTTATTTGCACTGTCTGTCCTGTTTTGCACTGTTTGCACCAGTTTGCACACATGCACTTTATGTGGCTAAGACAACTTATTCTCTAGTCTTTAGCTCTATACTCCTGGAGAAACATTGTTTTATTTTACCGGGCATCTGTTATATATGGTTGAAATGGCAATAAAGCTTCTTGAACTTGAACTTAAACATGTTTGTACTCTTTTATTTAAGGTCGAATCTATGATCCGAATAAACACTGTGGAGTTTTAGATCCTGAGAGCAAGCGGCCGTGCACTCGGTCCCTTACCTGCAAGGTTAGTCACATGTTTCAGTCAAAAGCTTACTGTTTTAGTGTGAAAGATTACTAGCTAGCTAAAGATACTGTTGTGTGTGCAGACCCACTCTCTGACTCAGCGCCGTACAGTCCCAGGTCGCAGAAAGGACTTTGATATCCTTCTGGCTGAGCATAAAGGCCGGGCCAAAGAGAAAGACACAGGACAAAAGAGAAACACAGCAAGCAGCCAGGCAGCTCAACTGACTCAGCCGCTCAATCCCCCATCCAGCACACCTTCAGTCTGTCATAATAACAAGACCACTCCGACTCTCAAACTTCGACTGGCCAGCATACACACACACAGGTACAAATTAATTGACCTGAATGATGTACTCACTGTGTAAGCATAAAGCAATGTGGTTTTAGATTTTAACAACCTTTCAGAAAATTAGGAAATAACTAGCAGGTAAAATAATTACTACTTACGTTTTAACCAAACGGGGACTGCGAAGAGTTCAGTGTTTCTAAATACACTAAATAAACTTAAAATACTAACATGGCCAAATTAATCTTTGGTGAATTTATTAAAAAGCACTAAGGATTTGTCTGTAATACCTAACATGTTTGAAGATACCCATAGATGATTTTGCAAACCAGATGTGGATAAATTTTGTTGTCTTCTGTATGTTTTATTTCTGCATGTAGACATTCCTCTGTAATTAATATCACAGGTCTAAATCATGCTTTAATCTCAAAGCAAATGCAACCAGGATTAAGGCTAAATACACAGTTACAATTACAATTACAGTCCGGCATTTATTAAACATGCGAATGGTTTGCATGGCCAGAAAGTTTTTATCTAACCATCAGCTAAAGTGAGGAACTTTGTGAACCTTTTTGTGTTAGCCAAAAAGTGTTGGGCAGTTTGCGTGGCTACAAGTAGTAATGCTACTAGTTTAACTACAGTTTTCTGTAACTTGGCAGTAAGGTCTTTTGTTGATCAAGTAGTGGATCAGCAAGTTACACCACCGCCATTCACAGAGCCGAGCAGCCAACAAATATACTAATGTATGACAATAATTTCCTCTTTTTTTTCAGTGGCAAACAGCTTTTTGGTGCGTTACTGCCACCTTTTGCTCCGGATGGTAACGTCAAACCAAACACTGGTCTGACACATAAGAAATTTACTTGATAGTGATTCTCAAATTAGCTTGCTGACATAACAATTGCAATTTAGTAGAGTCCCCGAACAACAGTTAGCAACAGCCAACCACTTTTTTCATGCTTCTTAGCAGAATAAAAAGTTTTTCTTTATTAAATACACAGTTTACTACAGTGAGGGGAAAATCCCTCTGAAAAAGAAATGATCAAACTTTAATTTTAATAGTAGATTTTTTTCTAGCAGTGAGAAAAAGAATAACAACAAAAACATTTTTTAAAAAGTTGGAAAAGGAACAAAACCTGTGTTGGCAATCACAGAGGTGAGATGTTTCTTGTAGTTGGCCACCAGATTTCAGATCTCAGGAGGGATTTTGTCCCACTAAGGTTTTGAGGCTGAGATTTGGCTGTGATTCTGTGGAGCTCCCTCCACAGATTTTTTATGTGATTAAAATTTGGAGACTGGCTAGACCCCTCCAGGACCTTATTGTGCTTTTTCTTAAGCCACCCGTTATTACCGTGTGTTTTGTGCCCTTTTTCTGCTGGAATACCCATCCACGACCCATTTTAATTTTCTCACCCAATAATTGACCCCATCCGTCATCCTGTTAATGCAGTGAAGTTGTCCTGTCCCCTTAGCAGCAAAAAACCTATAGCACATTTCCACATCCATGTTTGACGGTGGGGATGGTGTTCTTGGGAACATAGGCAGTATTACTCCTACTCCAAACATAATGAGTTCAGTTGATGCACCAACTGTTCTCAACTTCTCACCAAGCTGATTGGCGATCGTCTTGTAGCCCATTTCAGCCTTGTATAGGTCTACAATCTTGCCCCTAGCATCAAGGAACAGCTCTTTGGTCTTGGCCATGGAGTTTTTAATCTGATGGACTGACTGCTTATGAACAGGTGTCTTCTGTAGACAGGTTTCTTTTTTATACAGGTAACAATCTAAGATTAGGACCACTGCCTTTAAGTGAGTCCCTTTAAGAAAGTCTCTTTAAAAGAGTCCTTTTAAAAAAGTGCTCCTACTCTCAGCTTGTTACCTGTATAAAAGACACTTGGGAGCCAGAAATTGATAGGGGTTCAAATACTTATTTTATTCAAACAAATTAATTTATAACTTTTTGAAAATGCGCTTTTCCTATTGTTTTTGTTGTTTTTCTGTCTCTCAGAGTTAGAATAAACCTACTATTAAAATTATAGACTGATAATTTCTTTGTCAGTGGGAATTTTTCTGTGGTAACATATTTTTGGCCATGTGGTATACTTTTAAAAATGGCTTTCTTTTTTTTTCTTTTAATTGGTTCTTTTATTATTTAGTCAGGTACATTGTGTACATTGTGCATGCACCCTCTGCTTTCTCCATTTTTTGTTTGTAATTATCTTTTTTCTGTTATACTTCTTTCCTTCTTTTTATATTTCAGAGGTTCTGGTGGTGGCGGTACAGTGGTGCTCAGTTCCACAACTCTTCATGCCACTGATCAGATACCCGGCTGCCAGAGATACAGCGGTGACGTCCATGAATCAAGCGATGAGGCAGAAGCTGAGTTTGCTGAAGAACTGGAGAAAACCTCATGTCATTACTCCTCTTACCATCCACGACCCATTAATGTAAGAACAACAGAGTCCCTGTACTAATTGATTGTTTTTAATGTGAGCTTAATGGATATAGCATTTTACCAGAAATACATGTTGGATGTGTATGATGTTCTGCATTGTTTTGCCATGGCTGATTTAATAACTGTATGATTGGGTATTAGGACAGAATGTATTGTATTTGTTCTTACCTACAGTATGTTGGTATGTTGGTTAAATATGTTGCGCTGTATATACACAGTTCTTTACTTTAAATTTTTAAAAAAATAATCGCTTATGAGTAATGTTTCTTTTCTTCCTTTGCCGGTTCTTTCTGATAAGTGGTGTGCCTTCAGCAGCCGGTTGATGGGCCAGGGTCACTACGTGTTTGATAGACACTGGGACAGAATGAGGATTGCTCTGCACTGTATGGTGGAGAAGCATGTCAATGCTCAAATGTGGAGGTAAGAATACACACAGACTTGGACTATATATTTCCAGCATCTTTTTAGTTCTCTTCAGCTTTGTGTCACAGGATGATGATGTCACATTTTGTGTGTTGTAGGAAAGTCCCTCTAGCAGCAGACAACGTGCCTAGCATGTCCGAGTCATCAGCTCTGAGCATGTCCCTTCTCCCTAGCCCCACTCAATCCCTTGACTCTCTCTCCACATTGTCCTGCTCCACCCCTTTCTTGCAGAATGGCACCCAAAGTTTCTGTCTCCAGGACTCCAAATTACAGCTGAATAAAACAGCTAAGTTATTAAAACCCTCTGCAGAAGGGGTATTGTTAAAAAAGCACAAGTCTCATCCAGTTGTGGAGAAGCGGAACGGGATTGGTTATCTTTCAGGCCCTACGAACATCAGCAATGGCACGGCGGCCCTCAACATGCGCTCCAAACCGAGCCATGCAGGCACCAGTCAGGGGCTCGTCAACACAGACAGGTACACCAGCATTGAGCTTAACCTGCCACAGACATCAAAAGCCAAACACAGGGCGGTTTTGTCCCAAGGTCTGCTGCCAGGCGGATCCACTGAGAGACGCAAACGCAAAACCTCCAGCTGTGAGCAAATGGGCAAAGTGACCAAAACCATGGTGCACAAGGAAATCTTCCAAAAGAGCAGCACTGCTTTGCTGTCGGCACGACCTGAGGGACCCCACAGCGCCCTTTCCAGACTGGTAAGCGCTGAGATTTAGTGTTACAGTCACTGGAATCACAGTAGGATGTAATCTAAGACTTTGTTTATTTGGTCACTTTCAACTAATCTTTAGACTTGTGTGGGCAGAACTTTAGACTAACGGCAGAAAAAGGAAAGTGGTAGATCGTAGGTTCAATTCCCAGCATAACCAAGCTGTAATTGCTGGGCCATTGAGCAAAGCCCTTAAACATCAACTGCTCGGTTTCTTCTTTCGGCTGTTCCCTTTATCTGTCCCCACCTAACCTTATTCTCTACATCCTCTTCACTTAAACCCACCAACTTCATGTCCTTGTTTATCGCATCCATATATCTCCTCTTTGGTCTTACTTCCAAACCACCTTAATCTGGCTTCCCTGACTTTCTCTCCAAAACATCTAACATGAGCCATCCCCCTGATGAGCTCGTTCCTAACCTTGTCCAACCTCGTCACTCCCAAAGAAAACCGCAACATCTTCAGCTCTGCTACCTGTCTCTTCCTCAGCACCACTGTCTCTAAACCATACATCATAGCTGGTCTCACCACTGTCCTGTACACCTTCCCCTTAATTCTAGCTGATATTCTCCTGTCACACATCACTCCTGACATGTTTCTCTACCTATTCGAACCTGCCTGTACTCACTTCTTTACCTCTTTTACACATTCTCTATTGCTTTAGACTGTCGACCACAAGTACTTGAACTCCTGTACCTTCTTCACCTTTTCACCCGGTAATGTTACTGTCCGCTTTCCTCCCTTTCATTCAAATACATGTACTCTGTCTTGCTACGACTGACTTTTATTCCTCTTCTCTCCAGAGCAAACCTTCACTTCTCCAGGTTTTCCTCCACCTGCTCCCTGCTCTCACTGCAGATCACAATGTCATCTGCAAACATCATTGTTCAGGGAGATTCCTGTCAGACCTCGTCTGTCAAATGATCCATTACCACAGCAAACAAGAAGGGGCTCAGAGCTGATCCCTGATGCAGTGCCACCTCCACTTTGAACCTCTTTGTCTGACCTACTGCACATTTCACTACTGTCCTGCTTTCCTCATACATATCCTGCACCACCCTGCTATTCCTGACTTCCTCAAACAATACCACAGCTCTTCTCTTAGTACCCTGTCATATGCTTTTTCCAGGTCTACAAAAACACAATGCCCTACGACCATCACTGTACTTCTCCATCAGCATTCTTAAAGCAAAGATTGCATCTGTAGTGCTCTTTTTGAGCATAAAGACATACTGCTGCTTACAAATATTTACTAGCCTCCTTAACCTAGCTTCCACTACTCTTTCCCATACCTTCATTGTATGACTCATCAACTTTATACCTCTGTAATTGTTGCAACTCTGCACATCACCCTTGTTCTTAAAGATAGGCATCATTACACTCCCTCTGCTCCATTCCTCAGGCATCTTTTCACTCACTCAAATCCTGTTAAACAATCTAGTAAGAAATTCCACTGCTGCCTCTCCTAGACATTTCCACACCTTCACCGGTATCTCATCAGGACCAACCACCTTTCATCCTTTTTAAAGCCATTCTAACTTGTTTGTACTAATCTTTTGAACTTCCTGCTCCACATTATTTACCTCTTCTACCCTTTTCTCCCTCTCATTTTCCTCATTCATCAACACTTCAAAGTACTCGTTCCATCTTCTCTGTACATTCTCCTCACACACCTTTCCATCGCGATCCTTAATAACCCGAACCTGCTGTACATCCTTCCCATCTCGATCCCTCTGCCTTGCTAACCTGTACAAGTTCTTCTTTCCTTCTCTAGTGTCTAACATAGTGTACAACTCATCATATCTCTGTTCCCCTCACCAACATGTCCATTAAAGTCTGCGCCTATCACTACTCTTTGTCCTCTGGAAATACTCACAATTACCTCATCTAACTCACGCCAGAACCTCTCATTCTCTTCAAACTCACAATCTACTTTTGGGGCATAACCACTTACAACATTCACCACCAACCCTTTAATTTCTAACTTCAGACTTCACCCTGTCTGACACTCTTTGCACCTCCAGAACATTCTTCACAAACTTTTCTTTCAGGATCACCGCTACCCCATTTCTCCTCCTATCCACACCATGATAAAACAACTTGAATCCCGAACCAATACTACGAGCCTTGCTACCCTTCCACCTGATCTCCTGTACACACAATATATCCACCTTCCTTCTTTCCATCATATCAACCAGCTTTCTACCTTTTCCTATCATTGTCCCAACATTCAGCGTCCCTATTCTCAGTCCTACACTCTTGCCTTTGCTTTTCTCTTTTGGTCTATTCACGCATGCTCCCCCTCTTCTCCTTTGACCAACATCAGCCCAATTTCCGCGGGCACGTGGTGGTAGTTGTTAACCCCGGCCTTGACCAATCCGGTATAAAATCAGGACAGATGATTTGCATATTTTCTGACACAACCCTCTCTATTTATCCAGGCTGGGGATTGGCACCGAAGTCACTGGCTTGTGACCCCTGTGGGTAGATTCAGTTGAATAATAAATGAGAAGTGTAAATCACTCTGAATAAAGACATCCCTGGACATCTGCTGCCGGATAAATCAGACTGATTGTTTTACCAGCAAGCGTACAATATTGGATCTAATTATCGGGTTTTAATTTAGTTATCGGAGCATGAAAAGACATGATTTTCACCTTTATTGCCTAATAAAATATCTTGCATCCCTAATTTATATTTGAACTTATTGTAAAAGTTGAATATTCAAGCAAAGTATATGGTTTAATTGGTGAAATAAAATTACAGCCCTATTAAAAGGTGAGGTAATTTGCTTGTTCTATTTATCAGTTATAAAAGGGGTAGCTTACTATTTTAACCTACTGTATGAGATAAAATAATTGTAAAATAATCGCTTCAATAATCATTGGTTAATCAGCTACCAAAATAATCACATGTTGCATCCCTAGTTGCTTTGCGTGTTAGTCTTCCCCTGTATCCCCGGAGTCCAGAACTTTTCTGCTGCCAGTCTGAGATGGTGCTGTTAAGCAAAATATATTTTATTAATGTGTTAGTTGATGTGTTAGATACTTATGTTAATATATAAGTTAATATATATGAATTTTATTCTCTTCATTTCTCTAAAATGTTTATTCTTGTTTTTTATGGGGGTTGTATCACGCTATCACATCCTGATTAAATTTTTCAAAGCACAACAGTCTGCGGTGTAAATACTTGTGTATTCACTACAGTACAACTCTGCTGTGTGTGTTTGCAGTCGAAGGTGCATCAGTGACGCTGGCTGTGGTGAAAGTAAAGCAGCTTTAAGTCGCCTCTTATCCACATGGTGGCGATGTTCAGTGCCGCGACCCCTGTGGATCCCATGGCACCGTGTGTGAGGGTGTGTGCGTGGGAACTCGGACTTGTTTACGGACAAACCCTGATTGTTTAGGTACCTGATACAACTGGTCATTTTCATAACTGCATTTCACAGAAAACACACACGTACAGAGATTAAGTGTGTCGTTTTCTACATCATACGTCCACAGTAAGGATCCAATGTGCACCGGATCTAAAGTGCACTTAGATCATCATGCCTGGACCTGGAGCTTCTGATGAGGAAAAAAAACAGACAAACAAAACAAAGCGTTTTACCAAGGAAATATTTTCTAGATGCTTTTTGGTGAGCTGTATTTTTCTAGAAAGGGGAATTCAGGTTTTTGAGTATTTCGGAATTCTTATATCACTAGTGTTACTAAGGAATACAACTTTCAGGACTCGAATACACTTCAGAAAGCAAACAAGCATAGTGTTACATTTTTGTATAATAATTTATCCCACATATGAGTTTTCCTAAGTTAGCATTGCTCAAAGGTATATTTTATGTCATTATGAAAAAATAAGTATTATTATAATAATAGCCACTTTATTTCTTGGAAAGATGAGTGCACATCAGTTGTTTTTTTTTTTTTTATATTTATTATTAATGTCTCTTAACGCTTAGAAATCCAGCTCTTTTTCTTTCTTATGATTGACTTAAGCTCTTGTGTGATATTAAGAGGCTCTCAAAATCAGAATGAGGAAAAGGTTTCTTCAGGAACAGGTGTTATAAAGGAAATGTCAGCTGGGAGAAATCAGAGTGACTCCAGCTGAGCGAGGTTCCACGAAGTGTTTAACATAAACTTTATTCTGAAGTCCTGACCTGCTAGTTGCACTTACACTTTTTTTTCTTTGTCCGTCTAAAAAAGGTTTGTTTGTAAAATGCTTTGTTCACTTAAAACGGCTATTTAATTTGAATGTTCTGTTATCATGGCAAATTTAATACGAATTTAATGATTCCTATTTATAATTTTATAATAATTATAATAATAATAATAATAAATAAAAAAAAAACAACCCAACAAACATCCCTCTAGGATTTCACAACTTTTAAGCCAATCCCTATGCATTCTGCATGACTGTATTTTTATCTATTTACCACAACTATTTTTTTGCTCATTGTAAAGCCTCGCCCAAAACATAAGAAGCATGACACCAAACAAACTTCCCTGTTTCTGATTTTAAACATGCGGACATGCAGCTATAATTTTCTCCATTTACCAAACAAAATGGTAAAAACATTTACCATTGACCAGGCAAAGCATTTTCATGTAGACATGTTCCTTCACACCATGCTGCAATTTTGTGCTAGAATTTACTTAATTTCCCATATGCAACAAAACACCTAAAACATTACAACATGCATCACAATTTGTTTTAGAAAAGCTGCTGTAAAATCAGCGGTTTTAATCTGCGGCTAAAACAGAGTGTGACAAAATTCTAAAATGACAGACTCTGATTTATTAATGTTATTATTGTTATTATTATTATTATTATTATTATTATTATTATTAGGGGTGCACGATATGAACATTTTTAACCGATACTGATAATCGATAATTAAGTCATTTTCATGTCCGATTCTGATACAGATACCGATAAACAATGTGTTTCTTATTTTTATATTATAATGTTTATATAACCCGCAGTTTGTGCATTTGGAGAATAGAACTCTAAGATACATTGATTAGTAGTTTTAGCTGAACTATAATAACAAACAGTCCTGACTCTACAAATGATTTTATTTTTGTGTAAAACACCAGGAATAATTTATTGTAAATTTGGATTAAACTTCAAATTCAAAAATTATGACAATCACATGTGTAGTTAAAACAGCTGCAAGTTTTATCAAGAAGCAGCCCAAATATTACAGTTCTGTCTGACTTCATCAAAAGGAGATCACATGAGCAGAAACCCACCCTATTTGGCAACACAGGCTGCAGCCGCTTGCACTCAGAAAGCAGATGAATCTCTAATAAATCAGATTAATTGATTGACTTACCAGCAAGCGAAACATTATCGCTTTCATTCATTTATTAGAGCAATAAAAATGCCATCATTTTCACCCATATCGCCCAATAATTTATCTGGCTGATAGATATTGTGCATCCCTAATTATTAATATTAAGCTATAAACCTGAACGCTACAGCGTTAAAATAAGGATTTTTTTTTTTTTTACTTAAGCATACATTTTCTCTCAGTGTCACTTAAAAGTTTAACTTTGACCTTTTCCCACTAATGTTCTTTATAATATTTCTTCTCTTGTTAAGACAATTTGTAAGGATCAATGTTTTGCACTTTTTTCTCTAAACAGGATTTTTTTCTGTGTGTAAAGTTCTAATGAGGTGCAGTCGGACGACTGAGCAAAAATCCCTGTACAGTTTTGTCTGTAAGATTAAACACTGTGAAAGGAATGCGGAATGTGTGAGGATGTAACTGTGGGATACCGAACGTCATACCGTCTGCTGTGCCAGTCAAACCCCTGTCTTGTGTGTGTCCTTTATTATCACCTTACTGCCTTGCTGCTATGCAAAATTGGCCTTAGGTCAATTACCAGAGCTCGAACCTGTGCAGCTTTTTTCCCCCTTCAGCTGATCGTGTACCGTGCTTCCGCAAAGAACTCAGGTTGGTGCGATGAGATTCTACACAGCACACAATCCTGCAGCTCTCCAGACTCTGAAATTCAGTCCATGTTGTTTTTTTGTCCTGTCTCACTGCAATGACCAGCGCTGTCAATGCTACACGGAGGCTGAGAACATTTACAGCTGTTGAACAGAACTCAGAAGTGAGTAATGAGCTGAACCCTTAGTGCTCTGACTGCACACCAAAGTCGTCCTTATGTTATTTAATCCAGCACAAAATCATGAAGAGTTTTTATAATCTGTTCTGAAGGTCTGCGCATTACTGCGTGTTACGCATATTTCATGACCTGCTGGAATGGACCCGTTTCTCCCTCTTTATTCTTCTTCCTTTTTTTTCTTCTTTTTCTTCTTCTTTTTATTTTTTCTCTTTTTTTTTTTCTTTTTCTTCTCCTTTTTCTTTTTTCCTTTGTTTCTTCTTTATCTCCTTTTCCCCTTTTTTTCCTTTTCATTTTTACTTCTTCTCCTCCTTCTTTCTTTTTACTTCTTATATTTTTCTACCTCTTATTTGTCCTCTTTTTTTGCTCCTTTTTTCTTCCACTTCTTTGTCCTCTTTTAGTTCTTCTCGTTTTTTCTTCTTTTCTTCTTTTCCATCATCATCTTCTTCTTTATTGGCACAACAGACATTTTACTATATAAAAAAGTATCATCATCATATTATTTTTCACCTTCTTTGGGATGTTGGTAGCTCAGTGGGGAAGGCATTGGTCTGCTGACCAGAGGATTGTGGGTCCAATACCCAGGACCACTAAGCTGCCACTACTGGGCCCCTGAGCAAGGCCCTTAAATCCACCTGTTAAATGCCAGAAATATGAATGCTGCTTCTTCTCCTCATCTTCTTGCTTCTCTTTCTCTGTCTTTGGTTCTTTTGTTCTTCCTGTTCTTGTTTTCCTATCCCCTCTCAAACACATTCGTACACCGTACTCTTAAACGTTCCAACTGTCACACTTCCTGAACAGCAGTGCTCCTGATGGTCTTGTGCACAAGGACAGGAACACCCCCCCTCCTCCTTTTTCTATCCCAAAGTGATTTGTACAGAATTTATTCTCAGGATTAAAATATATGTAAGGGACAAACAATCATCCAAATTTATATAGACACCTGCAGCAGACACTAAAGTGTACCAGGCCATCTAGCACCAAATTTACAGATTCAAATGATCAAGATTTTAAAACATGTTTATCAATTTAATGAAACATCCTGATTTCTTTCCACTATTACGAAACTAAAGCTGTGTTTTTATTGTAGAGGTTCAGTACTGTACCATAGGCTGTCTGCTGTTGCTCATGTAAGGTCAGAGGTTCTGCAAACAAATGTGTCATTTTATTTTACAGAATTTATTGTTGAAAATGACCTTTGCTCACTTTTACAGAAAACACACACAGACAGTTATGGTGAAGTAGAAAAATAGGAATGAATATTGTATACTGCAGTTATGTTTAGTCTCTCTCTCTCTCTCTCTCTGTCACTGTCCTGGGGTGACCTTTCCGAATGTATCGATGAAGGTCATGTGGTTCAGCACCAGTCAGTCCTAAGCACTGTGTTTCAGTGTACAGTCATCTCCGCAATGCTGATGTCGGAAAGCCTGGGTCATGTGACCTGTTGCTTTTACATCTACTGATAAATCTATTTTCTCCAGCAGGTGTGTGCATATGACTACTTTGCTTTTTATTTGTGAATGTCAATAGTAGGAAAAGGCAAGCTTTTTTTAAATAAAAAATTTGATACCTAAATTAACATATTCAGCGTGTCCTTTGACCTTTCTCGACCTGTCGCTCTGCACATTCTTATTATGTAAAGGTGTGTTTTCAGGTTTCACATGTTGTTTTATGCATTTCAAGTGTTACATAAATCGTTTCAACAACTATATTGATTCAGTTGTCTTGTTATTTATACCAAGCAATGTGTCGGTTTTAATATTGTCCATGATAAGGAATTTTATTAAGGCATTTTAATTGAGAAAAATCTTAACCTTACAATCTTAATGGAAAAGAAAAGAAACACTATGCTTCTCACGTCTCTCTCTCTCTCTCTCTCTATCTATCTATCTATCTATCTATCTATCTATCTATCTATCTATTTACATATATATATATATATATATATATATATATATATATATATATATATATATATATATATATATAGATATATATATAACAGTTTTAACAGTTAGAGACAGAAGTTAGAAGTAAATTAATTAATTAATTTTAATAAATTAAATTAATTTGCATTTTAATAAGTAAAAAAATTATTCAACCCTTTATTCAAATCGGTAGAAAATCTGGCAATCACAGAGTTCAGACGTTTCTTGTAGTCGGCCACTAGGTTTGCACACATTTCAGGAGGGATTTTATCGCACCCCTCTTTGCAGATCCTCTCAAAGGCAAACCTTCAGCCCCCTCCATAGAGTTTATATAAGATCAAGGTTTGAAGACTGTCTAGCTTACTCCAGGACTTAATGTGCTGCTTCTTAAACCACTCCCTTGTGGTCTTGGCTGTGTGTTTTGACACCAGACATAGAGTCAGTGTAAGGACATTAAAATAAGAGTTATGTGGTGATATAAAATAGTATTGTCAGCCTCAAATTTAACCTGTTTTATTTGCTTAGATTTGTTTAGATTGTTTGTCTTATTTTTATTCACTGATTAAAATTTACATGGTGTGACAGAATTCTGTAAATAGTTTTTATATCAAGCCATATAAGCGAGAATACCACACATAATAAACACAACACAAGGGTGTCTGCTAAATGGCAAAAATGTAGTTTAAAGGGCCCCATGAAATGTGTGTTGGTGTTATGTGTACACAACCACCCGATCATCCTATTACCCAAATCAGCCCTAACCCTGAAACCCTAACCCCAATGCTAACCCTTAATCCTAACCCTAACACAACCCGAACCCCAACCCCCTAACTTCCAACCCTAAACCTTAACCCTGACCCTTAATACCTAACCTTAACCCTACCTTTACCATAACCCCAATCACCATGCCTAATGTCCAACCATAACCCTAATTACAACTCTAACTTAACCCCTAACCCTAACCCTACCCCTAAATCAACCTGAACCTTAAGGCCTACTATTAACCCCTAATCTTAAAGCAACCTTAACCCCTTAACACCCTAACCCTAACATCTAACCCTAAACCCTAAACAAAAAATACATTTCTAAAAAGAATTTCTGTGAAATCAAAGGTTGATTGAAAGTTGGTGTAAGTTTTTTCCACAGGTCTCTCTGTCTGTCACATACATACACACCATGCAAACACATTTCAATATTCTCTTTTCTCTCTCTCTCTCACTCACACACACACACACACACATTGCATTTAAAGTCTATTTAAAAAAAAAAATTAACCCTAACCGTACCCCTAATCACCAACCCTAATCCTAACCCCAAAAACTAACCTAACCTCTAACACTAACCCCTGATCGTAACCCTAACCTAACCCTAAACCTTAACCGTAACCCCTAAGCCAACCCTAACCCTAAATCAACCTGAACCTTAACCCCTAACGCTAACCCCAATCCCTACTCTAAAGCAAGCCTAACCCCAACCCCTAACCCTAATCCCCTAAACCTAACCTGACCCTACATTTTTAATAAGAATTTCTGTGAGGTATAGTTACCTAACTTAACATATACATACAGGTTTCTCTGTCTGACACACACAAACAGCATGCAAACACATTACAACATGCTCTCTCTCTCTCTGTCTCTCTGTCTCCCTCTTACACACACACTGTATTTAAAGTCTCTTTTTTCCAGCAATTCACAACATTTAAATACTTTCCATCAGTTCTCTGTCTTCCTTTCACACACAAACTGACACATACTGACTTTCCATGTGACATTTAAATTTAAATACATTTAAATACTCTCTCTGTGTCCCACACACACACATTTAATGCCTTTTACTTTCACACACAATAAAATCTCACTCATCATAATACTCACACACACACACACACACACACACACAGAAGCACTGTAACAGAAGCAGACAAGGTTAGAATTAATCAGAATCACTTTTATTCCAGAAGGTAATCAACAACAGAAAATATTTTGTTTGTAGAAAACTTAGAGTCTTTAAAAACAAAGCAGAACTTAAGAAAACACAGGATTACCCAGAACAGGTCAAAATACCAGGGTTCCTAAATAACGCCTAAAGCGTTTACAAGTCTTTTAGTCCAGACAGAGAACTGGTGGAAGATCAGGGTTTAAATAAGGTGAATGGCTGATGAGGAAAACAAGATGCAGGTGCGAGGTACTCTGGCGAGAGTTAGCGGTGGAGTAAGGAGGAGTCTGGTGTATCTGTGACACACACACATTAAATGATTAATCTCTAACAGACAAGCACAATAATCTTTCTTTTGCCCTTTTACACACACACACACACACACACACACACACTAGTTAAGTACTGAGTGTGTACTAAATGAGTGCTGAATAAGGACTAAATAAGTTCTGATAGTGTAAAAAATAAGTACCAAGTTAGTACTAAGTGTGTACTGAATGAGTACAGTGTGTATTGAATGAGTACTGTTTGCTGAATATGTACAGGATAATTATTTATTAAGTATTAGCTGTACTAAATAAGTACTGAATCAGATCTGGATATTTACTGTGTGTGTGTACTGAGTGTATACTGAATGAGTACTGAATGAGTACTAAATAAGTACTGAGTTTACTGAATGAGAACTTAGTGTGTACAGATTGAGTATTGAGTGGGTACTGAATATGTACTGAGTAAGTACTCAATGGGTACCAAAAGAGCACTGAGTGTGCACTAAATGAGTACTGAATGAGTACTGAAAACGTACTGAATGAGTAGTGAAAATGTACTGAATGAGTACTGAACAAGTACTGAATGTGTACTGAACGGGTACAGAGTGTGTACTAATTAAGTACTGAGTGCGCACTGAATGAGTACTGAATGAGTAATGAGTGTTAAGTGAATAAGCACGGAATAAGCACTAAATTAGTACTAATTGAGCAATAAATGAGTACTGAATGAGTAATGAGTGTTAAGTTAATGAGTACTGAAGTACTAAATGAGTAATAAATAAGTACTGGGTGTGTACTTAATGAGTAGTAAGTGTGCATTGAATAAAAACTGAGTGTGTACTGAACGGATACCAAATGAGTAAAGAATTAGTACTGAGTGTGTAGTAAATAAATACTGAGTGTGTACTGAGTATTCAATGAGTACCAAAAGAGAACTGAGTACGTAGTGAATGTGCACTAAATGTGTACTGAGTGTGTACTGAAATAGTACTGGGTATGTACTGAATGAGTATTGAGTGTGTTCTGAACTAGTACTAAATAAGTCCTGGGTGTGTACTGAATAAATAGTGAACAAGTACTGAATGAAAACTATGTGTGTACTGAATAAGTACTGAAAAAGTACTGAGTCTTTACTGATTTTTTTCTTTACTGACTACAATAGTAAATGTGTTTTAGATGAGTGCTAAATGAGAAGTGAGTGTGCATTGAAGTAAAATTGAATAAATACTTAGTGTACACTAAGTGTGTACTGAATGAGTAAGAAATGGGTACAGAATGATTACTGGGTGTGTACTGTATGAATACTGAGTGTTACAAAATGAGAACTGAGTGTGTACTGAATAAGTATTGAATAAGTACTGGTTAAATACTGAGTTTATATTAAATGAGTATTAAATGATTACTAAATGAGTACTGAGTATGTACGAAATAAGTACTGAAGGTGTATTAAGTGTACTAAATGAGAACTGGGTATGTACTAAAAAAATTAATGAATGAGTTGTTAACAATTCCTGGGTGTGTACTGAATGAGTATTAAATAAAAATTGAGTGTGAATGAATACTGAATAAATACTGAGTGTGTACTAAATGAGTACTGAATGAGTAGTGAGTATGTACTGAATAAGTACTGAGTGTGTACTAAATAAGTACAGAGTATGTACTGAATGAGTAATAAGTGTGTACTGAAGTAGAACTGAATAAATACTTAGTGTGCACTGAGTGTGTACTGAATGAGTACCAAATGAGTACAGAATGAGTACCAAGTGTGTACTGAATAAATACTGATTGTATACAGAGTGTGTACTGAATAGGTACTAAATTAATATTGAGTGTTAACTGAATTAGTACTGAATAAGTACTAAAATACAAATCATATATTATATATTTACTCTCTGTTGATTATATCAGTAAAAATTACTGGGCAACTTGTTTCATAGACAATTGGAGGAGTTTTAGGGCAGACCAAATAAAAAGAGTGGTGACGCTCTTCTTTCTAGAAATTTGGCAAATAGTCTTAGAGTTGGCACTTACTTAACTGGAGCCCAGGTCAGGAAGCAGACAGACTGGCTAAACCAGTCTGCTAGCTGTCTCACCTTAGAGGCCGCACAGAATTCAGTTAATTCACAGCACATAAATACTCTTTTACCAAGACATAACACTGTAGAGACTGTGTCTGTTCTCCAAACTAGAAAATACAGTAAACATCCAATTTAATCGATTTTTGAAAAATAAAAATTTCACAAAACACAAAGGAACGAACAATAAAGTTTGGTTTACTAAATATCAGATCCTTTTCTGTGAAAGTGCTTTTAGTAAATGATATGATCGCTAGTTATAATCTAGATGTGCTCTGTTTGACAGAAACCTGGCTAAAACCAGATGATTACGTTATTTTAAATGAGTCTACACCCCAAAATTACTGTTATTACTGAGTTCAAAAGGTAAAGGCAGAGGGATTGCATTAACGTATAATAATATTTTCAGTGTTTCTCATAGAGCAGGTTTCACGTTAATCATTGAAGTAATAGTGCTTCATCTAACATTATCCAAAGAAATAGATGCTGATAATAAATTCTGCAACAAAGCGATGATATTTCAGATCATTTCCTAGTCCTGTGTAAACTCAATATAGAACTGTAAAATCTAAAACTGTTACAAGTAAGAACTATTACTTTTATCACAAAAATCTGTTTTGTAAGTAATCTTCCTGATTTATTCCAATTCCCTAGCAAATTCAATAGCTCGGAAAAACTCGATTATTTAATAGAAAATATGGAGACTGTCTTTTCTAGTACTTTAAATACAGTTGCTCCATTACCCCAAACTAAAGATTGCGGCAATCAGTTTGGCACCCTGGTATAATGAGCATACACTCGCCCTAAAGAGAGCAGCCTGAAAAATGGAGCGCAGCTTAAGGAAAACTAAGCTAGAAGTATTTTGTATTGCATGGCGGGAAAGTAGCCTATCCTACAGAAATGCATTAAAAACTGCTAGATCTGATTACTTTTCATCTTTCCTAGAAGTGAGCAAACATTAGGTATTTACTTGATACAGTGGCTAAATTAACTAAAAACAAAGCAACAAAATGTGTTGATATTTCACATCAGCACAACAGTGATGAATTTATGAATATTTATTAGAGTATATATTATAAAATTGTAACCATGCAGCAAACAGCCGCAGATAGTGCACTATGGATCGAGAAACAATTCCACTTATCCACTACTATAGGATAAAAAAAAACTTTATAAGCTCATCAAATTATCTAAACCAACAACATATATGTTAGAACCTATACCGTCTAAGCTCCTATTCCTAAAGTCATAGGTTTGTTTCTGAATACAATTAATTCATCATTGTCATTTCATTGTCATTGTCATTTGCACAATACTGTTGTAATTTGCACATTTAAGTATATATGTGCAAATTACGTCACATAAGTACTGAGTGTGTACTAAATGAGTACTGAGTGTGTACTGTGGTAGAACTAAATAAATGCTGAGTGTGCACTTAGTGTGTACTGAATGGGTACTAAATGAGTATTGAGTGTGTACTAAATGAGTATTAAATAAGTACTGAATGAGAACTTGGTGTGTACTAAATGAGTAATAATATGCACTGAATTTGTACTAATGAGTACAGAGTGTGAACTTAAAGAGTACTGTATGAGTACTGTAAGTACTGAGTGTGTACTGGGGTCTCTTAATTTATAGATATTAACTGAATTGAGGGTTTATTGAGAGTTTAATATTGTCTTTTTTGATGTGATTCTGTAAAGCAGCTTTAAAACAATTTTGTGATTGTTAAAAGCGCTTTATAAATAAAGGTGACTTGACCACTGAATGAGTACTAAATAAGTACTAAGTGTGTACAAAAAATTACTGAGTTAGTACAAAGTGTATACTAAACTGGTAAACTGGTACTGGTAAACTACTGAGTGTATAATAAATAAGTACTGAATGAGTACCAAATGAGTTTAGATGAGTATTATCGAGTCAGTCAGTAGTGTTTACTGAATGAGTACAGAGTGTGAATTGAATGATTAGCAAATGAGTCTTGTTTGAATGCTGAATATGTACAGAATAATTATTAAGTATTAAATTTGTACTGTATGAGTACTAAATCTGATCTGAATATGTACTGAGGGTGTACTGAATGAGAACTGAGTGTATACAGAATGCGTATTGAGTGGTACTGAGTGTAGACTGAATATGTACAAAGTGTGTACTAATTGAGTACTTAGTGTGTACTGAATGAGAACTAAATGAGTACTGAGTGTGTAGTGAATGTTTACTGGATGCATACTGGTGCTACTGAGCAGATGTGTTTTTCTAAGCTCCGCAAAGCTAACATAAAAACTACTTAATTTTCCTAGATTATAACACTTTTTTTACTTTATGTAAAGACGATATTTACTTGAATCGTCTTCAGACATTTCTAGTTTTATTATTTTTCTCCTGTAAGCATGCTAGCCCTGTTCCCACTAGTACTGTTAACATATTTTACTTTGATTGTGCAACTTACTGTTATTTCACCATGTCAGTTGCCTATATGCAACTGACATGTCTGTCTGCCTATATGCTAGTTGATGATTCATTTAAATGGCACGCGGCGTTTGAATGGCTCACGGAGTTGGAGCTTTAGGCCGTAGAAAAACAAATTCGTGACCTGCAGGCCCGGCTGCGACAGCGAAAAGCGCGACTGGATTCATCCCGGACTGAGGTAAATTCAAACAAAGAACTTCCACAACCTCAACCCACAACCGCACCTAGGACACAGCTTGCTCAGGTTTTGTTTACTCCAGTGCCGGGGTACCATGGAGCCTGGATACAGCAGCAGCAGAAGTCGCGAGCCAGGCCCCAAACGAGGACCTCTTCCCCTCCACAGCCACACAGTTTTTGAAACCGCTTTGCCCCTTCCGGAGACGGAATGTGACGCAGTGATCATTAGATTATCATCTGACACATCTGTGCTACCAACACAATAGGTAAGGTGCAAACTCATTGTTTTCCTGGTGCTCATGTTTTCAATGTTGCTGCACAGGTACCTGCAATCGTGACCAACAACATCAGAGCTGTTGAGGCAGTCGGAAGTGCTAAAGAGGTATTTCAGGATTTTGGTGGAAAAAGTATGCCTACAACGCACATTGCCTACAACGAGGATCATTGTGTCATGACGGCTTTCCACAAGTCAACAGGAAGTTAAGTAGAGAATTTCTTTAAATAAATGCTTACAGTCATGGTGTCGAGAGCAGAATATACAATTTGCTAGAACTCCTAGAACTTCTCTCTGACAACATTTCCAGGACACTACGCAACATCTGACTGGTAAGCCATAAATGATATTTCAACTATGATAGCCTCTGTCCAAAATATCAAAATGATACATGTTTACACATAGCTCATCATAAAGAAACTGTGTCTTTTCCCTGAATAGTACGATCTAAAAATAAATTCATTAAAAGATGCATATTAATCTAATCACAATTAAGCCAGGGAAATGCCACGCAAACAAACAAAAACAGGTTCTAAGTTTTGGGCTTCCCAATATTAGGTCCTTTGCAATCAAAGTTTTTTTTGTCCACTATATAATATTTGATAATAGTCTCGATGCATTCTGCATTACCCTAACCTACATTAAACCAAACCATTACATTTGTCTGAATAATTCTACTCTGTCAGGATACCTCTATAAGCATGATGCATGATGTTACTAAGATTTAACTCATTTGAAGTGCTTGTACTCAATGCTACACTCTTACACATATATACAAAACCCCCTGCTATCTATTAAACTGGCCACCATGTATAGACCCCCTGGGCCTTATGCTGATTTTCTTAAAGAATTTGCATATTTTGTATCAGACTTTAATTTTGGTAAAATGTTGATTGTAGGAGACTTTTAACATTTTAGCATTTTTAACAGCTAGATTTATTAATATCATATGGAGGTCACAGATATAGATATTCTACCACAAAGAGATGATAACACAGACCATATATTGTTCACACTACCTGTGGAACAGACTATACACGTCTCTCCATCAATTGATTACGTAGAACTATTATTCTGACCACTAAAAGACAGATTCACAAGTAGTCTGCCTGATCTTTCTCAATTTCTTACTATACCTCTAGATGAAGTAACTAATTGCATAGGCACTATTTTCAATAGCACATTAGACACTGTTGCCCCCTTATGATTAAAAAAGGTTAAAAATAAATCAATTGCACCATAGTACAATAGTCACACCCACACCCTAAAGAGAGCAACCCATAATCCCAAGTGAAAGTGGAGAAAAACGAATTAGAAGTTTTTATAATTGAGTTTAACGACAGTATGTCCAGCTTTGGACAGACTCTTTGGAGTGGCTAGACTAACAAAAATTCTGAATATATCTGAAAACAACACTTTATCGCAATTTAGTAGCGAGGGTTTAATGAATTTCTTCACCGAAAAAATTGATAGTATCAGGTACAAAATTGTGGATGTCCAACCTTATAGCATCTAGTGAGACAGTCTGCAGTGCTTTACAAGTATAGGACAGGAAGAGCTATATAAACTTATTACCACAGCCAAATCAACAACATGTATGTTATATATGTTATATGTTATATAAATTGCTAAAAGATGTGATTCATACAGCTGGAAAACCTCTTCCAAACATTATTAATTCTTCACTATATTTATTTCATGTCCTAAAACCCCTCGATTTAGCAATTATTAGACCTCTTATTTAATCTAGATCCTAATGAATTATTAAATTACAGACCAATTTCAAACCTTCTGTTTAAGTCAAGTCAAGTCATCTTTATGTACATAGTGCTTTTAACAATCAGGATTGTTTCAAAGCAGCTTTACAGAAATACTTCAGAAACAACAATAATAATCACTCACTATTTACTATTGAACAGTCAATATGATTGTTATCCAGAAATTTTAAGTCCCCAACTAGGCAAGCCAGAAGCGACGGCAGCAAGGAACCAAAACTCCATCGGTAAAAGAATGGAGAAAAAAACCTTGGGAGAACCAGACTCAGTCCGGGGGTCAGTTCTCCTCTGACCAGATAAACCAGTAGGTTACCTGTGCTGCAGCAAAGTTTCTCTGGTCTTGTCCAGGTGGCTTGTTAGAAGACAAGACAAACTGCCTTATTGTCTCCAAGTGATGGTGACAACGGTGAGCTTGGAATAACAAAGAACAGGCATATGTTAGTGTAGATGCAATTTGACTGGTGATAGACAAATATATTATGTGTTATTGGTGGTGTTTGGGGGTTCCAGTTGACCTGACTAATGCAGCCTACATTATGTGTAGGCCAGGTTAAAGAGATGTGTTTTTAATCTAGTTTTAAACTAGCAGAGTGTGTGTGCCGACTGAACAGTGGGTAAAGGGCACATTTAGGCCCTAGATAAGAGAAGGATCTTAAACCCACAGTTGATTCTTTAATTTTAGGTATAATCAAATTGTCTGAGTCCTGAGAACGCAGCGAATGTGGAGGACTATAATAGGATAGGAGCTCACTCAGGTACCGAGGTGCTAAAAAATTTAGGGCTTTATAAGTAATTAATAAAATTTTAAAATTTATTCAATATTCGATACCGGGCTAATATGATCATATTTTTTAGTTCTAGTAAGAACTCTAGCTGCTAGCTGCTTTGGACCAGCTGAAGTTTGTTTAGTAGGCATGCAAAAGAACCACCCAGTAAAGCGTTACAATAGTCTAATCTTGAGGTCATGAATGAATGGACTTTAATTTCAGCATTTGACCTTGATAGCATAGGTTTCCTAAGTTTCTAACTAACGATGAAGGTTTGACAGAGCAGCCATCAAATGTTAGGCAGTGATTTAGATTAATAGAGGCAGAGGCTTTATTGCCGATAATTAACACCTGTTTTTTCAGGATTCAGCAATAACAAATTATTTTTCATCCAAGCAATATGATGCCTCTTCATTCACTGCTACAAATTGTTGGTGGTCAGATAAGTAGGATTTACACCATGCTAACGCACTTCCACTGATGCCAACAAGGCTTTCTAATCTATTTAAAAGAATGTTGTGGTTGACAGTGTCAAATGCAGCACTGAGGTCCAATAGCACTAATCGGGAAAGACAACCATTATCAGCTGATAGCAGCAGGTCATTTGTAACTTTAATTAGAGCAGTCTCAGTACTGTGACAGGATCTAAATCCTGACTGGAAATCTTCATAAATATCGTTTTTCTCTAAGAAAAAAAAATGTTAGTAAAGATACAACCTTCTCAAGTATCTTGGGAGGTTTGAGATCGGTAATTAACTAGATCTTTTGGATCAAGTTTTTTTAATGAGCGGCTTAATAACAGCTAGTTTAAATGTTTTGTGAATGTATTCTATTGACAACGATGAATTAATTATATTCAGGAGCGGACCTATGACTTCAGGAATTACCTCCTTTAGGAGCTTAGACGGAATTGTGTCTAACATACATGTTGGTTTAGATGATTTAATAAGTTTATAAAATTCTTCCTCTCCTATAGTAACGAATTGGTGGAATTGGGGGATCTATGGCGCATTATCTGATGCGATACTGTGGTTGTCTGCTGTTCACAATTTTATCTCTAATAGTATCAATCTTTGAATTAAAGTAATTCATAAATTCATCACTGCTGTGCTGATGGGGAAATGTGACACCTGTTGATGCTTTGTTATTAGTTAATTTAGCCACTGTATTGAATAAATACCTAGGGTTATATTTGTTCTCTATATTTGAGATGAAAAGTAATCAGATCTAGCAGTTTTTAAAGCATTTCTGTAGGACAGGTTACTATCCCGCCATGCAATACGAAATACCTCTAGTTTAGTTATTCTCCAGCTGCGCTCCACTTTTCGCGCTGCTCGTGTGTGCTTATTATACCACGATGCCAAACTATTATCATTTGTCATTTTTAAGGGTAATAGTTATGAGTAGGACCTGAAACGTGTTGTCTAACTCCAATAGAGTTCAGGATCTCTAAAAACGCTGATCGCAGAGCATTTTTGTCATTTTCAATATGGATAATAAAATCACCAACAATTAAGACTTTATCTGCGGCCAGCACTAAGTCTGTTAGAAAATCACCAAATTCTTTGATAAAGTTTGTATGGTGTCCTGGTGGCCTGTATACGGTAGCCAGTACAGGAGATTTATTATTAGCATATTAGCAGCAGCATTACTTCAAATTATTTATACCTAAAACCTGCTCTCTGAGAAACACTGAAAATATTATTATAAATTGATGCAACCCCTCCGCCTTTACCTTTTGGATGCGGCTCATGTTTATAAAAGTAATTTTGGGGTGTAGACTCATTTAAAATATACATAATCATCTGGTTTCAGCCAGGTTTCTGTCAAACAGAGCACATCTAGATTTTAACTAGTGATCATTTCATTTATAAAAAGCGCTTTAGCAGAAAGAGACCTGATATTTAGTAAACCAAACTTCATAGTTTGTTTCTCTGTGTTGCATAAATTTTTTATTTGTCGAACATCGATTAAATTGTTTTGATTAAGCTGGTTTGGGCGCTTATTATTTTCTAGTTCTGGGAACAGACCCAGTCTCTATAGTGTGATATCTTCTGAGATTCTCTATGTGCTGTACATTAACTGAATTCTGTGAGGGGTGTGAGGTGAGGCGGCAAGCAGACGGACGGTTTAGCCAGACTATCTGTTTCCTGACCTGGGCTCTAGTTAGTCAAATGCCAACTCTAAGACTATTTGACAAATTTCTAGACAGAAGAGCGGCACCACCCCAGAAGGGATGAATACCATCTCTTTTAATCAGGTCAGGTCTGCCCCAAAAACTCCTCCAATTGTCTTTAAAAACTGTTATTTCGCGGGCACCATTTAGACATCCAGCTATTAAGTGATGACAATCTGCTATGTATCTCATCACCACGTACTTGCGAATTTACACACCTCTTTAAAATAATTTTTGGTGATCTCTGATCACATCATTAGCGCCGGCATCAATAACAATCTTAGTGAATTTATGCTTAGCATTAGCCAGAACTTTTAAATTTGCCAAAATGTCAGGTGCTCTGGCTCCCAGTAGACATTGGACTATGGTAGCTGGAGTCTCTATTTTCACGTTCTGTACAATAGAATCACCAATAACTAGAGCTCTTTCATCAGGTTTCCCAATGGGTGCGTCACTGAGTGGGGAGAACCTGTTTAATGTTTTAATCGGAACTGAAGAGCAGTGTTTTGACCCTCGACTATGCCGCCTCACAGTCACCCAGTTGCCCTGCTGCACAGGCTCTAGAATCAAAACTAGATCATAGTTCCCTGAACTAGTCGCATCCGAAACCGAATCTACAGCCCTTAAATTCTCTTACTGTTCTAAATTAAAGTTTGGATGCGTGTCTCTAATTCTAAAACCTACTCTGTCAGCCTGTACTGACTGTGTAGTGAATAAGTTTGAAGTTTGTACTGAATGAGAATTGAGTGTGTACTGAATAAGTAATGAGTGTACTGAATGAGTACTGAGTGTTTACTAAATGAGTACTAAATATATACTGAAAAGGTACTAAATGTATACTGAATAGGTACTGAATAAATACAGAGTGTGTAATGAATGAGTGTGTTATAAACTGAATGGATAGCAAATAAGTACAGAATGAGTACCGATTGTGTACTGAATTGTGAGTGAGTACCAAAGGAGTACTAAGTGTGTTCTGAATGTGCATTAAATGAGCACTAAGTGTGTACTAAATAAGTACTGGGTATATTTTCAATGAGTAATGAGTGTGTACTGAATAAGTACTGGTTGAGTACTAAATGTATACTGAATGTGTACCAAATCAGTAATGAATAAGTAATTAGTGTGTACTAAATGAGAATTAAATGAGTACTAAATTAGAACCTAGTGTGTACTGAATGAGTATGGAATAGTACTGTTCGAGTGGGGAATATGTAATAAAAATTATTGAGTTTGTACTGAATGAGTACTGAATGAAAACTGAGTGTGTACAGAATGAGTTTTAAGTGGGTACTGGGTGTGTACTAAAAACAAACTGTGTACTAAATGAGTACTGAGTATGTATTGAATAAGTTCAAAGTTTGTACTGAATGACAATTACATTGACATTTACATTTGCAGCATTTGGCAGACGCCCTTATCCAGAGCGACTTACAATATTCCTTGTTATACAACTGAGCAATTGGGGGTTGGGGTCCTTGCTCTGTCCTGGCTTGCTGGGGCTGGGAATTGAACCTACAACCTTCGGGTTGGTAATCCAACACATTTACATTTACATTTGCAGCATTTGGCAGACGCCCTTATCCAGAGCGACTTACAATATTCCTTGTTATACAAAAACTGAGCAATTGGGGGTTAAGGGCCTTGCTCAGGGGGCCCAACAGTGGTGGCTTGGTCAAGCTGGGAATCGAACCTACAACCTTCGGGTTGGTAATCCAACACCTTAACCATGAGCCACCACTTCCCCCCAACACCTTAACCATGAGCCCCCCCTCCCCCCCATTATTGATAAAGAAAAAATATTTGCATGTACTCCCAAAATTTTGTATTTTTTGTTTGTATTTGAACATTGGCAGAAATGTACAAATAATACTTTTATTAAATTATGGACCAGTTTTAAGAAAGTGAAATGGTTTTTAACATGAACGGTACTGGTTTGGTGGTGGGGGGATAAACTACTGCGCAACTGAGTAAAACAGACAAGTATAAAAAAGAGCACTAAGTGTGTATTGAATAAATACTTTGAATAATACTTTGTGTACCGAGTACTGAGTGGGTACTGATAGAGTACTAATTGTGTACTGAATAAGTACTGAATACATATTGAATGAGTAATAAGTATATATTGAATAAATACTATGTACTGACTTACACATAAATACTATGTACGATGTACTGAAGACAACTGGATGTACTGAATGAATACTGGATGAGACTGAAGTTGTACTGACTGGTGAGTACTGATGAGTGGTACTAGTGGTATACTAAACTGATACTGAGTGTGTACTAAACTGAGTACTAAATAAGTACTGACTGGGGTATACTGAATGGTACTAAACTGAGTGTGTACTAAATACATACTTGTATAGTGAATAAGTACTGAGTGTGTAGTGAAAATGAAAATTGTGGGGTCAAAGTGTACTGAATACAGTACTGAATAGACACTGAGAGTATGTAGTAAGTTCAAAGTTTCTACTGAATGAATATTCAGTGTTTACTGAATAAAAATTCAGTGTGTACTGCTGTAAGTGAACTGTACTGTACAGTATACTGATGAGTACGTACTGAAGTACTGAATGAGTACCGAATAACTAAATGTGTACCGAATAAACGGGTACGATACTGAGTGGGTACTGAGTGTGTTACCTAACTGTACTATCAGTTTACTGAATAAGTATGGGTTGTGATGTTTAACATATTGTGTATTGGATGAATATAAGTCTTGTGACTGTGTGTACTACGGATATCAGTACTGGAAGGAAAAAGTGTGATGTACTGGACAAGTGTGTAACCAAAGATAGTACCAAATGCACAAATGTACTGACTATGTGTATTGAAAATATAGTGTGTGATCTACATGTGTAGTGTGTACTTACTGGTGGTGTATGAACTGAATGAGTCTTTACTGAATGAGAACTGAGTAAGTACTGAATAAGCACTGAATGAGTGCTGGGTTTACTAAATGAGTATGGAATAGGAACTGCGTTTGTACTAAATGAGTACCGAATGAGTACTGTTTGAGTTAGGAATATGTACTAAAAAAATTATTGAGTATTACGTTTGTACTAAATGAGTACTAAATGAGATTTTAATGTGTACTGAATCAGTACTGAATGTGCACTTAATAACTACTGTATGAGTACCAAGTGTGTAGTGAATGAGTGTGTACAAAATGAATACTGAGTGTGTACTGAATGAGTACAAAATGAGTATTAATGAGTGAGTAAGTACTGAATGAGTAGTGAACAAGTACTAGGTGTGTATTGAATAAGAATTTAATGGGTATTGAATGAGAATTGAGTGTGTACTGAACGAGTACCGAATAAGTACTGTTTGAGTGCAGAATATTTGCTAAATAATTGTTGAGTATTGAATGTACTGAATAAATATTGAATCGGCACTGAGTGTGTACCAAATGAGTCCTGTTTGAGTGGGGAATATGTACTGAATAATGAGTGAGTGAGTATTGAATGTATTGAATGAGTATTAAATGAGTACTGAGTGTGTATTGAATAACTAGCAAATAATTACAGAGTGTGTACTAAATGAGAACTGGGTGTACTGAATGGATAGGTATAGAATAAGTATAGAATGAGCACTAAGTGTGTATTAAATAAATACTGTGTGTACTGAGTGAGTACCAAAGGAGTACTAAATGCATACTGAATGAGTATACTAAATGAGTATTGAGTGTGTACTAAATGAGAACTGAATAAGTGCTGAATGTATACTGAATGAGAACTGAGTGTGTACTGAATACATACTAAATAAATACTGAATGAGTACTAAATAAGTACTGTGCACTGTGATTACTCTGTGTGCTAAATAAGTTCTAAATAAGCAGTGAATGTGTACTGAGTAGATACTGAAGGAGTACTAAGTACTGAGTTTGCCATGAATGAGTACTGAATGAGTATCGAGTGGTTACTGAATAATTTGTGTATTGAGTAAATATTGAGTGTGTACTAAATAAGTACTAGATAAGTACTGAGTGTGTACAAAATAAGAACTGAGTGTGTACTAAATAACTACTGAGTGTTTACGTAATGAGTATGGAGTGTGAACATAACATAATTATATAATTATATGTATAACATAATTCAGTACCCACTTAGTACTCCTTAAGTACTTTTTCAGTATGCATCCAGTAATCATTTAGTACACACTCAGTACCTATTCAGTTCAGTACAATTCAATGGGATTCAGTGCTTATTTAGTACTCATTTAGTACTCCTACAGTACACAGCCAGCACTCATTCAAAGCAGACTCAGTTCTCACTGATTACACACTTAGTTCACATGATATTCATTCTGTACACAGTACTAATTCATTCAATGAGTACTAAATAAGTACCGAGTGTGCAATGGATAACTACTGATTGTGTACTGGATGAATACTGACTGGTACTAAAGGAGTACAGAATTATTACTGTTTGAGTACTTAGTGTGTGCTGAAATAAGCACTGAAGGTGTACTAAATGAGTACTGAATATGTACTGAGTGTGAACTGAATGACTACTAAGTGAGAACTGAGTGCGTACTGAATGAGAAATAAATATGTATTGAGTGTGTACAGAATGAGTACTGAATGGGTATTGTGTGTGTACTGAATCAGTACTAATATGTACTGAATGAGTACTAAGTGTTTACTGATTTACTATTGAGTGTGTACTGAATTAGTACTGAGTGTGTACTAAATGAGTGCTAAATAAGTACTGAGTGTGTACTAAATTAATACTGAGTGTGTACAGAATGAGTACTGAATGGGTACTGTATGTGTACCGAATCAGTACTGAGTATGTTTACTGATTTAGTATTGAGTGTGTACTGAATAATTACTGAGTGTGTACTGAATAAGTACTAAATAAGTACTGATGTGTTCTGAGTGTGACCTGAATAAGTACAGAAGTGGTACTGTTTGAGTAATGAGTTTGTACTGAATGAGCACTGGTTAAGTACTAAACGTGCACTAAATAATTATTGAGTGAGTACTGAATTTGTCCCAGCTGACTCGTCCCCATGCCAGGATCTTGCAATCACCTTGGACAATTCGCTGATTTTCTCTTCAACCCCTGCTTGCAACCTAGGGGTAATTATGGCAATGAATTATCCTTTTCCACACATGTTGCTTACCTGACATGATCCTAAAGGTTTATCCGGAGAATTAGATCATTCTTACCTAATCAGGCCACTCAGTTGCTTGTGCAGTCTTTTGCAATTTCTGAACCAGTCCACTACAACTCACTCCTGGAAGGTCTACCTCTGAGTGCAATTCGTCCTCTGCAGATTATTTAGTTTTTACACACCACCTTATTGCTGAGCTCCCTTCACTGGTCCCCATGCTACATGCATCAGATTCAAGATTCGCCTACAAAGCCAAACATGGAGCAGCACCCTCCTTTCCACCACTCCACCACTCCATGCTCGACTAGTGCCAGCATCCCCTAGTAGCAGGTAGGTAGGTCTGCTTTAAGACTTTTCTTTGTTCTTGCACAATGAAGGATGAACTTCCCATCAATGTCAGAACAGCAGAGTCACAGGCTGTCTTCAAGAGACAATTGAAGGCACACCTTTTTCTCTTTTTTGAAATGAAAAAATGGTATCTATGCCGCTCCTTTCAACAGTTTTTTGTGGGTTTTTACACTTTATGATTTGTAATTTAATGATCTAATGTGTGGTTTGTAATTAATGATGTAACTTAAAGCACTTTTTGTTATGTCGCTCTGGACAAGACCGACTGATAAATTCTGTAAATGTAAATGTGTACTGAAAAAGTACTGAATGAGTGCTGAATCAGTACTAAATGTGTACTGAATGAGTAGTGAGTGTGTATTGCGTGAGTACTAAGTGTGTACTGAGTAAGTACTGAGAGTGTTTTGAATGAGTACTGAGTGTGTACCGAATTGATTGATGATTCTGCTTCAGAGGCTGTTCCTCATGCTGTAGAGGAGAAAGTTGAGTCTGGTCATGTGCTTTAATGTTACTGAATACAAAAGTTTAAAATCTCTGCACTGCTTTATTCACAGAAAAAAGAAAACAGAAACTAACCCATACAACAGCACATTAAGGCAATAAATCAGCTGTGTGCAGTGAGGGCCAGTAAGTCCTTCTCTCTGCTGCCTTAACACTATCAGAAGCACTGACCTACATTTACACACTAAATTCTAACATTTGTACCTCAGCCACCTGGCAATCCCGTGACTATGAGCGTTCTGTTCTCACTACTGGACAAATTCGTCAGGGGTCCGGAACGTTGCAGATCTTCTTCCGAAACCCAGCCTGACTTCTTCCCTAATGACAGTAACAAATGTGCGTTTTTACTTTTGTTACTTTCTGGCGGAGCTCTAGACCCTGGTGTCAGCGGTTTGGGATTCTGACCCACAAATTTGTTTGTCATTGGATTACTTCCTAGAACAATTGCGTGAGGCAGTTATATATTCTGCGGAGTTCTGCACGCTAGCTGCACAGAGCGAATGGAACAGAGTGTCTTTAAAAGCAATGTTTACAGCTGATATTAACAGTCGCCTCCAAGTGGAACTTGCATGTCATGACGATTTAGAGTCTGGATAATTTATTACGTCATAGCCCTCAAGTAAATCTCACAAGCTCTGCACACACTCTAATTTCTTCAGTGATCCATGCTTGTGAGAGTCTAGAACCCATGAAGTCTAAACTATCAACCCAAGAGCTTCAGCAACGACATTAAGACAGGTGTTACTATTGCGAAGGTCCTAATCACTTCAGTGCTACATGGCCCAAGAAAGCTGTACGACCTGCGCATAAAGTAAGTCATCCTGCAAGGTCGGTTACCTCTTTCTTGAGTAAAGTTTCTGTCTACCTCTGTATTAATTCCAAACTCTCTGTTCCCAGCATTAGTGGATTCTGGATCTGCGCTCAATTGATAGTCAAGTTGTCTGATGTCTAAAGATCCCCACTGTGCCATGCATCCCTCCTCTCTGCAAATAACACACCGTCACTCTTCGTGTGGGCGATTAACACATGGAACAGATTTTATTCCATGTCATTTCATCATCGAAAACCCCATAAGCTTGGGATATCCGTGGTTACAGACACACGACCCCATTATCTTTGGCCAGATAAAAGCATAATCTGCTGGTTCACTCACTGCCATGATCACTGCCTTTGTTTTGCCAGTCACTTGTCACCTTGTCACATTACTCAGGTGAATGATGTTGACGAAATGTTGACGAAATGTTGACTGTATCAGGGTGCCTAAAAAGCATCACAAGCTCCTTGAAGTTTTTAGCAAAGTAAAAGCAACCAAGCTACCTCCTCACAGACCTGGGGATTGTGCCACAGAGCTGTTAAATAGCAACATTCCTTCAAGAAGCCATGTGTATCCTTTATCCCAAACTGAAACTCAAGCCATGGAGAAATACTTAGAGGAAACCCTAGATATGGGGCCCATTTTACAGCACCCAGACCCAGAGTTACCATTTTTAGTAGAAGTGGATGCCTCAGACTGTGTGGTGGTGCAAAACCATGAACCATGAATGCGAGAACAAAACATGAACATGAAGTTGCTGGGCAAACAATACTTTGCACAGGTAAGTCTCTGGGGCTAGCTTAAGTAGCTAGCCAAACAGGTACTCCTCCCGGAAGGGGATGGCCAGGGCTTACATTCTGGAGATGGCCCCAGAGGGCGGAATCGTTACAGTACTTCCCATCCTAGGAACGCCTCCTGGCGTTCTACGGCGGCACCCCCTGGGGCATGGAGCCAGCCGTTTAGGATGGTCTGTGGCGCAACCTGGTGAACCGTATGGTGGATTTTAAGCAGAGACACATGAAAAAAAGGAGTGATGCAATAGGAGGGAGGCAGATTTAGTCGATGGGTTACTGGGATGACTCGTTTAATGATTTTAAAAGGTCCCACATACCTAGGGCTCAGTTTCTTGCATGCTAGGCAAAGGCGTAAGTCTCTAGTGGAGAGCCATACCAACTGTTCCGGCTGATAATCGGGGTGTCTATGTCGATTGGCCTGAATGCGTTGCGATCAAATGGCCCTCTGCAACCTTACGTGAGCTGATTCCCAGGCTTGACAGCTACGTTGCATCCAGTCCTCCACTGCCGGCACACTGGTTCTCCAGACCAGGGGAACATGGGGACCAGACCAGGGAAACACCGTTGGACTGCGGGTGATACCTGGAGGTGAGGCTTGATGTCATTGTTTGTCCAAACATTGATGTCCAAACGCTTAGAAAACTCTGCCCATAACTGTAAATTGAGGGCCCCAGATCGAATACGATGTCCTCCAGAATGCCAAAGTTTCAGAACACATGGGTACAAAGCTAAGTGGCGATTGCCATGGTGGAGGTCACACCCTTGAGTGGTACCAAGCGGCAGGCCTTAGAGAACTAATAAATAATAGTATGTATCATGGTGTGACCATGAGCGCATGGGAGATCGGTAATGAAATCGATGAAAATGTGAGACCAGGGTCGTTGGGGGACAGGGTACAAGGGTACTAAAAAGCCCTTAGGTAGATGTTGTGGAGTTTTGGACTGGGCACAGACTGAACAATCCTACTCTAAGCATGTCATGCAATGTAAGCAATCACAGACATTGAGGAGATCCATAAATGTGTCAATAATATAAGCCTGAAACATTGCAGGGGCGTTGTCTTAATTAGATAGCCAAACAGGAGACGGCCAGGGCTCATATTCTGGAGATGACGCCCTCTGGTGTTGGGAGGGCGGAATCGTTACATCTGCCCATGCTACTTAAACTATTTTAGAAGTGGCAAGTAATTGACTTGATGTTTATACTTAAAAATACGTTTTCAAGGTGAACTTTTCTAAGTTCGGACTTGACGAAATGTTTAATCAGGGAAAAAATTTTTGACCACTTCCAGACAACAAAGTTTGACTTGGTAAATGCTGGCTTACAACCTTTAAATGTTAATTTAATTGTTTTTTTATGATTTATATATGCTATTGAGATAAATACTGATTCTGAACTCCAGATACAATTGTGTGTTGTCGTGTGGTTTGGAGTTTTACAGGGTTTCTTGCTTTAATAAAATGGTTCTCTACCTCATACGTAAAATGTGCTCTCTCTCTCTCTTCTGTAATCCACGATGTGTTATATTGCGTTTTTGTATAGTATTGATAGTTTCTATATTGTGACGTACAATGGGTAAATCCCCACTAAGCGGGTACCCCAAAGGGCCCAGGTACTGCACCTCCCGCCACTTCAATAAATGAACACATTTTTAAACAGAATCATTTTACATTTTGTAACATTTCAGCAGCAGTCTCACATGCATGTTTTCCATTTAAGTGATTGCTTTCGCATCATATAATGGCCAATTAGACTGTAAATAAATGATGCATGAAAAAGGTCTGAAGAGAGGTCTAAAGTGTAAATTAAACCCTGTCCAATCCTGATGTGTTTTAAACATAAAACAGATCAGATGAGTATGAAGAATCAGCATACGTGTTCTTCTGATGTACGTTTCTTCTGAGTGTAAAATTGGCTTCTACACCCCCCAAACCGAACCTGCCAAACAGCAAAAAGACACACCAAATCAGTTAAATGAACTAAATTCTTAGTTTGTAATTACAAGAATAAATCAAGAAAAACATACAAAAATGACATTGATGATTTTAACTATTTTGTAACATTGCTTTAATGATGCGGAGTTGAAATAATATTTAAATAATATAATAATTAAAGGCAGCTTTTTTATCAGCCTTACTAAAGCAGTCAGAGGTTAGAGCACCTACAGTCCTTACCTATCAAAAGATTCATGTCTCTAATGAAAGGAAAACGATTATCTATTAAAGGCATTTCCATGCTTCCTGATGCCATACGATTCTCGTTAGTTACAGTGATGCCCGCCAACTGCAGGTATCTGTGAGCTCCTCCTATGTAGAAGATTTACATTACATTTACAGTATTTGGCAGATACCATTATTCAAAGCGACTTACATTTATCTCTTTATACAACTGAGCAATTGGGGGTTAAGGGCCTTGCTCAGGGGCCCACAGTGGTGGCTTGGTCAGTCCAACAGCTTTAACCAGTGCGCCATCACTTTCCACAAGATGGTGACATCACTTCCACTCACCACCAAGAGAGGTCTGGTAGTGGGAACTGTTAGATATGTACATTCGTTAGATATGTACAGCTAAACAGTTAATGGCGCAACTTAATGGCCCACCAGTGGCGGCTTGTTGGTCCTTTGGTTTAAAAAAAAAAGATTCAGTGTTTAAAATTGAGCCCATCTTCGGCATGTTTTAATACGTTCTTATTTATTAATTTATTCATTCATGTTTCCATTAGATTTTTTTCAGGGTTATTTGACAGGGACAACGCACATTAATAGAACATAAATGTACAATCTGCCAGAATTAACCTGAGGGCTATTTTGCATCTGACTTTTATGCAGACAAACAGGTTTAATCTAAAAATCAATACCCCACGTAAATACAGTTATAGCAAGAGAAAGTAAGTCTTTATATGTCACATGTACATACCATCACTGTGAACTTTGCTTTTTCACATACCCCAACTTAGGTTAGTGCGCAGATATTGCATGACACAGCACCCCCCAGAGTGTGAGTTGAGTTAAGGGCCTTGCTTAAGGGCCCGACAGTAAAAAATACAGTTTCTGTTCAACGACCTAGCACTTTAACTGCAAACAAGTGTTTGAGCCATCACTGCCCTGTGTGAGTGAGTGAACGTGTGTGTTACAGAAATTATTATTTCAATCCACCATTACTAAAGTTATTATTTAAAAAAATATATATAATTATTTTACTGACTTCTCAATCAGTTTTCATTTTGAAACAAGTTTAATTCAATCCTTAATAAATCAAAAACATTCAGCTGATAAATAATATTTTAGTATGCATTTTGTCTGATAATAATAATAATAATCTTAAGCTCTGAAGTATACATTACAATGTAGTATTAAATCACTGAATTCTATTTTACATTAATTCTGTACTGTAGTAAGTCTGTGCAATTCATTTAACAGCAATCACTAAAATCCTCCTCAGTTCTTGTTTATAGAACTGATTCATTTCTTACCCTATTCATTTCTTACCCCATGTTCCAAACCAGATGGAATTCTCTGGCAGGTTTGTTGGTTGTAGAGGCTGAAAGTTGCTGATGTTAGTGGTGTGTGTTAGTATGAATTAATAATGTTTATGTTTCGTTTTTACTTCAATTGCAGAGGTGAAACTTTCTTTCCATCTTTTTAGCTGCTCCAAATGTACCTCCACCTGTCCCTGTCCTCTACATCCTCATCTCTCAAACCCACTAACTTCATGTCCTCATTTATAATATATATTGGTGGTGCTGGAAATCTTTGGGTTAGCAGACAAACACCTTAACCACTGAGCGACCACCTGCCTTTATCACATCCCTACACTACCTCTTTGTTTCCTGCCATGTCCAACAATCTCCTACCGATATTTCCACTATCTCTCCCCTGCACATTTCCAAAACATCCCCACCTGTTCTTTTTGAATTTGTCCCTGAAACGTCCAACTGATGTCCCGTGCTCGTTTCTAGTGTGGCTTCTGTGTGCTCTCATTGAAGCGCAGTCAAGTTCGCGTATGTCCACGTCTTGCGTCAGTCACGTGATTGGGCAGCAGTACCTGCGCACACGAATCAAAAGTTTATTCGTGACTCTTTTCCCCATCGCTCTCTGCGGTCGAATCAACTTTCTTGAACGCACGTGCAAATGAAGAAAGCGCTTAACATATGCAATAATCAGCAGAAGGTCCTGAACGATCGGCTCACATTTAATGCACAATTTACACACTGCCCGCAAAATGACCACACTTTCTGTCTCGTGCGTCGCGCGAAACAAGAATCACGTGTGTTTATCAATCGGTTAAGACGTGTGTGCGCGCGCAACGTCAAAAGCCTGTGCTCTGTTGCGTGTGTAGAGCAGGGTAACGCGTGAGGGTTCTGTGCAGTAGAAGCACTGAGTTATTATTTTTATTAAGAGAGTAATGGAAAGCGCGCTTGCAGTGAGTTCCGATTAAAACCGCTCTTTCTTGTGTGTTCTGAAGCCCTGGGAGGAGATCAGTCGGAGTGTGTGTGTGTGCGCGCGCGCGCTTGGAGGCGTTAAACACAACCCCGTCCGCGAGGAGGGACGCAAACTCGGAGGAGCTTCCCGGCTCAAGCACGCGTCGCACTCAACGCTATCGGATTTTTTCGCTGCTTTTGGGAATTAACCGCGGTAAGAACAAACCCCGCTTCTGTCTCTGTTGTTCCGCGCGTTTGATTAAAGCTCCGTGAGGGATAGAAAGTGGGTAAAAATGCGAGTTTGAGCTCGCAGAACGTGGTTGTTTTTGCAGAAAATGGCGTCACCGTTTTCTCGTCTCTGGCCGAGTCTGGAAGGGGAAAAGAGTCTCGACGAACAAAACTAACATTTTCTGTGTATTTCCCGACTGCAAATTGCGTAGTAGGTCTGAATAAATGTTGTTTTTAAACCTGGACTGCTTTTAAAGCTTTTTACTGAAACATATACAGGAGAGGAAGACGCGCAAAGCCGGAAGAGTCGCCGGTTCTGTGCGTCAAGCCGCTGCTTGGAAAAGGTAAGCGCGTAGGTGCAAAGCGCAGCATTTTCTTTATGCCTTCATGCGCAATTTGGGTCCATAGTCGGTTCAGTTCGTGTTCTCCAGCCGCTTTGGATTTGTGTGTTGTTTTCGCGGACGGATTTCTGGTGTGATCCGAGCTCAGCGCTGTTTCCTCGCGGCTCAGCCCTCTTTTACGCCTCACACTCGGCCATGCTATAGTGTGTGAAGAGAGGCCCTGTCCTGGCGTGAAAAATGGATTTTTTTTGCACTTCTTTTGATCACCTTAATCTGCTCTATTGTGATCGAAATCAGTGCGGTTTGGGAGCCGGGGGGGGGGAAATATACCACCGTGTTAAAGAGATTTTCTAAAAGGATAATAAAAGGAGCTCATGCAAATCGTGCGTCTTCACGAGAGTGGATAAGTGCTTTGCGCTTCTGTTTTGCAGTTTAACAAGCCAGAGGAGTGCGAGCAAAGTTAGCGCCCCAGCACGTAAGCGCCACGCACGGGCGGCGTGTAGAGCACCGGCAGCTGCGCAAACACCGCGCCGCTGAGCGCAAACCGACACCGCGGCAAAGCAACACGAAGCGATTCATCGAGTAAAACAAAAGCAAGTACTTTTCACTTGATGTGGACAAGTTGTTCGTGTGTCAACCGCCTCAACAGGTCAGCAGGCTGCGCTGCGCTGCGCGTGTGCATGTGTGCGTCCTCGGAGGACGTGATGAGAAAACAGGCGTGCGAGTCGACCTCGAGTCGCTGGTTCCACCGACACACACTCTTTCGATTAGTGTTATGTCAAACGTTTGTCGGAAGTTGGGTTTGAAGTTGTGCGCCTGATGTTTACCACTTCTGCAAAGTTGAGCTTGACCCGCAGAGCAGAGTCGCGCTGTTTGCGCCCCGGCGTGACGTCACTGATACGCGCTTTTAACAAGGTTCTCAAATAAAAAATTGTAAGTTTAACTTTTTTCCTCAGCGAAGTTTGACCATTTTCTTTTATATCACTTCTTTTAACCCTTACAATTTGGCTGCATTTCAGTTAACCCCACTAAAGACTTCCTGTGCGTCCACGTGATCGGTGACGTCATCGATGCGAGCAACGCGTGTTTATTAAATGTTTATGATGTAGTTATTCGTTCTCTCACACTAACTAATCTGTTTTCTACAAAATGTACAATGTATTTAACAGAAAAAGCAAAGGATTACAAAACTAAGTTTTTAGTTAGGCTTAGTGGTGAAGTGTGACTGTATCACCATGTTTCCAGTGCTGGGCCCCTGAGCAAGGCCCGTCACCCCCAATTGCTCAGTTGTTTAAACAAGATTTGGATAAGGGTGTCTGTCAGATGTTTGTGATTTTGTGTACATGTTGGCAGGGTTGTTGGTGTTTGTGCTGCTTCTGTTTTTTTGCTGTCAGTAACACTGTTGAGATCAGTGATGACGTGAGGTTGGTGTCGGTTGAGGCTCTGAATCTTCTCAGATTTACAACCATATAAATTTAAGATACTAGCCTAAATTTTCCTTTTAATTCTGCTCCACATTATGTTTCATACCTCATTTCGGCATTCTTTACACACACAAGTCCGTAAGAGACTTATTTGGTCTGTTTCAGCCGTGTGCTGTTATTTTATCATTGAGATTCTACAATTCATTCTCATTCAATACAAATTTATAAACAGTCCGCCAAAAATATGACTATTACCGTGGGGGTGGTGTGTTCAGGGTGATGAGCAGTGTTTCTTTTTTTGCCAGACATAGCACTTTGCTTTTAGGCCATGAGGTACAGCTTTTGGTCCCATCTGACCAGAGCACCTTCTTCCACATGTTTGCTGTGTCCCCTACATGGCTTGTGGCAAACTGCAAAAGGGACTTTATATGTCTTTCTTTCAACAATGGCTTTCTTTTTGCCACTATAAAAGCCAGATTTGTGGAATACACGAACAAAGTTGTTTCCACCTGAGCTGTGGATTTCTGCAGCTACTTCAGAGTGACCATGGGCCACTTTGGCTGCTCTCCTTGCTCATTCTGTCAGTTTAGGTAGACATCCATGTATTGGTAGGTTTGCAGTTGTGGCAATACTTTTTGTAGTGCTCCTTGAGATGTTTAAAGCTTTATTTTTTTTTCTAACCTAATCCTGCTTTAAATGTCTCCACACATTTATCCCTGACCTGGCTGATGAGTTCCTTGTTCTTCATGATGCTGTTTGTTCATTAGTGTTCTCTATCAAACCACTAAGGCCTTTACAGAACAGGTGTATTCATACCAAGACTAAATTACACACAGGTGGACTCTTTTAACTAATTAGGTGACTTCTGAAAGCAATTGATTGCACTGGATTTTATTTAGGGGTATTAGAGTACAGGTGGGCTGAATACAAATGCACACCTTTATTTGCTTAGAATTTTAAAAACTCTAATAAAATACATTCAAGTTCGTGGTTGTAAGACAAAATGTGTTTTAAGTTCAAGGGGTTTTAAATACTTTTTCAAGGCTTTTATCTAGTCCAGTTTTAAGGAATTTCAAGTTTCGATATACAATACTCCATTTTACTTGGATACTTTTTTAGCTAGTGCATCTTGCTGTCTTTTTGGAGAGAAATATTAACTGCAGACAAGAATACACTTATGGGCTTAACCACAGTACTCTAATTTAATACATCATCAACCAATACATCTTTCAGTACTAATCTTTTATTTGTTTTGTTTAAGTGTCTGCTAAACTGTCACTGTCCTCAGTGCGATGTGGATCACTGGAAAGGATATACATTTACATTTACATTTACATTTGCAGCATTTAGCAGACGCTCTTGTCCAGAGCGACGTACAAGAAGTGCTTTGAGTCACATCAAAAACAGCTCGATACTGATAATAGTTCACAAAAAGGTGCAACAACAAAAAAAAACCTGTTGAATAGAGTAAGGGTTTTGTTTTGTTTTATTTTTTTTGTTTTATTTTTTTTTTTAGATGTCAAGAGCCAGGTATTTAAGAAAAATTGCACTCAGAGGTAGGCCAGCCAGGAGCGAGTTGCAGTAGTTTAGAAATTACAAGAGACTGCACAAGCACCTGCGTGGTCTGAGTGGTTAAGAAAGGTCAAACCCTCCGGTCGAACCCTCCGGAGGTTTATCCGGATGCAGGATAAACCTGCAGGAATGTGTTATGTTGGCAACATGTAAGGAAAAGTATAATTGATTGTCCATAGTTACCCCCAGGTTGCGAGCACTGGTTGAAGGGAAGATCTGTGAATTGTCCAGGGTGATTGCAAGATCCTGGCATGGAGATATAGAGTTGGCCTTATTGCTACACTGTCAGTGAGATCATTTTATGATCTATAATCTGATTGCTGTAAATGTTATCATTCTCTGCTTCTTTATGTTGAACTGATTGCCTCTCTATAGGTGCGTTCACGTAGAGCATTGTGTTCTGATTACAGTCGTTTTAAAAGTCTAATTTAAGTCTAATCCTTTCCTTTTAGCCTGACCATTTCCTAGGACACAAGGACTAAAATCTGTTGAGTTAAGAAAAAAAACCCATTAGAAATCTTTTCAAGAACTTTTTTAGTATTTATCTTCGTTATTTTAAATAGTTTAAGTGTGCGTTAATTTGGTCTTGGCATGTCAAGTGAAAGTTTCATTCTGAATTCCAGTAGTACAGCTCTCTCCCCAAATCCTCAATCCACAGTCCTCTTTGGAGGAGAAAAGTGATGAAATTGATGCTTCATAGCAAAGCAGCACTACCCAAAAAATCAGCTTGTTGCGTCCTTCTTTTTCTAAAGGTTTTTAGCAACAGTGCATACTTTTGTTAATGCTTGATTAAGAGCATCACAATGCCCAAAACTCGTAGGATTAAGCAATGAATCTGCATCTTTATTGGATTGAATGAGATTCATGGTGCGGCAGACAAGCTGTAAGAATCTCCAAAAATTGGTTTTGATTGTAAGCGTTGGTGCATGTAAACCGGATCAGAATAAACATTTTATGTAAACAGTCAACTGGGATAAGAATGATTAAAAACAAAAAAAGGGTTTATGTAAACCAGGCCTGTGAAGAAGATGAAGAGAGGAGTGTGTGCAGCTGCTGGGTGGCCAGTTTTTGAAGAGCAACCTTTCTTGCTCTGCCCCTTTCAGTGTGCCTCTGTAACACTCGGATGATGTCATCTATTAAAGCCTGTTGACTGGAAAAAGTCTAATTTCTAATTTTATTCTGTATTTAACCGGTTGAGTGCGTATTCTGATCAAATAATTTAAATAAGTAGAGTTAAGAGTTTGTGCGAAACATTCATACAATATCAGTAGTAATGTCCATGGTAAACGTCTGCATACCGCACACAAACACACACACACACACCACGAGGGGGTCAAGTCTTACAGCGCCAAACTGCTGGGTGAAACAAGATCTTATTTTTACTTTTCTGATGCAGTCAGAGAATCTTCGACTATCAGCCAATGGCAAAACCCCATCTCATACTCAATTTACTCCAGTTTGAAAATTTTTCATTTTGACTATTGGATATCCGCACACAGCCTTTAGATTTTTTATACGACCATCTCTTATTTGGATTGTGGGCTTCTTTTAAAACATGGCATTATTATTAATTGGGTGGTGGTGGGGGGTTTAATGATTAAGGTGTCAGAAAATTGTAGGTTCAATTCCCAGCACCACCAAAGCTGCTAGTAGTACTGCTCAGGGTCCTCAACCCCTTAACTGCTCAGTCGAATAAAAATAAGGTTAATGTAAGTCGCCTAAGGGCGTCTGCCAAATGCCAGAAAGCGTGAGTTATTGTGGATTGTGATTAAAAAATAGGAAACGAAAAAATGTCCAAAAATTTAAATCCAATCCAGAAATTGTTTTAGTAAAAATTTTGTTTGACATTTAATCCGTTTTATTTATTATCGTTATGGTGGTTTGTAACATCCTTCGATATTTGGTGCCATCTTGTGGCTGTTTCCGATATTTGGACACAGGGACCACCATTAAGGAATTTTTATTATGAGGAGAGACGAGTGAACAACCACACACTAAATGATTTATTTTATTTAACTTTATCAGCAAATAATGCACTCCACTGCAAGCTGCCTTTTCTTATTAGGAGAACCAAATCACACTAAAGTTACTTAAGTTTTAATTATTTAATTAAACTGGCTTAGAATTTCATTTTATGTTTTTATATTTGGTATAATTGTTTTAATATTTTCTTTAACAAAGACATTTTAATGACTTAAAAAATGACTAAAAAAAAAAAAAAAAAAAAATATATATATATATATATATATATATATATATATATATATATATATATATATATATATAAAATTAATATAATATATATAATATATATAAAAACAATAAAAATATAATTTTTGTATTTATATGGGAAAAAATGTTCTTTTGTTTGCATTTGAAACAAAACATTAGACAATAATTGGTTAGTCGTATCAGTTATTGCCCACTTAAACATGCGAATAATCAGTAAGGGTATCAGTTCTTAAGAATCAATATCAGCAGATTTAGTTTTATGCTTTAGTGAATCTTGACATTGGGTGCATTTACACGCACCTTCTTGATGCAATAAGATGTTGGCAATACTGTGATTCAACTTCATGTGAACACAATACTCTGATTTAAACATTAAGATATGCGATTAAGATCATAATCGCAGCCACCATAATCGTGCTGACAAAGCTGGAGTATGTGGATTTCACCTTAATTGCATAATTGCCACTCTGATCAAAGGTTGCACATGCTTGTGACATAAATGTCTTGGGTCAAAGACTTGACTAGGGTTGCCACCCACGGAATCATCCTGTATTTATAAATCAAATAGCGTGCATCTTTTTGAATTAATGCTGACATTTGTCCCGTCTCTTGGACATACCCACATTCCATGAAGTCTCATGCTATTTTCCTTCTGATTGAGTAATATTAGCTGCCATCATCGGTGTGATCAGTTTATTAATACCGTCAAGTTCAGGCAAAAGCCAATCAGAGTAAAAGGGGTAAGGGCTTCTTTGGTAGGAGAGTCAATTTGAAAGGATGTCCACCTCAGAAACCAGTGGTGGGCTGTTGGGGCCCAGAAGGCCTTTTCTGCTGGCCTAAACACTATCAGAAACACTAACCTACATTTACAACCTAAATTGTAAATTTGTTTTATGAAATTGTATAAATTTTTTTTCCCAGCAGTTTATTCTCTTTATTTCGTAGCATTTCTCTTGCTGCGCCGCTTTCAGTACATGTATGTGGATGTTTTGTCTAATCAGATTTCACCTTTTTCACCTGTGCTGCCATGTTAATCTAATCTGCCTTCAGTATTAGTGTTGGCCGATGTAACTTAAACTATATTAGCAATGGAACAGTTTCTTTAACCAGGAACTGTTTCAAATTCACCTAACAGTAACGGCAGCGTTTCTTCGTCCTCTGATTAATTAGCCAAGTTTGACTAGCTTGTCGCTACACGTCTGTAGCAATCTGCACACATTTAACAATTTGAGTTTTCATTTTTTATGTCCACAAAGGCTGGCGGAGAAGAAGAAATTGACTTGGTCTCGGACATACTTAAAAATCCCCTTTCAAGACAGACTTGTTTCAGAAAAGCTAGACGTTGTAAGGAGAGGTCAGCTAAACCCGAAGCTAACTATCTTGTTTCACCCTTAGAAAGGGTTTGTTCGCTTTCAGACCAGTGCTCACAAACTGTACCACTGATAAATATTAATTCTGAACTGCTCCAGATGATGTACGTGGTACAGGTGGGGTTGTAGCGTAGAGGTTTGGAGTTGTCCTAACGGGGTTTCTTGCTTCAGTTAAAATGGTTTTCATACCCAATATTTGAAATGCTTCTGTTTCTGTAATGCCACACTGTGGTATATTGCGTTTAATTGCGATGTCATCGTGGTGGTATTGAGAGGTGGATTAGGAAGGAAGTTGTGTTAGGGGGGGAAGTCCCCGCTAAAGGCCCAAATACCAAATGCATCGCCAACCACTGAGAAAAACCAACGCAAAAGTACAGACAAGAGTTAGAGAAATTAAATGTATGGCTGAAAAGTTTGTCGGCGAATGTTCTCTGTAGCACACGGGGGGCTTTCAGACGTGCTACAGCCTGCATTGGAAAAGCGCAATTCCCTCAAGCTTACAGAAACCAGAGCAGCGTCTCACAATTATTCAGACCTCAGTCATCTCCTGAGGCAGATGAGTAATGACAGTTTTCTGATCACCTCAATAATTTTCTAATTATTTTCATTAGATTTTATATGCTGCCTATTTGTTAAGAAATTAAATGACATGTTATAATATTATCTCGTATATAACAGGGTGTGGCCCCTGTTGTGGGCAACCCTAGACATGACACGCATGAATAATGGATATGCATGTGAACAGGTGTGAAAAGCTTTTGTTACTGACGTGTAAAGATTTTAATGTGAAGTCCACATACTGATTATTCTAAATAAACGCATTATTCATGCACATGTACGCAAAGTCATTGTCATGTTGGAAGATTAATTGATGAAAATTCTGCTCATTCAATACATTCGGGTAGCCAGCTGACTTCTGGGAACATTGCAGAAGCTGAGCAAATAAAGCAAACCCAGCAGATACAGTCATTTAATAAAAAAGTAAGGAAACCCCATTAAATATTTGGTTCTTATTGAAAACATATCGATGGCTTGTTTTAATTTTTTTGGAAAAAGAAATTGATTTAATCGAAGGTAAACAACAAAAATTAACATTGTTTTACTCATTAAACAAAATTTCAATAAAAATGTGTATTCTGAATAAAAAAAGAGTTAGAACACCCTATCCCTTAATAATTAGTGTTAGCCCGCTTTGGCTGAAATAACTTCATTGAGATGCTTCTTGTAGCCGTCTACCAGTCCCTGAAATCAGTCTGAGGAAAGTTTGCCCCACTCCTCAATGGAGAATTCTTTCAGCTGCAAGATGTTTGAAGGGTTTCTTGTAGGTACAGTCCGTTTCAAGTCGCCCCACAGCAACTTAATGGGATTCTGATCTTGGCTTTGACTCGGCCATTTCAGGACTCTCCATTTCTTTGTTTTCAGCCAGTCCTTGGTGGATTTCCTGGTATGTTCTTGGGTCATCATCATGTTGCAGGGCCCAGATCAGCTTCGGCTTTAACTTTTTTTTATTTTTTTTTTTTACAGATGGTCGCAAATGTTCCTCAAGCACCCTCTGATACATGGTAATATTCATGGTGGATTTTTATGATAGTGAGCTGGCCAGGTCCTGCTGCAGCAAAGCATCCCCAAACCAGGATATCTTCACCTCCATGTTCTTTTACTGAAATGCTGTATTTGGTTTACGCCAAACATGTCCTCTGTTGCAGTGTCCAAATAATTTAATTTTAGACTCAGCTGTCCAAAGAACCATAAATCCTGGTCTTTGACTAGGTTCTTTTTGGCAAACTTTATTCTGGCCTTCATGTTTTTCTCTGAGAGAAAAGGTTTTCTCCTTGCACACCTCCCATGAAAGTTAAACTTATGTCGTCTTTTTACATTTACAGCATTTGGCAGACACCCTTATCCAGAGTTACATTATACTGAGCAATTGGGGGTTAATGGCCTTGCTCAGGGGCCCAGCAGCAGTGGCTTGGTGGTGTTGGGAATCAAACCCCGGTCTTTCTGGTATCAGTCCAACACCTTAACCACTAAGCCACCACTTCCTCATGTGGTAGATGGTAGAGTCATCTGATGGTAGACTCATGCACTTTCCCGTCATCAGTAGCACGAGCCTGCTGTAGGTCCTGTGATGACACTTTAGGGTTTTTAGTGATTTCTTTTAGCATCTTGTAGTCCGCTCTCAGGGTGAACTTGCTTGAACGGCCAGACCTGGGCATGTTGTTAGTTGTTTAAAAATGTTCTTCATTGTAGACTATTTTGCAAGCACTGGAATGGCTGATTTCAAAATCAGACCCATTTCAATCTCAGCATGTAACTAAAGCACACCAAATTAAATGTCTGAGGGTTAAATAGGGCCTCCTTCAAAAAGCTGAGGAACAATATTCTAATCATGTGTACCTGATGTGATACACCTGTGTGTGATTTTAGCCATTTTAACTGGAAATAAATGTTCATCACCAGTAGAGTTTACAGAAAGTTTTTAAGTCTTTTCTTCAGTTTTAATGGTTGTTATATTACTCAAATCTCTCAGTATTGCTTAAAATTTATATTAAATATCCAGATGCCCAAATATGTTAAACACACATGCTTTCATAGGGTGTCCTAATTATTCCACATGACTGTAATTTCACTAGGCACTAGGCATGATGGGTAACTCTTTTTACCCTCATGCTCCCATCACTCTGGGACAGGGTAAATCTGGACTCATCAGACCTCATGACCTTATTCCACTGCTTTCTCTTTAAAATGAAAGCTGTTTCCCCTCTGATTAGCTTGACTTAATCGTTTTTCTTAGGTAAAGTTTTCATAGGACTGCACAGCTGTTTAGAGTGTGTATGGAAGTGCTCTTTTATTCACTATAGACAGACGGATACTGTGGATAGATACTACAGACAGACAGACAGATACTGTAGACAGACAGACAGACACGTAGACAGAGAAACAGACAAACAGACAGAAAAATACTGTAGATCGTTACTATATATAGACAGACAAACAGTCAGATACTGTAGATAGTTACTATAGACAGACAGACATAGATATATATAGATATATAGATAGATAGATAGATAGATAGATAGATAGATATATGAGATAGAGACATATAGATATATATTCTGTCTGTCTAAATAAACTATACATATAGTTTATTTAGACAGACAGAAAAACATGCCCTTAACACTAAAATAAAATGGAAGTAATGAATTTAAATGAAAAATGAAATATAAATAAGTATTTTTTAAAAATTTCTGGTGCAAAAATAATTGTTTTAAAGTGTTTAATGTGCATCACATAATCAGCTCTCTCTCCTCTGAGTGCAATTAAAGACCTGCATGAGAAGATTACATTTACTTAATTTTTTGGTTAACGTTTACTTTTAGAGTATAT